>JAHRHZ010000084.1:3225016-3289908 GCA_024137785.1 Ginglymostoma cirratum
ACACCTTGTTATCTCTAATAAGTTTGACTGGGTAGGTTTACCTTGCCGGGTGGTAAAATTAGGAGAACCATTAAAAACAAGATCAAGTGGACTGCTTTTTTCTGAATGGTATTGAGCTTCTTAAGTATCCACAGAGAAATATGTGAAACACTGATACACTGAAGCTGCAGTTCATAAGGGACAAATGATGATTGTGAACAGTTGGAAATAGCTTTAACTATATCTGACATAATGCTGTGTTGGTAACTCCTGGCACCATTTCACATGACTGTTAACAACATCCTTTCCTCTCTGGTTCTGCCATTAAATTTCAAATCAATACACCAGAGGCTTCAGTGTATGAAACAAACTTTATTTATATAGTGTAGCTGATCAATCCATATGGTACGAAGGCATGCAATTTGGACTCCCTGCACCTCCAACCATTTAGCTTAGTCCTGCAACCACAGTTTCTTTAATACACTGCTTGTTTACTGCAAGATAATGTTACATGCATACACAATTGCCAACTCCTTACTCCCTTATGTCTTACCTCCGTTTTCTGATGACTGACTTTACTGTGGACTGTAGTTCTACATTAACAATATTGTCAATATTTCTTCGAGCAAGTAAATGTTTGCATTCCAAGTGATAATTCAATGTTGGATTTGGTGAAAAGAAGTTTAACACAATTTGAGATTCATGGATTTGGCAAAGTTAACTTAAATGGGATTAAATAGAGACTGACGAGTGCAAACTGGTCAAAATTTTATTGGACAAGTTTACAGATGAACAAATGTGGGATCTTACCAAAGGCTTTGCTAAAATCCATCTAAACTGCACAACCCTCATCCACATTTCTGATCACCTTCATAAAATCAAAACAAATTTGTGAGGCATGATCTATCTCTACCAAAGCCATGCTGACTATCCCTGATCAAACCTTGCCCCTCTAAGTGGTGAATAATTCTCTTCAGAATTTTCTCCAATAATTTCCTTACTACTGAGGTAAGACTTCATCAGTCTGTAATTGATCCCTACCACTCATCTCAAAGTGGAACCACATTAGCTGTCCTCCAGTGCTCTGGCACCTCCCCTGTGGCCAGAGCCTCTGTAATTTCCTCCTTCACCTCCTATAGCAGCCTGGAATACAATTATCTGGACATGGGGATCTGTCCACTTTCTCAAAACCTCCTCAATCCCTATGTCAACCTGCTAAAGAAACTCACAGTCCCTCGCCCTGAGTTTTGAACCTACATCCTCTTTTTCCCAAGTGAAAGATGGGACTGATGTGATGTTCTCATTTAACATCCACCAATGTCCTCTAATCTAAACACAGGTTACTCCCTTAGTCTCTATGGGCCTCCTCTTTCCCTTGTCATCCTCTTCCCTTAACATACTTATAGAATAGCTTGGGGTTCTCCTTAATTTTACGCACCACTTTGGTCACCTAATTTCTTTCTTAAGTTTCCCATTTACATTTTAAATACTCCACTAGGGCCTTTGTTGATTTGCTGTCTTTGTACCTCATAGAGTCACAGAGATATGCAGCATGGAAACAGACCCTCCATCCAACCTGTCCATGCCAACCAGGTATTCTAAATAAATTTAGTCCCATTTGCCAGCATTTGGCCCACATCCCTCCAAACCTTTCCTATTCATATACCCATCTAGATGCCTTTTAAATGTTGTAGTTGTACCAGTCTCCACTGACAGCTCATTCCACACACGCACCACCCTCTGTGTGGAAAAAGTTGCCCCTCGAGTCCGTCCCTTTTAATTCTTTCTGCTTTCACCTTAAACCTATGCCCTCTAGTTTTGGACTCCCCTACTCCGGAGAAAAGACCTTGTCTATTTACCCTGTGCACGCCTCATGATTTTGTAGACCTCTATAAGGTCACACCTCAGCCTCCGACGCTCCAGGGAAAATATCCCCAACCTATTCAGCCTCTCCCTATAGCTCAAACCTCCAATCCCAGCAACATCCTTGTATATCTTTTCTGAAGACTTTAAGTTTCACAACATCCTTCCTGCAGGAGAGGGACCAGAATTACACACAATATTCCAAAAGTGCCCTATCTAATGTCCTGTACAGCAGCAACATGACATCCCAACTCTTATACTCAACGCATTGACCAATAAAGGCAAGCGTACTAAACCCCTTCTGCACTATCCCATCTACCTGCGACTCCACTTTGAAGGATCTATGACCCCGCACTCCAAGGTCTCTTTGTTCTGCTAAAAGGCTCACTTTTCCTTAACTTGTCCTGAATATACCTGGATATCCAGGGTTCTCTGGGCTTCTTGAATCCTTTAGGGTAAAATGTAGGAACATGTTGGTCCTGTACTGCTCCCATTTCCTTTTTGAATGCTCCCCTTCCCCTCACTGTTCTGCTGCAGATTCTCCCACAAGTAGCTGCTCCAGTTTATTTTGGTTGGATTCTGCTTTATTTTACTAAAATCTGCCTTTCATCAATCCAAAACCCTTTTTGGCTGACTATCTTTTTCCTTTTCTGCAACTAATTTAAATCATACCTTGTGGTCACTATCAATAAAATGTTCCCTCCTTGCCACTCTGATCATCTGTCCAGCTTTGCTCTCCAGAGTTTTGTCTAGCCATTTACCATCCCTTGTTGGACCTTAGTGATTTGGGATCACTATCTAGGTATGTAGTGATCTGGGTGAAATATTTAGCACGGCAGAGAAAGATAGTACAAAGTTCAGAAGATGTAAAGAAACTTGAGGGAGCTTAAAAATAATACAAAAAGGTTAATACAATTATATTAGCAAGAAAGCGTTGGCGAGGATAATAAATTGATCCTTTAAAAACCAATGGGAGACCAAGGTTTTAAAGTAAATATAGAAATTGAATATGTTTTATCCATAGTCTTCTAATTGTGCTTGCATGTACTCTAACCCATGGGATAAAAATGATCACTTTTGAGATTGGAAAATTGTAAATACAACTCCATTAAGTAAGGGAGAAATTCAAAAGATTACAGACTTTTTTTCCCTTTATTCATTCATGGGATGAGAGCGTTGCTGGCTCGGCAGCATTTATTGCCCAGAGTCAACATGTAGGCCAGACCATGTAAGGATGGCAGTTTTCTTCCCTAAAGGACATTAGTGAACCAGATGGGCTTTCCCCCTGACATGGATTCATGGTCATGACTAGATTCTTAATTCCTGATATTTTATTGAATTCAAATTCCACCATCTGCCGTGGCGGGATTCAAACCTGGGTGCCCAGAACATAGCTGGGTCTCTGGATTAACCGACTAGCGATAATACCGCTAGGCCATTACCTCCCCTGTTAGTCTAATAGCTGTTGTGGGGAAGTCCTTGAAATCTCAAAAGTCTGAGTGACTGGAGTGCTTAGAGTTGATCAGAGAGAGAGGTGATGTGGGGTTCAAAAGGTAGGTCGTGTTAACAGAATCCAATTGAATACTTTGAGGAAGTAATGAGTAACATGGGAGAAGTCCATGGATATTGCTTATAAGGACTTCCAGAAGACATGTGATTAGGCTTTACCTGAGAGACTGTTTGTTTGGTAACCTTAAAATCATACAACTAATGGCAAGTCATGTAGCTTTTTAGGAAATTGGTTAGACATTGAAAGATATGGGCATACAGAAATTGGAAGGAAGTGATTAGTTATGTCTCATGACGTCTGCTGGATGCTCAGCTATTTGCGATGTTTATTAATGACTTGGATAATAGAAAGCCGCATAAGTATGGCAACAATACAAAGATTGGTGCAAAAGGGCGAGAGCAGAGCTATTCTAGATAGACTGGAACAAGAGGCTGACAGGAGAAAAGATAACTGAAAAAGTGGGTTACAGTCAAAGAGGAGATAGTTTGGGCGCAGTCAAGGTAAATTCCCTTAAATGGGGAAGGTAGGGCAAATCCAGAGCTCTCTGGATGAAAAAGGAGGTAGAAATTAAAATAAGAATAAATGGTGTACTTATGATGGGGGTCAGGTATAATAGAGAATGAAGAGGAATAATGAAAGTTCAGAGGCGAGGTAAAAAAAAACACATTAGGGAAGCAAGGTGGAATTATAAGAAAAGACTGGTTGCCAACATAAAGGGGAATCTAAAAAATCTTCTGTAGGTAAATAAACAGTTAAAAAGTGGTAAAAGGAATGGGGCCAATTAGGGACCAAGAAGAGAACTTACACACGGAGGCATGGAGTATTGCAGGGGTACTAAATGATTACTTTGCATCAATCTTTAGCAAAGATGCTAACCCACTCAGTCACCAGAAGCTCAGTCACCAGAAGGTTTCAAAATTGATTGGGAAGTTTTTCATTGACTACCAGTACGTAAGGTTGATCAGGTAAGTGGGAATGAATGCGACGCATCCAAAGATATTGATGGAAGTGAGAATGGATTTGCAGAGGTAACAAGGTGTGGAGCTGGATGAACACAGCAGGCCAAGCAGCATCATAGGAGCAGGAAAGCTGACGCTTCGGGCCTAGACCCTTCATCAGAAATGAAGACTGGAGAAGTGCAAACATCATGCACTTATTCAAGTGATTACAGATCAATCAGTTGCACTTCAGTGGTGGGAAAGCTTCTAGAAATAATTTTTCAGGATAGAATTAGTAGTCATATGAAAAAGACTGATTAATTAGAAAGAGACTGCCTGGAATTCCAAAGGGAAGCATAGAACATAGAACATAGAAAATAGAACAATACAGCGCAGAACAGGCCCTTCGGCCCTCGATGTTGCGCCGCCCTGTGAACTAATCTAAGCCCATCCCCCTACACTATCCCATCATCATCCATATGCTTATCCAAGGACTGTTTAAATGCCCCTAATGTGGCTGAGTTAACTACATTGGCAGGCAGGGCATTCCACGCCCTTACCACTCTCTGAGTAAAGAACCTGCCTCTGACATCTGTCTTAAATCTATCACCCCTCAATTTGCAGCTATGCCCCTTCGTACTAGCCGACATCATCATCCTAGGAAAAAGACTCTCACTGTCCACCCTATCTAATCCTCTGATCATTTTGTATGTCTCTATTAAATCCCCTCTTAGCCTTCTTCTCTCCAATGAGAACAGACCCAAGTCCCTCAGCCTTTCCTCATAAGACCTTCGCTCCAGACCAGGCAACATCCTGGTAAATCTCCTCTGCACCTTTTCCAATGCTTCCACATCCTTCCTGTAATGGGGCGACCAGAACTGTACGCAATATTCCAAGTGAGGCCTCACTAGCGTTTTGTACAGTTGCAGCATGACATCACGGCTCCGGAACTCAATCCCTCTACCAATGAAACCTAACACACCGTATGCCTTCTTAACAGCACTATCAACCTGGGTGGCAACTTTCAGGGATCTATGTACCTGGACACCAAGATCCCTCTGCACATCCACACTACCAAGAATCTTTCCATTGACCCAGTATTCTGCCTTCCTATTATTCTTCCCAAAGTGCATCACCTCACATTTGTCTGCTTTGAACTCCATTTGCCACCTTTCAGCCCAATTCTGCAGTTTTTCCAAGTCTCCCTGCAACCTGCAACATTCTTCCACACTGTCCACCACTCCACCGACTTTAGTGTCATCTGCAAATTTACTAACCCATCCACCTATGTCTGCGTCCAAGTCATTTATAAAAATGACAAACAGCAGTGGTCCCAAAACAGATCCTTGTGGCACACCACTAGTAACCAGACTCCAGGCTGAATATTTTCCATCAACCACCACTCTTTGGCTTCTTTCAGAAAGCCAGTTTCTAATCCAAACTGCTAAATCTCCCTCAATCCCATGCCTCCGCATTTTCTCCAATAGCCTACCATGTGGAACCTTATCAAAGGCTTTACTGAAGTCCATGTACACCACGTCAACTGCCCTACCCTCATCCATATGCTTGGTCACCTTCTCAAAAAACTCAATGAGGTTTGTGAGACACGACCTGCCCTTGACGAATCCATGTTGACTATCTCCAATCAAATTGTTGCTTGCTAGATGATTATAAATCCTATCTCTTATAATCCTTTCCAAAACTTTTCCTACAACAGATGTAAGGCTCACTGGTCTATAATTACCTGGGTCATCTCTACTGCCCTTCTTGAACAAGGGCGCAATATTTGCAATCCTCCAGTCCTCTGGTACTAAACCTGTAGACAGGAAGCATGTCTTTGATTAATTCAATGAGGGTAAAGCCGTGATATTGTGCATATGGGCTTTCAAAAGGTGCCCAATACAGTGCCAGACAATTAACTTGGGAGAAAGGTTATAGCTCATGGGCTAAAAGGGGCAGTAGCAATAGGAATAGAAAGTTGGCTGAGTAATAGGAAACAAGGAGGAATGGTCAATAAATATTCAATGGTGTAGAGGAAAGTTTGTAGTGGAGTTCCCCAGGGGTTGGCATTGGAATTCTTACTATTCCTGGTATATATTAATGATTTATATTTTGGTGCACAGGGAACAATTTTGATGTTTATGAATGATATGAAAGTTCGGACCATTGTGAACTAAGGACAACTGCAAAAGTATGTAGAGTTGATATCAGGCTTATCAAGCTTATCAAGAGTAGAGTATCTTAGAGTATCAAGCTTATCCAGACAGTGGCCTTGTATTAATGTCACTGGAGTGGTAATCCAGAGGCTCAGTTTAACGCTTTTGCATTCAAATCCTACCAGGACAGCTGGTGGAATTTAAATTCAATGCATTAAAATCTCAAATTGAAAGCTAGTGTCCATAATTGCACTATGAAACTATTATCAGCTGCTGTAAAAACCCATCTGATTCACTAATGTCCTTTTTAAGGAAGGAGATTTGCCATCCTTACCTGGTCAGGCCCACATGTGACTGCAGACCCACAGCAATGAGGTTGCTCTCTGCAACAGCCTAGCAAACTCTGTTCAAGGGATATATTGGTCTCAAATGAATCCAGCACACATTCATTTGGATGTAACCATGGCTCGATGGTTTAGATTATGAACAGAGATCACATAAACCAGATTCATATTTTTCAGAATATAAATAGTTAAAGGGCGATTTGATTGAGATTTTCAGGCTGTTGTGTATTTTCCAGTTGGCCGTCTACATTACACATCTGATTGATTTCATGCAGTCATGTTACTAGTTTCAAGCCGACACAACATTTATTTGCTGTACCTTAAAATATCTTTTCAATTATAGGATTTTCACACATGCTCTCAGTCTAGATCTGGAACCTTCAGCATGGTGTCATCTTAAGTTCTCTAGCTCCACTCACAGGTTCAAGCAATTAAGTGCAGTGAATATAGATCAGAGATAAATTTAGTCAAATTTAGATCAATTAAACCATTGAACACTACATCCAAGATAAAGAGACACACATTAAAACCAGAGCCGAGCCATTCCAGGAGAGACGTTAGGAAATAACTTTGTGTGAAGAGCTAGGTGTGAAACTCTCTACCACAAAATGGGATACTAGCTAAATTAGTCATTAGAAATCTGAGATTGATAGCCAGCTGTAATAATGGACATGGAGGCAAGGGTGGTGGTTGAAGATAACATGTAGATCAGCCATTTTTAATTAAGTGGCAGTCAAAGTTCAAAGGATGGAATTTTCTACCCGTTTCTATCAATCTGCCGTGAAATAGGAAGTTGCTGACTTGCTCGCTGAGCTGGCCTGTTTTCGTTCAGACAAAATACCAGGCAACGACTGCCACAAACATTACATCGGACAGATAGGAAGAAAACTTGCCATCAGAATACATGAACATCAGCTAGCAGCAAAACGGCACGACAAACTCTCCTTAATATCAGTACACTCGGACACTGAAGGCCATCAGTTTAACTGGGACAAGGTAGCCATAGTAGCCCAAACCAAACATGGACACGCACGGGAATTCCAAGAGGCCTGGTTCTCCACCCATACTTCAATCAACAAACATATAGAATTGGACCCCATATACAAACCCAACCAGAGATGACAGTACTCACCATAATGGCCCGGACAGTATAAATTCCAAGCGGAGTAGAATAACATCGCTTCAATGGAGGCCTCGCTGATGATGTCACCGAGCACGGTGACGAAACGTCTGAACGAGAAGGAGCCAGCTCGGCGAGCAAGTCAACAACCTCACCCACAACCCGAGCTACAGATCTTTGCTAAAAAGTGAAATAGGAAGCCTGTTAATGCTTCAACATTCTTATGTAAAGCCTGAGTCTTTATTTTTCTGTATTTTGATTGCGGACTTAACTAAAAGAACTGTTTTAAAACCCAATGATTGTTGAAGGATTGCTGCATGTCTTGAAAGCAAGTAACTTAACTATTGTAAGGAGTGTTAATACAGCTGCTGGTCTAAGCCGTAGCAGACGGTTTGCGGACGAACCAGAGCCAAGGGCTACGTACAAATGGAGATTCAGCCAGCAAAAGTAGCTGACTGGTCTGTGGACTAGTGGCCAGTTATCAACGACAAAGGCATCCTGCCTGCCAACAGCTACGTGATTGGATCTCAGGTAGATGACTAGCTTGGGACTGTGTACAAGATAGTAAGAAATCGCCAGACTTCCACCAGTTCAGGAGCTCTCTGTTCAGAGCATTAAAAGCCAATTTTAACCCAGAAGAAAATAATTTAGCTTGCCTTTGGCAGTTGCTGTAAGCTGTAACCTTTAATTAATAAGTCAGAGACCACTCATAAGTGTGAACCAGTCACCTGTACCTCATCCAAACAAATGAAAAATATACAGAGAAAGAAGATGAGAGCATATTCATAAGAATCATCTTAGCAGACCCTGTGACTGTGAACAACTACACTGCCTTCCCAATCTTTCACTGTGCCATAACACTCATTTCTCCTCCCTGTGTGTAAGGTGAGTTTATAAGGCGTTAGAGTTTTAACTAGTTAAGTTAAATGCCAAAGTTTCATAACTATTTACCTACGCTGTGCTTTCCAACAATCTGCGTCTAAAAGACTGGTAAATTGGGAAACTGTGTATTCTTAAAAGTCTCAAACTTCTGTGATGACTCTTGGAATTATAGGGCTTTATTTCCAGCTTATCAGTCCGCGGCATTTGATGTTTTGCAAGAATCAGTTGGTGCATTATGTAACTGTACTTCATGCGTAATTATGAACTTTATTCTCCAGTAAATTAAACAATAACAGAAATCTGGAAACTGACCTTTGTGAAAAAGTGAGTCATTTTAATACTTCAATGCGATTAAGATCATATTGGTCATAATTAAGTGTCCAAGAGGCATGGCAGTTTGTAATATTTCACTACATTTTATATAGTGAATTTGAAGTAGAAAACCGATAACAATTTTATTGAATGGCACAGCAGTTTCAAGTCACTGTTGGTGCTCAGATAATAAGTTCTTTTACAAAATAAGCTTTTAAAATAATACCTATTCAGCAGGAATTCTCATTGAAAATGTAACATAAAATAAAGCTTGTATATGCCTACCCAGTAACAGCACAAATCACCGTTAATCTTTTAAGTAATAGCTAATGCCATAGATATTTCTTACTAATAGCCAGTTACAGTGCCCGTAGGCAATACTGTCTCAATGCAAGTATCATAGCACATAGAACAGTACAGCTAAGGTACATCTAAGCTAACAGTAATCCTAAGGTCTATCTAACCTCCACCCCTACCTTATACTATCGTCCATATGCCTATCTAATTGCCGCTTAAATGCCCCTAATGAGGCCAACTCCACGACCTGCTCTGGCAAAGCATTCCACGCCCCCTACCACTCTCTGAATAAAGAACCTACCTCTGACGTGTCCCCTATATCTGCCTCCACTCACTTTAAAATTATACCCCCTCGTAATAGCTACCTCCACCCTAGGAAAAAGTCTCTGGCTGTCTACTCTATCTATATCTCTGATCATTTTGTACACCTCTATCAAGTCACCTCTCATCCTTTGTCATTCTAAAGAGAAAAGCCCTAGCTCTCTCAACCTTTCCTCATAAGGCCTTCCCTCCATTCCAGGCAACATCCTGGTAAATCTCCTCTGCACCTTTTCCAACTCTTCCACATCTTTCCTGTAATGAGGGGACCAGAACTGGACACAATACTCCAGATGTGGCCGAACCAGGGTTTTGTATAGCTGGAGCATAACTTCACGGCTCTTGAACTCAACCCGTCTATTAATGAAAGCTAACACACCATATGCCTTCTTAACAACTCTATCCACCTGGGTGGCAGCTTTCAGGGAACTGTGGACATGAACCCCAAGATCCCTCTGCTCCTCCACACTGCCAAGAATCTTTCCATTAACCCTGTATTCTGCTTTCAAGTCCTTCCAAAATGAATCACCTCACACTTTTCAGCGTTAAACTCCATCTGCCACTTCTCAGCTCTGTATCCTATCAATGTCTCTTTCTAACCTAGAACAGCCCTCCGTACTATCCACAACTTGACCCACCTTTAAATTGTCCGCGAACTTACTAATCCACCCTTCCACTCCTACATCCAAATCATTTACAAAAATCACAAATAGAAGAGGACCCAGAACAGATCCTTGCGGTACACCACTCGTAACTGAGCACCATGTTGAATATTTTCCGTCTACTACCACTCTTTGTCTTCTAAGGGTCAGCCAATTCTGAATCCAATCTGCCACATTTCCCCCTATCCCATGCCTCCTTACTTTCTGCATGGGCCTACCATGGGGAACCTTATCAAACGCCTTACTTAAATCCATGTATACCACATCCACTGCTCTACCTTCATCCACATGTTTGGTCACCTCTTCAAAGAATTCAATAAGGTTTGTGAGCATGATCTACCCCTCACAAATCCATGCTGACTATCATGAATCAAACTGTGTCTATCCAAGTGATCATAAATCCTATCTCTCAGAGCCCTTTCCAATAATTTGCCCACCACTGCAGTAAGACTAACTGGCCTGTAATTTCCGGGGTTATCCCTATTCCCTTTTTTGAACAAGGGAATGACATTTGCCTCTCTCCAATCTTCCGGCACTATACCCGTGAACAGTGAGGACGAAAAGATCATTGCCAAAGGCCCTGCGATCTCTTCCCTTGCTTCCCATAGAATCCTTGGATAAATTCCATCAGGCCCGGGGGAATTTATCATGGATTGACTAGTAAGTCAGCCCCAGTGGATCCACCCAGTAACAAACGATTTTTAAAAATTCTTTCCAGAATGTGGTCATGCTGACCAGGTCAGCATTTAGTTCCCATCCTTAATTACCCTTGAGGAGGTGGTGAGCTGCCTTCTTGAACCACTGCAGTCCATTTGGCGTAGGTGCACTTACAATGCTGTTAAGGAGAGAGTTCCAGGATTTGGGCTCAGTGATAGTGAAGGAATTTATTTCCAAACTGTTCCGTTGTTTCTTTTGTCAGTGTTCTTCTAGGTAGAGGTCGCGGATTTGGACAGTGCTTTCAGAGAAACCTGGGATGAATTATCGCAGTGCATCATGTAGATGGTACGCACTGCTCCAACTGAGGGTCACTGGTGCAAGAGTGAATATTGAAGGTGGCGAACAGGATGCCCATCAAGTGGACTACGCATTGGAAGACATTGAGCTTCTTGAGTGTTGTCTGCACTGATCCAGACAAACGAAGAGTATTCCATCACACTCCTGCCTGTACCTTGTAGATAAACGGACGTTCAAAAAGAGGAGATGAGTTTTCACCACACAATTCCTACTTTCTGACATGTTTTATCTTAATTCATTCTTGAATGAATGATGTTGACAAGACCAACATTTGTCACCAATCCCCTAACTCCTCTTGAACTGAGTGGGCTTGCTCAGCCATTTCAATGGGCAGCAAGAGGCAGCCACATTGCAACACATGCAGGCCAGACTGACTAAAGATGGCAGATTTCCTTCTCTCAACGACATTGGTGAACCAGATGAAGTTTTACAACATTGATGCTTGTCGTGTCATATTATCATAATTGAGACGAGCATTATATTCTGATTTATTACTTGAATCTAAATTCTACCAGCTGCAATGATGAGATTCAAACCCATGGCTCCAAATCTTTTGCCTGGGCCTCAGAATTATTAATCCAGCGACATTTCCATTGCATTATCTGTAGGTGCAGCATTTACATGTCTTTATTCAGTTCAGTTTCTGGTCAATGGTAACTCCAAGGTGTTGATAATCGAGATGGTAATGCCATTAATATCAAGGATCAGGGCTTAGATTCACTCCTTGTCGTTGCTTTATGCCTGGCATTTATATGGCACAGCTATTACTTACCACATTTTGGTTCAAATGCGACATTGTCAAGGTCTTGCTGCATATGGATACAGACTGCTTCAGTATTTGTCAATGTGTGGTTGTTGTCTTTTCCCTAGGACGGGGAAATTTCAAGATTAGGGGACACATTTTTAAGGTGAGAGGAGAGAGATTTAAAAAGACACGAGGCAAATTTTTTTTAAAAACTGAGAGTGGTTTGTGTGCAGAATGAACTTCCTGAGGAAGTGGCGGATGCGAGTGAAAATACGTTTTTAAAAAGACATTTGGATAGACACATGAATAGGAAAGGTTTGGAGGGATATGGGGCAGGAGCAGGCAGGTGGGACCAGTTTAGTTTGGGATTATGTTCACCCCAGACCAAAGGGTCCGTTTCTGTGCTGTGTGACTCTGAGTGCTTAGTTGTTCAATCATGAGCAAAAATTCCCATTTTTGACTTAATTGTAGGAGGAAGGTCATTGGTGGAACAGCTGAAGATTGTCGGGCCTAAGACGTCACACTCGGGGCTCCTATTAGCAATATCCTGGGTCTGAGACTTTCAACGACTGTGTGTCCATCTTCCTTTGTGCCTGTATGGCACCAACCTGCAGTGAATTTTAGCCAATTGCCATTATGTTTAGTTTTGCTACAGTTCCTCACTCAGTCAAATGATGCTTTAATGTCACAGGCAGTCACACTCACCTCACCACTTCACTTCCAGTGTGTTGATGGATCCATCCCAGAACGACTTATGAATTATAAGGAAGAGTAGACCATTCAGCCCATCAAGTCTTCTCTGTCAACCATAGTTGATCTAATTGTGACCTCAACACTGCATTTCTACCTATCCATAGTGCCATTTGAGTTCCTTGTTAGGCAAGACTCCATTTGCTGAAGAAGAGTCACTGGGCTCAAAGCATTAGCTTATTTTCACAGGTGCTGCCAGATCTGCTGACTTTCTCTGGCAATGTATGTTTTGGTTTGTTTAAGACCTACCTCTGCCTTAAACATGCTAGTTGCTGTCACTGCTCTCTGGGGGAAGAGGATATAAATTTTCCCATCTCCGTCTTACACGGGAGACCCCTTATTTTTAATCTGAATTCAGAACTCTTTCACAAGGGGCTTCATCCTTTCAGCACCCCTCCTGTCAAATTCCTTCAGGATCTTACCCGTTTCAATAAAGATCATCTCTCATTCTTCCAAACTCCAGTGGATTCAGACTCAATCTGTAAAACTTTTCCTCGCAGGATAACTGCAACCCTTCTACCTGAACACTGCACAGGCAATGCCAATGGGTCCATTTCATCAACAGTCAGTGGAAAACATACATCTCGCCATCCACCCACCCATCACATGCCCATTCTTCAGGTTTATTTCGTCTACTGTGTTGAAAATCATCAACTAAAGAGTCTCCAAGCCGTTAAGCATTTTACAAAGTTTGGTTAATGGACACAGAATTTCCTCGTAGACCAATTCTTCATCCAGAGAAGTAGGGTACATATGACAAGGACTAATTGTTGCTGAATGCAAAAGAGGAAACTGGATTTGGAACAAAAGCAAATGCCACATCAGCAGGTAAGAAGAGACACAGGCTGATAGTTTTGTACATTACAGCTTTATTAATACTGGAAACATCACAGTGTGATTGAGGCTTCAGGTGGTGGAAGAGTAAACAAATGTACATGAATTATAGCATTACAGAAAAGTGGGAGGGAAGGGAAGAGGCACTAAAAATAAATTAAATGACAGTTACCAACAGCACCAGTACCATTATTTCAGCATTTAATTTGTCTTGTCTGTACGAGAAACAGAACATGGGGAAAAGGTTGGGAGCACATGGATGTCAAGATGAGAATAAAATCTTCAGCTCTTTGTTAAAGCCTGGACAATAAAAGTAGAAACAAGAGAAAATTGCACAACTTGTGATCATTTCCCCTCTTTATTAATATATATATATATTTATATACACAGAACGAGCAGTGCTTGAGATTACATCACGGAGAAGTTGCAAAGGAGTAAAATGAGGGAGGTGTGGGTGAGTGGAGGTTAGAAATGTGCAGTGAGAAAGGAGGTTTGCGCCTCTGTGTGCATGCCAGCTGGCAAGGTCTGTCCAACTTGATTTCAATCCTTTGCCACAATTATCCCCTGTTGATTCCCTCTCATCTCTAAATATGGCTTTGTTTAACCAACCATCTACTCCCAGATATTGCTTTCCTTTGCCATCCCTTAACGGTCACACTTTCAGGACTTTCTCTCATATTTCACAAACAACAGCTGGATGGCTTCCATCTCAAAAAATACGCTGTTAAGTGGTAATCTTACGAAAAAATGGGCTAAGGAAACTGCAACACCAAAAAATGCCTTTGAACCCTGTCGTTCATTCTCTTCTTAATGAAATTCAGCCAGAGATAAACCAGGATGATTGAAAAGATGATCCAAGATATATGCTAAACAGTGCATGTTCCAAAAATAACTTCGTTTCCATCATCGTAAGCGGACAGCAAGTATGATTCTCAGCCGGTTAGACCCAACTCAACAAACACCCTCAAGGGTATTCTTCTTTCAACAATATAGTCCTTTTGTTTAGCACCTTTAATGTAGTGAAATGTTCCAAGGAGCTGCTAAAGAGTATTGTCACCTAAACACAAGCACGGAGTTCAATAACAACATGTTAGCACAGCTAACAAAAGCTTGGTCAAAGAGAGGCTTCAAGGAGCAGAGAGAAATTGAGATGTGATGAAGAGCAGGAGGATATTTCAGATTCATCTGTGTGTTCAGATAGTTCAAGTTCTGTTTGACCCTTTACTTTTTTTTTGGGGTGTGCATATAGTTTTCCCAAGCCTCCAATGAAATGTGAACTCTGACCCCAGCTGACTGGAAGCCTCCCATGAGCTCTCTCACTGTTCGCCCCATCTCCACCCAAAAGGACTATTTGCCTTGTTAGACCACTTGATTTCTTTTTAAACAAGTGAACACAATGCTGCTTGGCCTGCTGTGTTCATCCAGCTCTACACCTTGTTATCTTGGATTCTCCAGCATCTGCAGTTCCTATTATCTCTGATACAATTTTATTCTGCTCTCCAAAGTAACAAACGCTCCACACATGTGCTGGGTAATCACCATCTCTGACAAGAGAGAATCTGACCATCACCTCTTGACATTCATTAGTATTACGATCACTGAAACTCCCACTGTCAACATACTGGAGTCCAAAAACTGATCTGGACTAGCCATGTAATACTGTGGCTAAAAACACAGGTCAGAGGCTACCTGTCCTGCAGAAAGTTACTTCCCTGCAGAATCCACAAAGCCTATCTATCTCTCCACAAGCCTGGATTGTAACAGCCTGCTACTCACTTGACTGGATGAGTGCAGCTCCAACAAAACTCAAGAAGCCCGATACCATCCAGGAAAAAGCAACCCACTTGACTGGCACAACATCTTCAACCATTCACTCTCTCCGACACTGACGCTCAGCAGGAGCAATGTATGTCTTCGCTGCAACGCACTGCGAAACTTCTCGACATCACCTTCCAAACCCACAACCACTGCCATTTAAAGGGACAAGGGCAGCAGATACATGGGACACCATCACTTGCAAGTTCCCCTTCCAAACCACTCGCCATCCTGACTTGTGAACATATTGCTGTTCCTTCAGTGTTGCTGAGTTAAAATCCTGGAACTCCGTCCCTAATGGCATTGTGTTCTTAAACCGCATGAACTGCAGTTCAAGGAGGCTGCTCTCAATATGCATCTCGAGGGATGGGCATTAAATGTTACCCAGCCAGTTACATCTACATCCCTGAAAGACAACCTAAGTGCATACTCCTATTTTTGTTGCAACTGCATGCTCCTCCTGGGATACCTCACCTTAAATGGCTATTCTGCTCACAAGTGCCTCAATGGTGTGTGGCAGTGGGCTGATGGGCCATGGCTACATCATAATTTAACCCAACTCCTGTCTGTGTGCTGGGTCCAAGCCGAAACACATCTGAGCAGTAGTGTTCCAATTTTGTTCACTGCTAACGAATCTTTCCATTCCCTCCAATCTGAAATGCACCTTTTAAAGAGAAATAGTGAAGCTATTTGTTCAATTTTACGTATTTTCCCTGTCGATATCAGTGCATTTGTTTTTTGTTGCGGTCACTTTGTTAATCAAAATGAAATATTTACCACATCAGTGGTTTTGTCCTGACTGCTAATTACTAAAACAGGTCTCTCTTCTTTCCCTGTTGCCATTATTTTGCTCTTCTCTGAGCACATGTCCAACTTCTGATGTCATCCCACAGTTCTGAGGAGGAGTCATGCTGGACTTGAAGCATTAACTCTGTTTCTCCCTCCACAGTTGTTGCCAAACCAGCTGAGTTTCTCCGGGATTGTGCGTGTTTCTTTCAGATTTCCAGCATCACAACTTCCGTATCTCCCTCATGCCCGCTTATCCTGACATAACCTCTAATACCATCTCACTTCCTCCCACCCTGTTGCCTTGGGTGTTTGCATCCAACAGCAAGCATATGCACAAACTCAAATGAAACTGAAATAATCAAAGTGACAGCTCGTTTGAGAAAAAGGGACTCAATTTTACAGGAATCATTTTGGTAAAATTCAGTTACCCTTGTTTTACTACTGCAGGTGGTAACTCTCACTGTCCCTTTCCTGTGTACTGCGACCCATGATCATGTTTCAGGCATCTCCCCAAAATGTGAGTAGCAGAAAGATGATAAACAAAGATATCATTACAATTGAACCCAGTTCTCCTCCGTCCAACTCAAACATTGCTTTCCTTCTGTTTCCCACTCCCTGGCCACCTGACTCTCTCAAGTGCTGCTCTCCTCTCTGACAGCCTTTCCCTCACTGCCAGGAATCCCGTCTCTCTTCTGTAATCCCTCTTCAATGATGTCTTAAATGTAGCCACCTCTGTCTTGCATCGTTATCCCTGCCTGAGATACTTTGAGGGGTTCAAACTCATACCCAACCCCTCTCAATAGCATCCCAAAGTCCTAATGCTCTTGCTCTCAACTTCCCTTAGGAGTAATTTTTCAAACATTCACTCCTGACATATTATGTGTGAGACAATTTCACATCACCAGTTAAACTCAGTGAGAGGTGTGGCATTTGAGAGAAATTACGCAAAATGTTAGATCTGAGATACCGGAGGACAATCACATTTGAACGAAACTAGATAGGATTCTATACTGTTGAACTAAAGTGCCTTCATTGAAACATTCCATTTCAAATGAACTCACAACTATTTTTCACTCTGATGTATTTTTTTAAATTATTGCACAACCAGAAGACTACAATGCATTGTTTGAAAGTGAGCTAATGTGGATTTGCAGGCTCATAGTAAGTTTTAGCTAAGGACCTATCATGACTTGTCCACTATTGCTAAGTTATCAGACTGTTTATCTAACATCTGAAACTAGATAATTAAATATTGGGAAGACTGAAGTAATTGTGTACAGTCTACTAAATTAAGGCATCTGAGCAATGCTTGGTATTATGTATCTGAAACCAGACAAGTCTGAAATGCTTTCAAAGTACTTCCCTCTTTTTATAGTTGGGTGTCAAACAGGTTCAGAAAATATTTACCAGAATGTTCCCAGGACTAGAGGGTTCGAGTTATCAGGAAAGGCTGGGACTTTTCTCCAACTGGAGCACAGGAGGTTGAGGGGTGACCTTATAGAGGTTTATAAAATCGTGAGGGCCATAGATAAGGTGAATAGTAAAAGTCTTTTCTCTAAGGTGGGGGAGTTCAAAACTAGGGCGCATATTTTTAAGGTGAGAGGAGAAAGATTTAAAAGGGACCTGAGGGGAAAATTTTTCACACAGAGGGTAGTTCGCACGTGGAATAAACTGCCAGAGGAAGTGGCAGATGCAGGTACACTTACAAACATTGTAATGACATATGGACAGTTACATGAAAAGAAGGGTTTAGAGAGATATGGGCCAAATGCTGGCAAATGGGACTAGATCAGTTTAGGATATCTAGTCAGCACGGACGGGTTGGTCTGTTTCCATGCTGTATAATTCAATGACTGCTATGATATGTTTCACCCTGCTCTGAAAAATCTTGTGTCCCAACATCGTAAGGACCTGCCAACTCAATTACCACATCTTTTAAAGTACATTTGCTTTTGTGCATCCACTTCTTTTCTCTCTGCTGAATGCCTTTTCAAAAATGTTTAAATGGGAATAATTTTTTCTAAAGCGCTCAGCGGGTTGTTTAAAAGCACTAGAAGCCTTCTGGCATTTTTAAAATTGCATTCAAGTGCTTGGGAACATCTTTTAACGTCACAGAGAATGCAGGCTCTTATGACACATGAAAATTAAAACGTTTCACATTTGTCTACTCTGGGTCCAATGTGGCTCCTTGGATGGGGCTTAAAATTATTGGTGACAGCAGTGGCCCTTTTGTCATTCAGCTAAATATCAACACACAAAGGGAAATGATAAGGGAAATGTCAGCAAACTATTCGATTGCAGGGCCATTAGGGCAAAGCTCAACTCTGTCCATATTATACGTAGCATTCACATGCTTCTTCATTTTGACTTGAGATTTTCTAGCATCTCCACTGCCATCCAGTGGATCCCAAATCCAGCGATCTTGTTGGAGCGGTCTATTTTCAAATTACTGCTTAGAGTATGAACGGAAACCATTAAAACAAACCTCAAGCTTTGCACAAAACACTGCTTTAAAGACAAAGGTTAAAATGTTCATTGGCAGAATCTGAAAAACCTCGAAAGCTGCTCAACTGTAGATTTTTCTGAAGAAGGGTCCCAACCCGAAACTTTCCTGCTCCTCTGATGCTCCCTGACCTGCTGTGTTCCCTCAGCTCCACACTGAGCTATCTCTGACTCCAGCATCAGCAGTTCTTACTACCTCCAATTATAAATGTTGTTTACTAAGAATTCATATATAATGAAAGATTAAAACGATTTCCCTGCAAGGAAGAATTATGTAATAGCTCCTGAATCAAACAATTTTCTCTGAATATACATAGACATCTAATTAATGAACATACTTCACTTCCCTTAAACAATAATCTGAGAAGTTAATATAGAAAACAAGCCTAGACACAGCTATGTAAGTTAGTCACACACCATGTACCTTGGACAATTTTTTGCCCACTGTTCAACAGTGGAATTTTACAGTGTGTGGGTTGCCCATACATTCAAAACACATTGCCAGAGCTACAGGCATCGACTCCTATACCAAAGATTTGAGCATAAATCCCAGACTGGCACTTCAGTGCAGTACTGAAGGAGCGTTTCACCTCTGGGAAGTCTTGCTTTTGTTTTAAATTCATTCACGGGATTTGGGCATCGCTAGTTGGGTCAACATTTATTGCCCACTCCCAGCTGCCCTTGAGTAGGTGGTGGTGAACTGCCTTTTTGAAGCACTGCAGTCCATTTAGGGTAGGTAGACAGACAATGCCATGAGGGAGAGAGTTTCAGGATCTTGACCCCAGCAACAATGAAAGGAACAGATGCTAAACTGATATCCTATCTCCCATCCCCGGCACCCCCCTGCAGTCAGATGTACAAGTTCCCATAACATGATTAGGGAATGAGTGAAAAGGTCCTCCTGGTATCCTGGTCCATACTGTTCCCTCAACCAGCATCACCAATAATCTGCAAGGCCATTTGTTTAATTTGCAATGTGCAAATTGGCTGCCATATTTCCTGTATTAAGACAGCAGATCACACTTCAAATGTACTTCGGTGGCTGTAAAGCAACATCCTGAGATCACGAACTGCATTATAGAAATGCAAGCGTTTAAACCAATATTTTAAATAATCTTCCACTATTACTGCCATTACAGTTATTCCCAGCTTTTGCATCTCCTGCAGTTATAAGGGTAACATGCTCACCAATAATACCTCAAATGCAGTTGGAAACGGTGAACAACGGAATTTTGAAATAAATGGGGAACTTAAAAAGCTTGCAGTCAATATCCAAAAGTGGAAAAGATATTCATGTTTCCGAGGAGATCCCTCATCAATATGTCTCCCAGGAATTTGGAGTCTTCCAGATGAGTTCAGTCTCAACTTTATACCTGGATTTGGTCATCTTGTGTCAAGGCCCATTGAGTTCCACTGACTAGCTGACCTGGCTCACAGCTCCAGCCTGTCATTGGGCTAATAATCCAGGGAAGCCCAATCCAAAATAAGCGGTGGGCTTGCCAGTGACATGCATGTCCTGAGACTGAGCAAGTGATCATGTTAGGTCCGTTGTTTTGTGGGCACATGTGTATGTGGGCCATGAGGGTAAAGGAATTCTTCTTTCACAGCTCCAGACATCTCTGAAGGCCAATTGCCAATGGTGGTATGAGTTGGACAAAGACTATGTTTACTTGTATTGTGTGCTGGGTGAACATGCGAACCACTGTTGGACTGATGTACTGGCAGTCTTCTGGATAGCCAGTGCGTCTGGTTAACCTGCGCCAAAGCATTCTATATTAAAGTAAGCATATTTTGTGGCCTTTCACAGGCAGTAGGTCCATTCAATATTGTATATGTAAAAATTTGACCTGTGTGGAGTTCTCAAAGGATTGGTTTGAAGACTTGGAAATATGTTCATCAGTCTGGACTACTCAGTGTGGTGGACTGTTACCTACCCTCCTAAAATGATCTAACATGCTGCTTGGTTACAGCAGTTGGGGATGGGCAACAAAATGCTAGCGTTATCAGAAATGCCCAGTCCCACAAAAATTTTCTTTTTGAAAAATAGCTTAGATTGATTTCATAAGTGACGAGTTGAGCACGGGATAGAAGAAGAAACAAAAAGGTTTATTCCAATTGCATTTGAGCAACTGTTTCAATACCAGGTCAGAAATGGCCAAAACAGCAATCAGGGTGATACACGGCTTCTCACCACTCCCCATTACAAACTCTAGCAGAGGCTGTTTCTCTTAATAAGGGAATGAGGGAGACCCAACTAGGTTGGCAGGGCAGTCAGCTGGGCATGAGCAATTTGAAACCGTTGGGAACCAGACTCAAGACTGTGATTACTGATTGTGTGCTTCTAGAGCTTGGTGGTTCTTGCACAGTAAATGAGATCGAGAGAGGAACTGTGAATTTTCAGCTGCATTAATGCTGGTGTTGAGTACTGATTGTTTCAAGTCTGGAACTGGAGGTGGTGGGAGCATTTTGAGGGGATGAAGTGAGAACGTCACACAACATCACTGCAGCACACTCTCCTTCCAAAAAGTCATGGAAAACAAATACACTAAACAGCTCCGTAACGGTGTCCGAGAGCACATCGCAACTTCCCTTGTAAAAATAACATTGCATTGCACTACCTACGCGGTGAGCTTCCCCGGAACACATTCTCATGCTTCCACATCAATACGTTGGTAAACAACTAGATTAGAAATTTGAGATGACAAAGTGTGGAACTGGATGAACACAGCAGGCCAGGCAGCATCAGAGGTGCAGGAAAGCTGACGTTTCAGGTTGGGCCCCTTCAAAAATTTTCTGGAGAAGGATCCTGACCTGAAACATCAACTTTCCTGCTTCTCTGATGCTGCCTGGTCTGCTGTGTTCCTCCAGCTCCACACTTTGTTACCTCTGACTCCAGCATCTGCAGTTCTTGCTGTCTCAGATTAGAAATTTGAGCTTGCCTCCCTCAGGCCCTTCTCTATGATAATGACTTGGTGCCGGTTTTCCTGGCCCGTGTTTCAGGGTAGTAGTGCCACGTATCACAAAATTTGTATCCGGAGAAATCAGTAGAAGTGACAGAGCTCACATTTCACTGTCTGATTCTGTGATCAGTGAAGCATCGATCTACCCCACCACTGTTTATTCAAAATATATCTTTTTAAAGTTGTAAATAAAAGGCCAGCAGAAAGTGAAATGTTAACAGAGAATTAACTGGACTGTTATTGACAAAGATTATGTTCCTCTGTCAACATGGATTTTTAATGAAGAGTTATCACCGCATCACAACTCTAACGACATATCTGTTAAACTTACGACATGAAATAGTGGAATTAGTGCTTTGAAAGGTAAACATTCTATTTATGGATGTGTGCCCATTCAATTCTGCTACAAAAATAGTCCAGTAGGCGACTAAACAGTGGACAAAGTATGCATGGTAAGATCATCTACGAGTTGGGAGCCCACAGCATCTAGCTTCACAAGTTAGGTCCTGAAGGTTAGGTGTCAACGAGTGCACATAATTCAGTCATGGGTTTTCTCCTCAACTTAAAAGGAACATTACTTGGGGAGAAGCAACAACCACTGAGGTTTGGCTTTGAACTCTCAACTCCCTCCCTGCAACTTGACTCGACTTAACACTCACTTACACAGCGGGAGTGTTCCAGCTTGCCCTCGCCTTGGCTAAATCTCTTCTAAATTCCCTTCGAAACCTCCATCGCTGCTCTGGAGGACCTGATCGTTTTTTTTATTCCTCCACCCCTGTTGCTGTGGCTGAGACAAGACCTGACTGGGGGAGGAGGTCAGAGAGAGACACACTGAGGACTCGAGCGCAAACCACCCTCAGTGAAGCTAACACGCAGCACGTTAAAATTTTTCTCTTTTTTTGTCGTCGCACGAAATACCGCAAAAAGCTGAAAAGAAAACGCCACAAAACAGGTGAGTCAGTTAAATGGCCGATAGAACATCTGTGAGGGACAAAGTGTTAAATTTGCTCTTTAGAACTAACGATAGTACACTCATTTTAAAATCTGCCATATCTTAATTTAAAATACTTCACTCCACCACACCACAGTCGCTTGGTTCAAAAGGTTTAGTTCATGGCACTGCGTTGGAAACCAACCTGGTTGACTCAAGTGTTCGATCAAATGGCGCTCGCAAGAGTTAGGCCGCCACCACAATGTCACAAAATCCTGGGTGCCGACCTGTCATTGGTGACGGTCCTCCGGAGCTTCACCCCTCGGCGGATGGCGGTGAGCATGTCCTCGCCGGGAGAGGGTGGCAGGCTGCCGGCGTCGGGCACCGCGGGGAAGGGGAACTGTCCGTCGCCCAGAGCCTGGGCACTGGCCACCAGCTCACCGAGCTTCTCGACCAGGCTGTGGCGGTTGGCAGCCAGCTGCTGCTCCTCCTCACTGGAGAGCGTGGCGACGGTGCCCCCTGGGTACACCGAGACCTCCGCGGCGGCGCCCCCCCATGCTGCGTTTGGCAGGCTCAGCCGCTTGGGCGACGACTTGGCGTACTCCGTGGCACTCGGCGAGGTGTCTTCGCCGCCGAAGAACACGCACTCCTCGCTGCCCACTCTCACCGGCCCCGGGCCGTCAGGAACTGTGGGGGTCTTCACCGGCACGATGGGAGGCCGGATGGGGATGGGGCCCGCGTTGGACAGGGCCCGGCGCACCGACGGCTTGGTAGATGGTGTGCGCCGGATGGTGGCGACCCCCGGGGTGACGGAAACAGCTGGCACGCTGCCGCCCGAGGGCAGCCCTGCCGTCGAGGCCGGCCGCTTGGTCTGGAACATTCTGCGGTAACTCTGCGCTATGTCGCTGTTCCGCGGGATGGTTGACGACCTGTCAAACTCGCTCTGGTGCTCCGCTTCCACATCGCCGTTCACCGAGTAGCAATCGTAATCTGAAACTGTGCAGAGACACAGAGAGAGAGAGAGCATGGTTAATAGGGCCTTTAGAGTAGGCCCCTCAGTAATAGACATGAGTAACTCAGATACAAACTCAGATACATGGATGGGTACATGAATAGGAAGGGTTTAGTGGGATATGGGCTAAATGCTGGCAAATGGGACTATAGTAATTGCAGATATTTGGTCAGCATAGACAAGTTGGACTAAAGGGTCTGTTTCCATGCTGTACATCTCTCCAGGACTGGTCTCTCACTTAGCCTTTTTAGGGTGTACAAATTGGATAAATTTTCCTTTGAGGGAGCTTAATAATGGGTCTACTAACTAACTGGAGCACAACAGGTTCCATAACTTGACATTCCATGTTGAATATAGCCAAGTGAGGCTTTTAATCCTAAAGTACACGTTGGCAAAAGAAACCAGTATCTCTGGCCCACGTTGGTAAATCACAGCCAGCAAGATTCCTCCTCCTCACACAGTAAGTAGGGTATTGGGGTCAGTCACCAGTTCAATGGATCCATTCAACAGGCAGAGTATTACATTGAGCTGTATAGTCCAGGAAGGTACCAGCTTTTATTAACCGTCTCTGTAGTCTAAGGTATCTTAGTGAGGTCAGTGGAAAGGGACACTGCAAATGGCCCTAATAAATCTGAACTGAGATTGATCACTTAACATTCCCTCGGTCATTCGCTTTTATTTTTAAAAAATCTTCCTTCACATTTGAAAGAGGACCATTTCTGGGAAGTCCCAGCCCATATGGATTTGCACCATAGAATGGGCCTTCAAGGGCAAGAAAATAAGAATGGAAATACATCGTCTAAACCATGTTACATCTGAGAATCTTCCTATGGGCCAGATCAGAGTTTTTCAAGCATCTTCATCTTTGGTTCTCATAAACTTGAGATTTTGTCTGTCAGATTATCCAGCAAGGAAGCTGGTATCTTTACTAAACTGGGGGCAGTTCAACAATCTCCCATGCCAACTGTAATTCACTGGTAATGTTGAACATCTTGATCAGTAAGCAACTACAGCCAAATTGAACTGAGGAGCGTTAACACACTAGATTATTGCACCTGGTCCGTTCAGTTAGTCCAGCATAGGCACTAGGTGTTGGGTGAATACAGTATGCTGTCTTTCTCCATAATGCACTAAAGTTTCAATCAGCTCCTTTACAATCACACAGTATATAAAGCCATGTAACAGGTCATTCAAGACCGCTGGGCTATGTCATTGTTCACACTCAAGTCTAGACTTCTCCTCTTCCATCTGTCTCAACTCATACCTTCTGTAAACCCTTCTGTTCCTTCTTCTGTCCTGTACTCAACTAGTCACTTCTGAAATCAATTTAAGCTTTTGTTTTAAATATTTTATGGGACTAGGCATTTCTGATAACGCTAGCATCTCTAACTGTTGCAACCAAGTGGCATGCTAGATCATTTTAGGAGGGTAGGTAACAGTCCACTAAGTAGTCCAGACTGAATAAAGATGGCCAGTTTCCTCCCTGAAAATATATTAATTAGCCAGAGGGGTCTTTTTAAAATGAGAATTCAAGATAGCTAGTCTCAGGTGACGTGAAACTATCAGTTCCAGATTTTTATTAGTTATGAATTTGAATTCCTCTGGTGGAATTTGAATCTGTGTCTCCAAAGCATTAGCCTGGATCTCTGGATGACTATTGCAATATCATTACCAACACACCACACTATTGCAAGTTCCACATTATAACATTTTCTCATTATTCGCCTCCTCGGTTCAATAAGAATGATCTTGTATTTACAGTCCCTAGTTTTGGAAATTGAACTTGCTAAGATACAAAAATTGATGGAAATAAAACTTCTGAGGAGGACAGAGTCTACAAAGGGATACAAACTGAGTGGGCAAAAAAATATCAGATGACATATGACGTGAAGAATTTTGACAGGAAAAACTGAAAAGCAGAATGTTATTTAAATGGATAGAGACTGCAGAATGCTGCAGTCGAGGCATTTGAGCATCCTTGTACATGAACCACAAAACAGCAAGCTGTTACAGCAAGTGATTAGGAAAGCAAATGAAATGTTGGCTTTCATTGCAAAGCGGACGGAATAAAAAAGTAGGGAAATTTTGACACAACTGTACAGGGCATCGGTGAGACTAAACCCAGAAGTCCTGTGTACTGTTCTGGTTTACATTACCCATGCAGGGATATACTTTATACTTGCATTCGGAGCAGCTTAGAAAAGTTAATTTGGTGGTTCCTGGGCTGAAGGGTTATAAAGAAAAGGTTGAGTAGATTGGGGAAGGCTTATGAACGTTTACTATAACGAGGTGACCTTATTGAAAGTTAGATTTTCGATCAGAAAGAGTGTCATATGGTTATTTGGGATAGGCAGGAATATGGACTTAGGTTGATGATCAGATCAACCAAATGGCTGACTCCTACTCCAAGATCTTATGTTCATATAAAAGATTCTGAGGACGCTTGTCAGGGTGGATGTTGAACTTGTGGGAGAGTCCAGAACCAGAGGCACAGTGTTAAGTCTCCTCCATTTAAGAAGGGGATGAGGAGGAATTTCTTCTCCCATTAGGTCATCAGTCTTTGGAATTTTCTTTCCAGACAGCAGTGGACAACTGGTCATTAGCTATGTTCTAGCCTGAGTTGAACAGATTTTTGATTGTCGAGGAAGACCAAAGTTATCAGGCACATGCAGGAAAATGGAGTTAAGGCCATCAATGAGACAAGCCACGATCTGACTGAATGGTGGAAGAGGCTTGAGAGTCCAAATGAGTTACTCCTGCTTCTGTTCTTTGAAGATTTCGTGATGCCTCATCATCAGGTTAAAAAAGTGTTACTGATGAGTTAAAAAATAATTAGAAAGAAAGGGAATCCCAATGAAAACATCTGTGCGGTTTCATACATCAATAAATGCTTGCAGTTTTTCTGAATACCCGCAAAATATTGGTTTAAAAATTGCATTACTTTATTTCAAATTTTTGCAATGCATGTATATGCTCACTAGAGCCGGGATTCATTCATGTGCTGACTGAAGCAACAACGTGTTTGGATCACAAAACTGTACAGCACACTAATAAGCTATTTTGTGTTAGTATGGCCAGAGCCATGCAACATTAGAGAGATCAGTACACTCAGAGTGCTCTAGCAAACTGTCAAGACAAGTAAATCCACAATGCTTTCTATTATGCAGTTCAAACGTATTTCCTTTCAGTATGTTACAGTGTGGGAACTGAGAATATGCATATCAGAGACATACATACAGCATAGAAAGGGAGCAACTCTGATTTGCCGCGTCTATGATCTGCTGATCGGTGCCGAATGCATTACTTGTCCAGAGGTAAACACCTGGAAAGGGGGTACAGAGAGAACTCCTGACGGAAGTACCTTGGGAAGGAATGGTGTCTTCGGAGCAGGATGGAGTTGTGGTTTGGGTGCTGTAGCCGCTGGAGTACTGCAGAGAGTCGCGGCTACTCTTCTGGTGTTCAAGGCTGAGCCCACGGGTCAGTACCATGGCCAGATCGCTGGCTGCTGTAGAGATTTCCTCCCCATGCTGTGAAAAGAATGAGAGACGCTCACTACAAACAACTAAGAAGTCTCTCCCTCTCAGAGAGAGCGCCCTACATCATTAAGAGAACCCCACTGCCTGAGGTTACCCAACTATCAGCCTTCATCCTTTTTGTAAGGGATATGTATCGGCACTTTCTGCCCCTCTGTCAGATTGGCCTCTGCCTACTGAGTTTCTACTTATTGGGTCAGGGTGGAAAAGGATTGAACTCAAATTCCCTCCTTTCTTATTGAAGATCTCCAAAGACGGCAGGTGCATTTCCAGTATTTTCTGCATTTGGTTGTCCTTTGCGTTTTACATGGCCATGAAATACCAGTCTGCTGACTATGTGATAACGTCTCACCATAGTTACTGGAGGGTATAAAGGTTGCCCTGCAAAACGATATGGGAGCAGCAAGATGAACATGTCTTTGTACACAGTCCCTGAGCATTCCAAGACCAGAAAAGTGCCAGCAAAACAATACAAGGAATAACAGGGCCATAGAGGTATTGTAAAGGCTTATCAATGCTATGTACCCACTGAGGAAAGGACACTTAACTGAATGAGAGGACAGACTGCAGGGGCTGAATGGCCTACACCGTTCCTATCTTTTTCTTTTCCAGCTGACATCTTAGGCTGAATCATGTACTGCAGATACAGCGATACCACTTTGATAACTGGTCATTGCCTGGCCTGACCCTTCCAGATTATGGGGGAGACACCCATTCGTCTTAAAGGCAAGATCTCGAGACCTTGATGTGCAACACATCCTGGCACACAGGTGGTGATGTTGTTTGGGGCGGGGGGAGGGTTGCAAATGTGGAAGGATGGTGCACTCACATACTGTACCTTAGCAGCAAGTGATGCTGCTGTCATGCGAGGCCTCTGTATCTCATCCACACCAATCCCCGCATAGACCACGGTGCCCGAGACCGTCTCTGCCTCCCGATAGCGTTCCACTGCTTCCTTGCGTCTCTGCAAAGTGTTCACCGTTGGCTGGTCATATGGACCAGGTTTTGACCAATCCTGCAAAGTCGAGGGAAGTGATCAGTGAATAGAAGATCAAGAAAGCAATGGGTTGCAATATTAAAGGCAGCCGAGTATTTAGTTTAGTTGAGATATCACAGCGAGGCAGCTTTTTGAGGGCTATAGAAACAGCATTCTGGGATTGACACCCAATACTTTGCCACCCAAGTCCTTGCCCACACTAGGTTCTGCCCATCCAGCACTCTTCACTGTTTCCTAAATAAATTTACTTCAACATCCCTGTCCTCATGTTACATCTCCTCACCCACTTCCTGCCTCCTCTGCAAAATTCTCCCGTTCTGGACACAGTACGGCCCTGTCCCTCCACTGCATGCTCAGTGGTAGAGTTTCCAAACTGACTTCACTGAATGGGGCTTTCCTCACTTCCCGGGAGCCTACTTGCACATTTTAGTTCCTTATCCTTTCGTGAGATGGCAAGGCCGGCATTTGTTCCCCATCCTTAATTGCCCTTGAACCGACTGGCTTGCTGGGCCAATACAGAAAACAGTCAAGAGGAATCCACATCACTGAGAGTCTGGAGTTACATATAAACCAGACTAGGTCAGGATGGCGGTTTTCCTTCCCCAAAGGACACTAGTGAACCAGATCAGTGTTTATGACAATCTCCATCATTACTGAGAATAGATTTCAATTCTAGATTTAGCAATTGAAGTCAAATGTTACCATGTGTTGTGATGGGATTTGAACCTTTTGTCTTCAGAATGTGGGCCACTAGATTACTAGCCCATTGCTGTTACCATTGCACCAACATTCTCTCCAAGATACCAGTAAAATAAAACGCCCCAGGACAGTGTTGTGTGAAGATTGCTCTCAAGCATGGGTTTTTCTATTTTACATTGGGAACCTTATAAAGCGTTATATGCTCATTCACAACAGGACATGGGCTAAGAGTAGTTCCATTCATTTCCAATGATCTTGTTACTGCCAGGGCCACATAGGAAGAAGTCAACTATTTGTGAATAAGAACAAAAACTGTAACCACGGGGGTTCGGTTGTACTCCCAAAGAATGTCACTCCATTTGCCTTAGCCTGGAATCACTTCATCCTTTTCCTCTGGCCATCTGGGCACCTTCCATTTTAGCCCTTTATTCCCTCGATATGCATTGCTTTTTCTTTCCTCTCTCTTGGCCTTTCTCTCTTATCCTTTGATCTTTTTAAGAGTTGAGATTTCTTTCTCTGCCTTTCTCCTGCTTCTGCCTGGCCTCAAACTGCAGACCCTGAACTCAGCTTCGCTTCTACTCCCATCACCAACTGCACCCACAAGCTCACTGGGAATGGCTAACTTCTCAGTTAATTCGACTTTATCATCCCAGTTTTACGCAACCCCAGGTTGCTTGACATAGTGCATCTCAGAAAAAGCTGCCCGAAAAGGATTTGGGGTGGGGGGTGGTGGGTTACATACAATTGACTGTGAGGTTAAAACATGCTAGTGATTCGACAGGGATGACGGATGAGTGAAAGGGATGTGATCAGAAAAAAAGCCAAAAGTAAAACTAAAGATGAAATGGTTACGAAAACAAACCTTCCAACTAGGAATCGTTGATGAGAGAGCAGTGCCAGGTCCGAGGGAGTGGTTAAAGGGAAGGGGGTCAGGGAGCACAGCAGGAGTAGGCTCACTGCAAGCCTTTATGTCAGGGATAATGGGAGCAGAGCCAGAGAACGCAGGTGAACAGCACTCACTAGGAAGATGGCAATACACATACCCAGGCATGAACTGCAGATGGAAGAACATGATATCAGCACAGGCAACAAATGGGCAGCCACTGGAGGGTTTGTATTGGAAATGCCCAAAAAACACAACTTCATAATACCTTACACCACCCTCACAGGAGGAGTATCCTACTATTCAATTTTGTAACGCTTAATTACTTGACCGGAAAAATCCAGAGATTAAATCACTTTTTTCTTTATTCTTCTCTGGTCAGGATTTGGTGCCTTTTCCTAACTGCCCTTGAACTTATTGACTTGTTTGGCCATTTCAAAGAGCCAACCACACTGCTGTGAGTTCAGAGACACACGTAGGCCAGACCAGGTAAAGGCAGCAGATTTCCTTTCCTAAAGGACATTAGTACAATTCAATATAAATCAACGATAGCTTTATGGTTACCAACATTGAGATCAGTTTGCAATTCCAGATTTATGAATGGAATTAAATTCCATTAGCTGCCATGGTGGGTTTGAACCCCAGATTTATTGGTATAGAAACATTTTCATTACCACATCATTAGCACCATTATTGTTATGAAAAAATAGTGGCGGTGCTTATTGGTCATGTGAGCGACTGGTATGCTAACATTCTGTGGCTCCGAACGCTGGTCTCCTGGCAAAAAATTCTCAAATCACAAGTTACTGATCAAAACAGGGCTCCAGGGATAAGGGACAAGCACCACTGTGTCAGTATAGTGGTTCCATTTGGCAGTGGTCACCTGAGCTATTGCTACATTAGAATCGAGTAGCGATATCTAGATTGAGCTGCACTTCTACACCAAGGGAAAACCGGGCTGACAAAGTGATGGGGAAAGCGTCTAGTCAGAGAATTGCAATTGCGTAGGATCAGCCGTCATTGATGAATCCATTAAAGCAATCTGCAACATCAGCATTAAACAAGGGTGGCAAGGTGAAAATCTGCTACCTGATCTTTGCTTCAATCACAACATCAGGTCCTCGGTCTTCCAAACAGAGACCTACCAAACTAGGAAGGGGCTTCTCAAGATTAACATGCAGGAGGTCCCATGGCTACGAATCACCAAAACATTAAAATCCAAAACAACATGGCAGCAAGATGGCCTCAAAGTGGCTGTGATCACCACAAGAGAAAAGCAATGTTTCAAATCAGTTTCGCTTTAACAAAATAGGACGGGGTAGGCTGAGGTTGTTTTGAAGACAAGTTGTGTTTTTTGGAACATTCCCTCGAAATGTAGGTACGAACGCAAGGCCTCCAAAGCCAGACAAACAAAATATTCATCAACTGCCTCCCACAGCCCGCCATTCAAACCTCTGTCAATCTTTCCTCATTTCCCCATGAACATATTACAATAAAATTTGTGGTAAATACTGTAAGCTTTCAAAGTATTCGCAATCTTTGTATCCGTTAGACCCCCTTTGAATGTTTCTGCCATGTATTGTTGCAGCTTTACCTGTTGCGTCCCTTTAACCTTCTAATGGGATTACAATATTTTGAGTCACTGCTTAAATTTGCATAACCAATCATCAAAAAAAATCTCCAGTTGTCAGACTGGATATTCCTGTAAGTTTTCTCTCTCTTAAACTAGACAGTTTCTAGGTTTGCTAAGCATCGTGTTTGATAATCATGTTTTATTCTAAATGTACTGATAAATACAATTAATCTATGTAATCTCCCATAACAATCAAGCAGGTTAAATCAATGGATGGACAAATGTGCGGTTTCTATAGGTCTATTATTTAAGTGTGACAAGCAGTGAGTAGGGTGTGATGTGGTCAGGAATCGATCCCTGTACTTTCAGCATAAAATGAACAATCTGCTAAATGGTAAAGTCATTGTGTACTGAGTCATACCCACATATTTTAAAAAAAACAAACACTTCAAAAGCTTACAATATCAAAAAGGGAAATTGCAATTGTCTCAGATATAAAAGAAATGAATTAAGAAGCAACATGGGTTAACCTGTTTATTTTAGTTAGAATGTCTGATTCTGGCTTTGCAGGCCCAACTGCAGAATTGGCAATGGTTATGGGTGATTCACCTTTTCACCACCTGACCAGGCTCCTGTTGTGGAGCTAGAACTAACCGAGGTAGGTGAGCTACACTCGCTAACTGACTGACACGTCTCCGATGCCTCAGAGGAAGCGGAGCTTGATGACTTCTGCCAGGCGTCCAGGGTTCAAAGGTCACACGAGACAGAGCAGCAATAAAAAGGGAAGAGAGCACATCTGGTTAGATTGTCAAACATGCAGGAATGTTCTGCAAGGAACAGAATCTGGACTGGCTGGTTCATACCATTCTAGTTCTGAGGGCTACCCTGTGGACTGGGAAAGGGGGATAACATGGCGTGTTGATAGTATCCAAACTACATGAGCTTACTCTGAAGCTGCTGGAAACCAGTCAACAAACTTTGCCAGGTAAGGCAAGGATGGGAAAATAAAGCAGCATTGATTCCCAGTTTTGAATGGATTGGCGACTGTATGTGTTGATTTTCCAGGCTGCTCTTTAAGTGTCAGAGATCAATTGATCCCATAAATGACCAATCATATGCAATGTCAAAGCGTTGATTGGAAGATCCAAGCAAAGGAAGGGGTCATGAATGGGGAGGGAGCCATATTAAAGTGGTTCTACGCCTAATTCTGAAGCTGTGCACCCTGCCGTCCCCTACAGAATAAAATGGCATGTGGGACGGAGATGGCAAAGCAGAAGATGGGGCACCGCCATCATCCAAGTATTCCCAGTTCTGGTGGCTCAGTGGTTAGCACTGCTGCCTCACAGCGCCTGGGACCCGGGTTTGATTCCACCCTCGGGCGACTGTCTGCGTGGAGTTTGCACATTCTCCCCAGGTCTGTGTGGGTTTCCTCCGGGTGCTCCAGTTTCTTCCCACAGTCCAAAAATGTGTAGGCTAGGTGGGTTTGCCATGGGAAATGCAGGGTTACAGGGATAAGGAGGGGGCTCTTCTGAGGATTGGTGTGGACCCAACGGGCTGAATAGCCTGCTTCCACACTGTGGGGATTCTATGACTGTACGATCAAAAAATCACGGCCAGATCCACAGAGGAGACAGTTTGGTTCACCGCCAAACGTCGGTAAAATTGCTTCAAAGCAATTTATTCCATACAAGACTAGTCACAAGACTCTTCTTCACCATGTTTAAGTATGGAACAATCAGGAACCGTATGCTCTAAGTCAACCTGGCTGTCGCAGAAACTCAAAAAGACTGAGAACTTTAAGCTGGAAAGATGACTCCATTTTCTGCATGAAGGTTTTTCTGTTTTACATCAACTGTAGCACAATATTTTAAAATTATAACAAACCTAAGTAAATGCTCGACCTGAATGAATCAACGACTTTCATATTTGGTGTTACTATTTTAGAATTAATTTAGTCTGGTATTGAGGAAGGTTTATTTTTAACAAGCCAAACGCAATCCAAATGATACACACAACTGATGATGTTTTGGGCACTAATGGCCTTGTAGGACCTGCCTTTTTGTAAAAACTCTGGGAAAATGATAGTCACTTGTTACTGTTGTGAGTCCATTTTAAAGTGCAGCAAGGACACATCAGGAACATAGAATGATTCGCTGTGGAAGCCTACTGCTGTGTGTTGTGGGTTTAAATATTAGCACTTTAGAATTTCTCTCCTTCTCCTCAGGACTGGCAATGGTGCGAGTGCTGAGACCGTTTACGTGCTTAAGTCAAACATGAACCCAAAACCAATTTAATGCAGAGTGCAACCAACTCAGCCACGGCTGTTACTTTTGTATGTTCTTGATTCAAAATGTTAAAACTGTGAACATCCTCTGATTCTGGTGTTGGGTGATTAGAATATTAGCGGTGAGAACATTGTCTCACATTACTACGTTCTGGTTAACATTCCTGTGGAGCAATGTTCAAGGTACAAAATTAATGCAAGTGATCATACTATAGGCTTAGAATGTTTATGGTGTTAACATTCTCTTCAAATTATTTATAAGAAAGTTACCCCCAAGAAATATACATTACCATCACAAATGTAACCTTGTTGCATACAATTAATCAAAATAGATCCTCCTGTACACAATTTTGTGTGTGTAGGCAGATGTATTTTGATGAATTGATTGGATCTAAGAGTGTTGAAAGCCCTGAGGTGCTTTCTGCCTGTTGGACAGGATAAATTAAAGTCTTGCCTGCCCTTTCCAGTGGGCACAAAAGATCCTACTGGTACCTTTCAAAGGCATTCTCCTACATGCTGGCCAATTTTGATCCCTTAAATATTGTCACAAATAACACCAGTTCATCATTTCATTGCTGTTTTGTAGGGAGTTTCCTGTGCACAAACTGGTTGCCACATTTTCAAACCTTACAATGGTAACCACTCTTCAAAATTGGCTGCGAGGCTCTTTGGAATACACTGATGTAAGATGTCAATGCAACTTCTTTCATCGACATGTTCATTGTGATTCATACATTTGACAGTGCAAGAACGTTGGTTTGCTCATGATTCCTTACTCTCGGATGAACATGCCACCACCCGAATACACAGGCAAGAAGCTAAACTGTACTTACCTGGCTGGTAATATCCGATGGCATAGGTGACGGCGGTTTGGAATACATGGCGTCCTGGGATATGAAGCCAGAGTCGTGCGAGGAGACACTGGAAAGGCGGGTGCTGGCACTCGCAGGATGGGCCAAGCTGCGGTAGCGATAGTTTGAACTTGGTGAGTGAGTTTGGGAACCACTGGAGCGAGAAGTGCTACTGTTTGTACTGTTTACACTGCTGGGGGGTTGGGGAGGGGTGTGGTGGTGGTGGTGGTGGAAGGGCGTGAGGGAGGGAAAGGTGAGGGAGACAATTTAAGACAAGATCAGACTCACGCAAAAGAAAAATCACGCACAAAGCTGGAAGCTACACAACAAGCAATGGGCAAGGGTGTTTGCATTGGCGTGAGGATGATACACATTGGCTCTTGTTTGGCATATGTCCTTTTCCTGTCTCCTCCCTCTCCTTTAGATTGCCACTTGTAATCAGTTGGCAACGTATCTCAAATGGATGGCAGTAGAGTGTGTAGCAGCACGGCTACCAAACCTCCCCTTTAGGAGGACAGTGGTATAATGGTAATGTCAGTGAGCTAGCAATGCAGAGGACCAAACTAATGCTCTGGGGACAGAGGTTCAAATCTCACTGCAGTCAGTAAAGTTTAAATGCAATTAATAAAATCAGGAATTGAAAATGAGCGTCCTGGGTACCATCAAACTATCAGCCATTGTTATAAAACCACCTCTAGTTGATAATGTCCTTTAGGGAAGGAAATCCACCATCCTCACCTGGTTTGGTCTACATGTGACACCAGACCCACAGCAATGGAGTTGGTTCTTATGTGCCCTCTGAAATGGCCTAGTATGTCACTCATAATGGGCAGCACGGTGGCTCAGTGCTTAGCACTGCTGCCTCACAGTGCCAGGGACCTGGGTTCGATTCCGCCCTCAGGCAGCTGTCTGTGTGGACTTTGCATGTTCTCCCTGTGTCTGCGTGGGTTTCCTCCAGGTGCTCCGGTTTCCTCCCACAATCCAAAGATGTGCAGGTTAGGTGGATTGGCCATGCTAAATTGCCCATTGTGTTCAGGGATGTGTAGATTAGGTGGGTTATAGGGGGATGCGTCTGGGTGGGATGCTCCGAGGGTCGGTGTGGACTTGTTGGGCTGAAGGGCCTGTTTCCGCACTGTAGGGATTCTGTGATTCTATGATTCAGTTCAAGGGTAATGGGGGATTGGCAAAAATGCCAACATTCTTCATTGGTCAAGGCATCGTTCTTAAGAGCAGAAAGGTTATAATGGAACTATATAAAATGTTGGTTCGGCCAGAGCTGGAATATAGTGTGCAGTTCTGGAATCTACATTGTTGGAAAGGGATAGCACAACAGAGGGTACAGAGGAGATTTCCCAGTTTGTTGTCTGGGCTGGAGAGTTTCAGTTATGAAGAGAGATTGGACACACTGGGGCTGCTTTCCTTGCAGGAGATTGAGAGAGGGCATGATGAAGATGTATAAAATTATGAGGAGAATAAATAGGGTAGAGAGTAAGAAACTTCTCCACTTGACGGAGGTATCGATGACCGCAGGATGTAGATTTAAGGTGAAGGGCAGAAGGTTTAGAGGAGATGTGAGGAGAAGCTTTCTCACACAGAACGTGATGGGAATCTGGAACTCACCGTTAGCACGATAGAAACCTGTTTAACATTGAAAATTTATTTGGATGTGCACTTGCGATGCCAAGCCACAAAGCTATGGGCCAAGTGCTGGAAAATGGGATTAGAATAGTTAGGTGGTCCTTTTTTGACTGGCATGGATGCGATGGGCCAGAGGGTCTTTTTCTGTGCTTAAGATCTCTATGACTCTATCAAATGGGGTTCGAGTAATACTCAAAATAATTGTGTAGGGGGGGTGCTGCGGTTGGGTTTGATCAAGTAAATATGGATAAACTGATTCCAATGGCAGGATGTTTGGTAACCAAAGACCAGGGATTTAAGGTAATTGACCAAAAAAAAACTAAAGTCAGGGTAGGATATCTGTCGTGACCTGCTAAGCACTACCTGAAAGGGTGCTGGAAACAGATTCATTAATTATTCCAAAAAGGAATTAGATAAATATTTGTAGGGGGAAAGAAAAAGAAATGACACTGCTAATGGATGAAGACAGGGATCAGGAACTAACAGGATAACCCTAGCAAGATCCAATGCTGTCACAAGGGGTTGCACGGCCTCCTCCTGTACTATATTATTCCATAGTTCTATCAACGTGCTCTTGAAATGGAGATAGGCACATCAACGCCAACAAATCACTTTCAGTCAACATGCAGTGGTTGACAGAGCTCACAGGAGATGATGCATGTGGTTGGTGATATGGTTGACATCAGCCTTACTGTTGAGACTTGGTCATGCATGGAACTGTCCACCAAAGGACTGTTTGAGTCATGCTGATTGTATTTCAATGACTTGTCCATGACCATAAGCCTCGCTTGGCAGCACTGCCTCAGAACTTCCGGTGTAATCCAGCAATCCAATCAAAAATGTCTCCTTAATGAACCAGGAGCTTGTTCAAATGGCAGTGTTTCGGTGAGCTGACCGGCGTCATGCACTTGTCCACTAAATTAGCTGAAAAAATCCACTTGCTGGAAACACTTTTTTAATTAATAGATTACTGGTAGTTGGACAGCCAATTGCAAATCAAGCCAATAGTGTATCAGACTGCTGAAGGAAACTGCAGGGACAATGGACCAGATGTTAGTTATGTTGGCATGCAGGAAAATCCTCAAAATATTCCATCACTTTCCACAGGTTTACATGTTTAACTAAAATTATAAAAATCATTCCCTTCCCTCCAGTAAGAATTCAGTTTAAGTTTTGGAAAATGAGCCACATTTTCCCCAGAAGTTGTTCCCCAGAAACTGCAGCCGCTTTGTAATAGAAAAGATTTGTATCTTTCCTGAAAGCCCACACGGTGGCGCTGCCAGGTGCCTGCCACCAGCGGTATATGGGCACCTGGATTAATTGTAATGCTGTAGACCCTACTTCTCAATCACGAGAAGCCATCTTCCTAAACCATGAGGACTGCGATGTCCTCCCTTTCTGTATTCAGTGCTGCAAAACTTACCATTAAGTCTTTGTGATGCCATGGTGCCTGAGAAGGCAAGATCAGGAACATAAGACATACGAGTAGGACCATGTCATTTGGCCCTTCAAACTTGCTCTACCATTCAGTAAGATCACGGTTTATCTGATTGTGGTCCGAGCTCCACTTTCCTGTTTGCCCTTCCATAACCCTCAACTCCCTGGGGTATCAAAAATCTATCTTAACTCACCCTTGAATAAACGCAACGATTCACTCTCCACCAGCTTTTGGAAAAGAGAATTTTCTCAGGAAAAAAATCCCCTGGTCTTTCTTAAAAAAGATAGACCTCTTGATCTTAAACCACTCCTCCTAGTTTTAGTCTCCCTGACATGAGGAAACATTCTCCCGCTCTCCACCCTATCCAGTCTCTTCAGGATCTTACATGCTTCAATAAGATCACTTTTCATTCTTTTAAACTCCTATGGTCATAGGCCCAACATGTTTCTTTATGAGATGAGCTTTCTTTAAAAGATACCCCATGCTTCCCGGAAATGAGCAGAGTGATCCTTCCCCGAACTGCTCTGCAAGGAATTACACATTCCTTTTAAATAAAGAGGCCAGTCAGAAATATTCCGACCACAGGGCAGTGGACGTGGATGGTGCTGAGGTTTCAATTGGCCTGTCCAATCATACATACCTGCACATGCTGGATTTTCGGGAACTGGAGCTGCTGGGTGAAGATGGAGGAGTCTGATAGGACCAGCTATAGTCAGACCCCTTCAGATCCTTAATCACCTACATAGGAAGCACAGAAATGGCGAAGGTTACAGCTGTGGCAGGGGACTCAAAGCCCTAAAGAAGAATGCAGCTTTCATTCTACTCTTTGAAACAGTTCACGACAAAAACAAATGAGAACATCTCTTTGAAAGCTTTATCGTATGAAAAAAAACTTTATCATATTTTTAAAAAAATGGTTGTACGTTCACAGAAACCCTCCACATCCCTGCAGATCTCCCTGAATGCAAACTGCTATCTTTTACTTTGCAAACTTCTATGCAACTTCTTTGCAAACTATGCAAACTATCCCTTCACCCAAGGGTGCTCCCCAAATTTAAACATTCCATTATTGATGGCTGTGCCTTTAACTGCCTAGGCTCTAAACTCAGGAATCCCCTTCCTAAATCTCTGTCTTTCTATCTTCCTTTAAGATGATTAACCTACCTCCCTGACCAAGCTTTTGGTTAGCTGGTCTGATATCTCCTTCTTTCACTCAGTGTTTAATTTAGACTGATAACTCTCGAGTAGTTTTAACATGTCAAAATCACTGATTATATTTTTGACAGCTTTGTGCCCCAACCACTCAGCTATTTAGTGGCAACTTGGTGTGAATAGCATTACAAAGTTCTGAATCAGCATTTTAACGTCGAGAAAACCTGTGAGACCAAGTATAAGACAAGTTCTTTCAAATGAAAGGTAAAGATGACCGTGTTTCGACTGATAGCTGTGGTAAATGGATAACTGCTGAGTCTACGAGTGGCAAGACCATGAAAATTTTCAGAAGTTGGCTTGTATTTGTAGCAGTGCCAGAGATGTCAGTGTCAGATAATGGCCTACAGCTTCTGTCAGAACAGTCTGAAACATTTCTGAATACGAATGGAGTAAACCTCACTCTAATACTTTCATATCACCCAGCTCTGAACGAAGCTGCAGAAAGAAGTGCACGTTATGAGGTCTTTACACAACTAACAAGGCAGTAATTTCCGTGTATCAAATTCATACAAATTGAACAATTCAGTTGTTTTGATTCCAGCTGATGGCACTACTGAAAAGCCAGACCCTAGAGTAAGACCCAGCTTGATAGATCATACGTTTGCTTTGTTAGTTGACATGATGGTTAACTGCGACTAACCAGAAAGCTGCGGAATTTCAATAACAACAGGACATATTTATTCCACAAAAGAAGAAATTTTAAAAAAACAAGCTAAATGTAGAAAACAGAATGAATTCACAACACTGCAAAATGAGGTTTAAACTTGTTTCCTGATGGTACCTATTGCAGAGATACGAGTCTAAGAAATTATTTATTGGCCTCTTTAGGTAGCATTTAACTGACCTTTTACAGTTCCTTTGCTAAAGACTGTAAATGCAATTTGAGTAGAATTGTAGAATTGATGACATTTACACCATAAGATATAGGAGCAGAATTAGGAAATTTGGCCCATCTAGTCTGCACTGCCATTTGATCATGGCTTATTATATTTCTAAATCCTGTTCTCCTGCCTCCTTGCTTTACTAGTCAAGGACCTTCCCTTGCCTTAAGTGCACTCAATAACTTGGCCTCCACAGCCTTTTGTGGCAACGTGTTCCACAGATTCACCATCCTTCTGCGAAAGAAATTTCTTCTCATCTGAGTTCTAAAGGGTCCTCCCTTCAATCTGAGGCTGTGCCCTTTGGCTCTAGTCTTCCTACTAATGGAAACATATTCCCCATGTCCACTCTATTCAGGCCTCTCAGGATTTTATAAGTTTCAATCAGAATCTCCCCCAATATCTTTCTAAACACCATCGAGTAAGGACTCAGAGTCTTCAACCGCTCCTCATATGACAAGCTCTTCATCCTCATACTTGTAAACCTTCTCTTGACCCCCTCCAATGCCAGTACATCCTTCCTTCGAAAAGGGGCTCAAAACTGTTCACAATATTCCAAATGTGGTCTGACCAGAACGTTATGCAGCCTCAGCAGTACATTTACGCTCTTGGATTCTAGCCTTCTTGAAATGAATGCTAACATTAAATTTGCCTTCCTAACTGCCAACTGAACCTGCATGTTAACCTTAAGAGAATCCTGAATTAGAATTCCAAAGTGCCTTTGTGCTAGAGATTTCTGAAACTCTTCCCCATTTTCCTACCAAAGTGCATAACTTCACACTTTCCCACATTGTACTCAATCTGCCACTTCTTTGCCCATTCTCCTAGTCCAAGTCCTTCTGCAGCGTCCCTGCTTCTTTAACACTACCTGCTCCTCCACCTATCTGTGCATCATCTGCAAACTTAGCAACAATGCTCTCAGTTCCTTTGTGCAGATCATTAATGTAGAAGGTGAATAGTTGTGGCCCCAACTTGGACCCCTGCAGAACTCTACTAGAAGACCCCTTTATCCCTGCTCTCTGCCAGTCAGCCAATCCTCTACGCATGCTAGCACCTTGCCCCTAATACCATGGGCTCTTTTCTTATTTTGCAGCCTCCTGTGCGGCATCTTGACAAAGTCCTTCTGGAAATCCAAATAGATCGTGTCCACTGGTTCTCCTTTGTCTAATTTGTTTACTGCCTCCAAAGAATTCCAACAGATTTGTCAGGCTTGGCCTCCCCTTGACAAAGATGTGCAGACTCAGCCCTATTTTGTCATGGACTCCACAATCTCATTTAAAATCTTACCAACAATTGAGGTCAGGCTAACCAGCCTACAGTTTCCTGTCTTCTGCCTCCCTCCCTGCCTTCTTAAACAGGGGTGTTCCATTCACCATTTTCCAGTTCTCTGGGACCCTCCCTCACTCTACTGTTTCCTGAAAGATCACCACTACAATCTCCTCACCTACCTCCTTTAGAACCCTGGGGTGTAGTCCATCCAGTTCAGGTGATTTTGCCAACTTCAGATCTTTCAGCTTCCCCAACACTTTCTTAGTGATGACCACTACACGTGCCTATGAAGTTCGGGCATGCTGCTGGTATCTTCCACCATGAAGACTGATACAAAGTATTTATTCAGTTCTTCTGCTGTTTTTCCATTGGTCCAATGTCCACTCTTGCCTCTCTCTTACCTTCCATATATCCAAAAGAACCCTTGCAATCTTCATTTCTAAGACTGGCTAGCTTAACCTAATATTTCATCACCTATCCCCTTATTGCTATTGTTCTCTGCTGGTTTTTAAAGACTGACTAATCCTCTGGCTTCCCTCTGATCTTCACCACACTATTCTTCCTTTTGCTTTTACGCTGTCCCTGACTTCCTTGTTAGCATTGATTGTCTCATCCTCCCTTGGTATGTTTCTTGTTGCTTGGGATGGATCTCTACTATGCCTCCCAAATGAACACCAGAAACTCCCAATTTTTTTCCTGCCAGGGTCCCCTTCCAATCACCTCAGGCCAGCTCCTCCCTCATGTCTTGTAGTTATCTTTACTCAATTGTAATACCATTACTTCTGATTCCAGCCTCTTCCTCTCACAAACTGCAGGGTCAATTCTATCATATTATGGTCACTGTCCCCTAGGGGGCAGTGCCTCCTTCACCGTCAGCTCCCTAATCAAGTCTGCCTCATTACACATCACCAAATCCAGTGTTGCCTGTTTCCCAAGATACTCAAAAGAAAATCTTGTAGACATTCCATGAATTCTCTTCCTTGAGCTCCACTACCAACCTGATTTTTCCAGGCCACCTAGATTGTCAAAACCATCAGATTTAAATTTAATTGGTTTTTGGTATCTAAGTGCCTGGTTCAAATTGATTGGCAAACTTCAAAATCTTGGTGTCTTGGTAAAAACTGCTGCTTAGCCTGCTAACTGTATGGCCTTTTGATACAAATGTTTCAATTTGAGCGCTTTCTGTGTACTTGCAAACTTTGAAACTACTGCTCACAGACAGCCATTTAAATTTCTAAGCACAGAAAAAGCACATCATCTTTTAAAGGGACCACATAATGCTTCCCCCCTCCCCCAACCCCCTAGCATTTTACAAGCACCAAATTCTAACTTCCTGCCTCCTAATCCACAAGTGCTCTACCCAATCGCAACATTCCTGACTGTGCACAGCTTACTTAGGCTTACTTATTTAGGTTCTAATATTTGTGAAAAGTTCATGTCAATAGATTTTGAACCAAGATCTCCCGGTTTAGAAGTTTTACCAACTAATGTTACCTTCTGCTGAGGTAACATTTTCTCTGAACAGCCCCGAATCCTCTTCCTAGCTGGGAAACTGGATTTGTTTCTCAACTCAATTCTGGTATCTCTTGGGCTGAACTTTTTTTTAAGACAAGTGCTCATTCCTAGATTCTTGTAATTTGAAAACAAAGCCTTACATGTTTACCCTACCTGTTGCAAACCCAACAGTATAAACATCTTTCCATTAACACCACAGGGTTCTAGGCACCTGCATTCTGACAAAGTCTATTTTTGGTCACTATTCTGGAAGGACCCTCTGACCTTGGTTTTTTTTTGTTTGTAAAAGGAAACCCTTTATCAAAGTAACCATGAATGCCTGCCTCTATTTTGAAATTCAAAGTTTGAAAAATGATGCCAATATGCTTTTCATCATACCTTTACACAATAACATCACAGCCTACTGCAAATTGCTCACTTCAGAAGTTAATATTTAAACAAGCCCTGAAAAAAAGGTTTAAGTTGTTTAAACCCAACATTAATAACCAAGTAAGTGAGAATCACAACAAAGAGAAGGACAGCCTTGCTGCATGGGGTATTTAACGTAAGTTCAGAGCTGGTCAGAGTAAAAAGGCACTGAGGTGATAGGAAGTAGTAAGTGAATGGAGTTGTTGTAAGGAGACTTGGGGTCTTTCATATCTAGTCAAGGTTGGGAAAAAATAACTTGGTCAGTGTCATGTGGATCATTTATTTGAGAGCGGAAATCTGGCAAGGAAAACTTCTCATAGCCCAAATTCCTCTTGCATTCCCAAATGATAGTCCAAAGAGAGAAAAAGTCACAAATAAATTTAAGATTTGCTTGTTTCACACATGAAAATCAGTCAGGGTCTTCAATTAAGATAAATCAATGTCACAGAACCAGTTGTTAAGATGAGTTAATGTTCAAAGTCAAAGTTCCAATTTGAGGCAGTCAGGGATGTTGAGGTAACAGAATCAAGCTCATGGAAATACAGGGGGAGAGAGAGAGAGAGAACAAAGCCAGATAGATTAATTGAATCAGGTTATGAGAGAGTTGCAGTGGGAGAGAGATTCCCTGAGGTTTGTCCGGAGGGACCTCAGGGAATCTCTCTCCAACTGCAACTCTCTCATAACCTCTTCGGCCTTGAAACTGCTCGACCACGTCCTGAAGCCATCCCCGCCTCTTCGACTTGTCTGCCTCCTCTCCGCCTATCCTCTCCTCTATCCGCCTCCCCCTCTCTCCCTATTTATTTCAGAACCCTCTTCCCCTCCCCCATTTCTGAAGAAGGGTTTAGGCCCGAAACGTCAAGTTTTCCTGCTCCTATGATGCTGCTTGGCCTGCTGTGTTCATCCAGCCCCATGCTTGTTATCTTAGATTAATTGAATGTTTGTAGAGAGAAATAAAGCTTTAAAAAATATTTTTTGTCAAACACTGGTATTTGCTGTTGAACAGGTGGGTGTTAAGGAACTTTTATTTTTAAACGACATTGACTTGAAGTATTGATTATATATGTTTTGGTTGTGATTACAGCAAACATATACCATTTTACATTTTAATGTCAACGTTATCTATTATGTGGGGGAGCGAGTGTAGCATAGAGCCCTCACTGCTGCTCATTCTGTCGTGAAGCTATAAATAAAATTACTTCAATAGTGGCTGCGTTCTGAGTCCACAGGCTAATTGTTTTTTAGTGGAGTGCATAATAATGTTGCCCCTGTAGTAAAACTCCCTCTACATTATCTCATCAAACTTTCCCACAGCAGGTACAGTATGAGCTTAGATACATAAAGGTGCCTCTACACTATCCCATCAAGCAATTCCAGAGTAGGTTCAACTAAGATTAGAAACAGTGTAAAACTCCTCATGCAATGTTCCCATTAAACACTTCCAGGGAAGGTAAAGCACAAGATTAGATACAAAGCAAAGCTTTCTCTATACACTCTTCCCATCAAATACTCTCTGAACAGATCCAGCATGGGGTAAAGCTTCTTCTACACTGTACCCATCAAACACTCCCAGGGGCAAATACAGCATGGGGCTGGGTACAGAATAAAGTTCCTTCCAAACGGCCGCAGGGCAGGTACAGCATGTAGTTAGATACAGAATAAAGCCCATTTAAATGGTTCGAAAGCACAATCCTGTTCTCCCTATTTTCAAATCCTTGCTCTCCACTAGCACTGGTACAGAGAGCAAATTTACCAATTAGGCTCTGTTCTGGGTCTTAGCTCACACAACTAGGTAATTAACTTGTCTTTTACAAATGAGACTGGAGAATTAATTGAGGGAAAATAGGGAGATGGCTGATGAATTGAACACTCATATTACATCAGTCTTCACTGTATGAGGTACAAGTAACATCCCAGAAGCGTAGAAAGTCAGTAATGGAAGGGAGAGAGGAACTCAGGAAAATTACAGTCCCACCTAGAAGTGGTCCTGAGTACATCGGTGGTGCTGTGGGCTGACAAATTACTGGGTTTCGATGGACTTTATCCTAGAGCCTTAAAGGAATTAGCTAGAAAGTTATGAATTTTACAAAGCTACCTAGATTTGGGGAAGGTCCCATTAGATTTGAATGTAATTCCTTTATTCCAAAAGTGAAGGAGAGAGAAAGCAGAAAACTACCGGCCAATTAGCTTAACGTCTGTCACAACTAAAGAAATCAGAGCAGGGCATTTTGTTGAGTTCAAGGTAATCAGTCCACATGGTTTTGTGAAAGAGAAATCATGTTTAGTGAATCTATTAAAATCCTTTTGAAGAAGTAACTTGTTTTGTGGATAAAGGGGAACCAGTTGATGTACTACACTTAAATTTTCCAGGAGGCATTTGATAAAATGCCACATCAAAGCATATGGTATAAGGAGCAACATGTTGGCATAAATAGAAGGTTGGCTGAGTAACAGGAAGCGGCCAGTAGGCATAGATTGGTCTTTTTCAGGTTGGCAAGATGTACCAAGCAGTGTGCCACAGGAGTTGGTGCTGGGACCTCAGTTGTTCACAACTCAAATTACTTGGATGAATAAATAGAAGGTGCAGTTGTCAAATTAGTTGATGAGACAATAGTAGATCGGAACGTAAGTTGTGAAGATGACGCAAGGAGCTTATAAAAAGATAGGCTCTGCGAGTGGGCAATGATCTGGCAAATGCCGAATAATGTGGGAAAATGCGAACCTGTTAATTTTGACAGAATTTTCTCAACATTGAGAGATTGCAGAGCTCTGAGATGCAGCAGGATCTAGATGCCTTTGTACACGAATGATAAAAGGTTAGCATGTAGGTACAGAAAGTAATTGGGAAAGCTAACAGAACGTTACAATTTACTGTGAGGAGGGTCTGAAAGCAAAAGTGGGGAGGTTAGACCTTAGTTATATAGGGCACTGGTGAGACCACATCTGGAGTACTACATATAGTACTGGTCACCTTATTTCAGAAAGGATATAAATGTGTTATAGGCAGTCCAGAGGAATTCTTTCAGTGGATTGAGCGGCTTTGGAACATTCTTCGTCAAAAGATGGTGGAAGCAGTGTCTTTGAATATTTTTGGGGTAGGAATAGATAGATTCTTGCTATAAAAGGGGGTGAAAGGTTAACAATAGGAGCAGGAATGTGAATTTGGTTTTACAATCAGATCAGCCATGATCTCACTCGATGTGATGCAGGCTCAAGGGATTGGATGGCCCACTTGGGCTCCTTGTTTTTATGTTAATGGGAGATTATGTTATCCTAGGGTGTGGTCTAGACTGTCAGTCCTCCAGGCTGGGGCTTACACATGAACATGACTCAACAGAACCTCTGCCCACAGCATCAAACATGAGTCACATTTGTGCTCAGAGTCCATGGCTAGTTGGTTCAGGCTGAGCCTGCAAACTTATTGCATACTGTCTACTCAAATTCATACTCACCCCTTTAACACACACACAGGCAAGTTAATAACAGAAAACTGAGAGCATTGTTGATGGTCTCTCCCTACCTGCTCACTGGTTGGAGGCAGCTTGTGAGGTTCCGCAGTCTGAACAATAAGATCATCAACAATTGCCTGTAGGTGTGTGATCTCCCCCAGCATTGCAATCTCTCCGTCCTAAAGAAACACAGATCCTGGTAAATCATTTGGTTAGCCATCCTTTCCCCATGCCTAGGCCCTCCAGTGATAGTGATACAAATGGTTACCCACTACAGAAATGAGCAGTATTTCAAAGGGAGATACTTCATAATAAGAACAAAGCTGGGGGTATCATGGCTATCAACAAACCTGCCCACATTTACCTACACACTCCCACTGTCCATCCCAGTGCCCCTGAACAGTGAGCAAGAGAGGGAGACCAGACTGATTTAATCACTTGCCCTCCAGTGTACTTGATCTCTACTTTGAACTGGAATCTAATCGGGGGGTCCAGACGGTTTCCATATAGAATAATGGATACCCGGGAGTGAGTTACAGACTGGAATCTAATTGAGGGGTTCGGATGGTTTATATATAGAATAATGGATACCCAGGAGTGTGTTACAGACTTGAATCTAATCGAGGGGTTCAAATGGTTTATATATAGAATAATGGATACCCAGGAATGTGTTTACAGGTGGCTTATACATAAACTAATGGATACGGGGAGTGAGTTACAGACTGGAATCTAATCGAGGGGGTCAGGTAGTTTTTAATACATATACATATACATATAAAATGGATACGGGGAGTGAGTTACAGACTGGAGTCTAATTAAAGGGCAGGGGGGTGGCGGTGAATGATAGTATTTCATTAGGCCTGTTTTCCATCAATATACATTGGATTTTGGTTCATTTGAACCTTGACTGATAGCTGTAACAGCTGGGGGTGGGGATTAATGCTAACTCTGTACAGCCTGCAGCCTGTTTGACACACCTTTGAATTTTTATTTCGAGAAAAGTGATATCCAGCGAAGTGAGGTGATGGCCTAATGGTTATCGCTAGACAATCAATCTAGAAACCCAGGTAAAGTTTCTACGGACTGGTTCAAATTCAATAATAAAAAAGAAATCTGGAATTAGGAGTCTAATGATGGCCACGATACTGCTGTCGGTTGTAGTGAAAAACCCTCCGGTTCATTAATGTCCTTTGGGGTAAGGAAAGCTGCCATCCTTACCCAGTCTAGTCGACCTGTGACTCCAGACCCACAGCAATGTGGCTGACTCGTAACTGCCCTCTTGGCAATTCGCGATGGGCAATAAATGCTGCCCAGCCAGCGACGTGCACATCCCATTAATAAATTTAAAGAAGCACTTTCACTCCCTTAATACAAAGTTGCACTTATTCCTTCAAAGCCCACCTTTTGAGGGTTTTTTTTATTTGTTTGGGTGTGATGTAAACATTGCTGGCTTGGCCAGAATTAGTTACCGATCCCTAGTTGCCCTTGAGAAGGTGGTAGCGAACTGCCTTCTTGAGCTGCTGCAATCTGTGTGCTACAGGCACACCCACAATGCTGTTAGGGACGGAGTTCTAGAAGTCTGGCAGTGACATATTTACTATTTGCCAACGTGTCATCAGAATGGAGTGGATACAAATACAAGGTATTTGCAATAATCTACAATGTGAGAGATTAGAGAGTTAGGGACAGGTTAGAATGAATGAAGGTACACACTGTAGCATTGCCAGATTAAAGATGAAGAAACTTCTATGAATGTTTTGGGTGGGGAATGTTACTGTTGGGAATTGAATCCAGTCCTCATTTCACCCATGGACAGGGCAGTCACGGCCCAGGTATTAAACAACTTCCATTTTGTCCCATTCAGTAGGTTACAGTTTTCTATTTTTACACCCAGACCTGAGGAGACAGCCTACCACCAAATTCTTTAATCCTGATCTCAAATGTGAAATCTTCCCATTCGCCACTCCTGGCTGGCTCTGTACCACATCGACAGGCTCACTCACTCTTGGCTGCATTAAGACTCAAGCTTGGTTCTTGTTTATCCTTTCATGGCTAGCCGTAGAACCAAGGACGAGAGACCTTCATCTCAGTCTGGCCAGGTATTTAGATGGCTGGCACTGTGCCCCGAAACATCAAAAGTGCATGGTTCAGAGTGACATTTCCTGTTCAATGGTTTGTTCAATCATCTTCGCCAATACTGAACAGGGCCCTGGCTGCTCCTTACCACCACAGGCTGTAAGAAGGTGATGAAAGTGCAGAATCGGCCTCTCTCCTCGATCAGGGCTTTCCGCACGGCCTGCTTCTCGGTCTCCTCCAGTAACAGGTACATGTCATTCACGTCCTGAACCGCGTTCTCCACCTGTGGCCTCAGGTCACCTTTACCTGGATCAGGAACATAGAAGAATGATAATTCCACTGCAGGCAAATGGAGAGGAACAACAACTTCCTGTGGTATATGCAAGGCCTAGTTAAACAAAGGGCCTTTTCTTGTTTTAACTCCTTACAGGAATCTGCAGTACTAGCTCCCAGCAGTTTAAATGGAGATTGCGCAGTATTTGAGGTGGGAGAGGTATCATATTGAGGGGAGGGGTTTAATTCACCATAGGCCCACCCATCTCTACCCATCTCGTCCACTCCCATTCTAAGGCATCAAATGGTTAATGGTGGCTGTAATACCCACAATCCAGTGCACACGAGAAACAGCTCTATGACACAGTTGAGTAAGTGCACACCAGGGACCCTCTTTACCCCAGGAAATCTTCAGTCCTGTGTATTTATTGTGACAGATGAAAATGCCCAAATTGTCCTTTCTTTCATGTTGTCTGATTAAAGTTACAAGTCTTTAATTTTGGAACACTCGAGGGAAACTTGGGAAGGTAAACAGCCTCAAGTCAGAGTTACATTCCCAGTGGGGCAAACATCTGAAAATGACAGGGAGAATACAGGCGGCTTCCTTAAAGCAAAGGGCTGAAAGAAAAACACAGGCAACCAGTTAAACCAGACTGACGGAGGTTTAAGGTTTGGCGCAGAGCCTGTGCTTTCAGGTAGAGGAAGGGAAATCACACAAAATCTTAACCAGGGAGTGAACCTTTACTGAGAGTACACTCTCTAGTTACCAACTCCATCCCTCTCCATGGGAAACAGCCTGAGATTAAGCCAGTCTGTTTCCAACCAAGGTTGTCCAGTCTGATTCTCAGAAATTTCTGATCACAAGTTGGCGCCATTGCAAGGAATGCCTATTCCCACCTCTGTAACTCACCCATCTCCTCCCCTGTCCCAACTCATCTGCTGCTGAAAACTTCCATTATGCCTTGGATTTAATCCAAGGCTCAACTGTTCCGACATACGCCTGGCTGCTCTCCCACATTGTATCCTCTGTAAACCAGAAATTGTAAATCTATAAACCTGAAATTCGGGCTGCCTGGGTCCTAACTAGTTCCCAATCTGGTTCACCCATCATCTCTTTACACACTGGCCCACACAGGCAATCATGCAGGATACTATTTATGATCTCGATAAGACTCATTTCTGAACTGTGGAAACCCAGTTGTAGGAATTCAGACATGGAGTTGTAAGCAAGATTGGGATAGATTTGGGAAATGACATGATGTTCCAGGACTATGGAGGGGAAAGAGAGTGAAGAGAGAACTGGAGGTGGAAAAGTGTGGAATATGATCACATGGAATTAGAAACGGAGCAGGTGAGGGAAAAGGAAGAACACTTAGTGTATTAACAATTCAGAGTTGTAGTTCTCAGAAAGAAATATTTAATGACTGTTATATTTTCAACCTTTTACAGATAAATGCAGTTGTTTGAATTAAGGGATTTTGAGTGATGTACCAGCAGCGCCACTGCCTGGTCATTGCAAGTACTGCTACAGACTGCGAAGCAAGTCGAAATGAAAAGGTTTCTGGCTGGGGCTGGGGCCGAGGCCGGGGCCGGTGGTGGTGGGGGGGGGGGGGGTGCGGGGGGGGGGTGGCGGTGAAATGTCACTGGACTAGTCATCCATCCAGAGGCTCAGATTAATGTTCTGGAGACAAAGGTTCAAATCCCGCCACAGCAGTCGATGAAATCCAAATTAACTAACAAATCTGAAGCAAAAAAGCTCTGTAGTTATCATTAACTCACTGGCAGTCATTCGCCTCATTAAATGACAACTATGAAACTCATCCATTACTGTAAAACACATCTGGTTCACTAACGCCCTTTAGGGAAGGAAATCTGCCAACCTTACCTGGTCTTGGCCTACAGGTGACTCCAGACCCACAGGAATGGGATAGACTCTCAACTGCCCTCAAGTCACCACTCAATTTAAAGGGCAATTAGGGATTGGGAACAACGGCAACACTCTCATTCAATGAAAAAATAATTTTTAAATGCTTCATTACAACCTGAAAGAGTAGCTCAAAGTGTGGATTAACTAATATGTGTCAACCCCTTGGGCAGGCTTTGCAGCCTTGACGGTTGAGTAAGTGCTCTGGGACAGATTCAGATGGTGAAAAGTGCTCCTTTTATTGTTGGAATTCAGTTCATTTTTTTTCCCATATTGACTAATAGATCATAGAATCCCTGCAGTGTGGAAACAGGCCCTTCGGCCCAACAAGTCCACACCGAACCTCAGAGCATCCCACGCAGACCCCCCACTATAACCCACTTAATCTACACATCCTTGACACTACAGGCAAATTTAGCATGGCCAATCCACGTAACCTGCACACCTTTGGACTGGTGGAGGAAACCGGAGCACCCGGAGGAAACCCACGTAGACACAGGGAGAATGTGCAAACTCCACACAGACAGTCGCCCCAGGCTGGAATCGAGCCCAGGTCCCTGGCGCTGTGGGGCAACAGTGCTATCACTGAGCCACCATGCCGTTCCAAACCTTTGCCTATCGGGCTTACTGCCTCTTTCTCTACACATCCCAACCTATCCCTCCTCCTCTACTGAGGCTGTAGTGGGCTTCAGTTTCAAAAACCAAGGAGCTAGTCAGCTGGAGATGGCATCGCAACAAAAGTCAGGACTGTCACCATCAAACCCACACCTTCCAGCAGGGGGCAGTGGAAGTGGTGGAGGTCTGTGTGCTCCATTGTCCCACTGCTGCGATGCCGCTAAAAACATGGTTCACAAACTCAGAGCAGCTCAGGTTCCTCTAGAATTTAACAGGAGAATTAATGTGCAGGTTCTAATTTGAAAGACAATTTCACCCAACATCCTCCAGACACCGAGCCTTGAAAACAAATTAAAACACTGAGACAAGCACAAGACCAGGGGATGCTCACCAGCACAGATTTAATCGACCACGAGGCATTCCACGGAATAGTCATGCAACAGTTTGATTTTTAACACAGCACAAGAAAGACACCAGCAAGACAGACAGTCCCCACTCCCTTCACCTCCACCTCCCTGCATACAGCCCTCACTCGCCCCACTCCCCTTCACGCTCGCCTCTTCCCTCCACCCCCCCACCTGTCCTGCACTCCCCCCTCCCCCAATCCACCTCCCCCGCACTCATCAGCCACTACAGGCCCCAGGCTACAGCAGTCCACATGCAGAAGAAAGATGCGTTGAACAGTCAATGTTGGAAGCAAGTGCTGGAGTTCAAGTCAGAGGAAGATTCTCCTCTGCTGTTAAGAAATATTTAAGCACCGTTCCCAATGCAACGTAATCGTATTGAACTGTGTCCATTTCCTAAAGGTGCAGGAAGATGTTCTCTCTGGTTGGAGTTTTTTTAAGAATTGGGGGTCATTAGCATACTTTTAGGGCAAAGGTGAGAAATTCCTTCACTCAGATGGTTATGAATTGTGGGAATTTTCTACCCTAGAGGATTCAGGGATTGCATCTATTGGAGGATAGATAAATTTTAGGAATTAAAGAATATGGAAATTCTGCAGGAAAGTGGTGGTGGTGAATTATATGCTCAGGCTTCATGCAGGGCAGATATAGCATGGCGTTAGACACAGGGTAATATTACCAGGACAGAGACAGCCCAGGTTTAGATACAGAGTGAAACTGTCACCATCGAACACTCCCAGCACAGGGACATACAAAATAAAACTCCCTTCATTCTGTTCCATCAAATATTGCCAACTCAACTTAAACTTTGCTCCCCACACATGCGGTCTCACTCCAAGAGACCGAGAGGTAAACACTTGACACTTAACCAGCTCAACACATGGACCAATCTTGTATGTTCAGCACTTGCCCAGACACTGACTGTGCAAGGTGGAAGGATCGAAAATATCAAATATGACAGCGCAGAGAAAGAGACATGTCCATGTGACTTACCAAGGAGTTCTACAGGGAAAAGAGCGGAAGAGGAGAAAGGAGGAGTATCAGAGAAGGAAGAAATGTGAACATCAGTGTTAGTGACACGGGAGAAACAAAAAGGAGGGCACGGCTTAAAGTACACCCCCTCAACACCTCTCGATTAAACCTGACCAGTGGGGTAATGGCTCTGGAGAATATTGTCACAATTCCCACAATTTGCATGAGCGATTGCTGCATTGAGTTTAAAATATCGATCATGCTTAGCTCCACATTTATCCAAACTACCTCAGGTTGTTCAAAAACGTCTCTCTGGTGTGTGAAACAGTATCCCGTGTGGACAAAGGGCCAAGTGGACTGAGTATCAGGATACTGGATCATATTTAGAGCCACACGTAAACACAAATGTTTAACCTGTATTCATGACCTGGGTCTGATGTGTGCTCTCCAGTCTCCATTTGCAGCTGTACCAGTGGAAGTGTTGATTACAGCAGACTACCGTCTATGAGCAGCACACTCACCTTTCCGAGCTTTCTTCTGAAGCTTGAGCGTGTCAGATGATTTCTTTTTGATCTCGTGCCTCGCTCGCTTGTACTCTGAGGGGAGGAGAGAGCAATACGTCACTGCCAGATCAGTCAGAATTTCCACCCAGGCTGCTGACGCCACAGGTACACCGAAAGACAGAATGCGAGAGATGTCTTGATGGGGATCAAACATTATACCTTCAACGGCCCAAGCTCATTGGAAGTGAATGCATTGGGACTGAATGGGACAGGCACGGACAGGTGAAAATCTACACACTTGGAATTTTACGAAACAACTTGGCACATTGGAGTTCCCATTCCCACTCTGTACCTGTTTCTACAACGTTCCTACACCTTGCTCCTTTATCTGTAGCCTGGGATACCAGTGAAGGAGGACCCTGAATATTTCTGTACTCAGTAGAAGTCAACAGGATTTTAGCACACGGGTTTCAGTGTTTGTAAGGACATAAGAATTAGGAGCAAGGAGTAGGCAACTGAACCCCTCAAGCCTGCTCTACCATTTCATATGATCATGGCCAGTCTCATCTCAGCCTCAACTCCACTTCCCTGCCCACTCTCCATAACCCTTCAACCCAATAGTAATTAAAAATCTGTCAATCTCCTCCTCAAATGTCCCAACATCCACCGCACACTGGGGTACTGAATTCCACTGATTCACGACATGGAGAGAGAGGTCATTTCTCCTCAGCTCTGTTTTACATCTGTTTCCCTTATCCCGAAACTATGACTTCTTGCTCTAGGTTGCTCCACATGAGGAAATATCCTCTGTACAGCTATTTTACACCTCATATTATACACCTCAATTAGAGCTCTCACACTTCTAAACTCCAGAGGGTAATGGCCTAAACTGCTCAATTTATCTTCATAAGACAAACCGCTCATCCCTAGAATCAATCAAGTTTACCTCCTCTGAGCTGCAACTACATCCCACCTCAAGTAAAGGGACCTAAATTGCATGCAATACTCCAAGGTGCAGTCTTGCTAATGCCTTGTACACTCGCAGCAACACTTCCCTACATTTATACTCTATTCCTTTCACAACAAATGCCAAAATTCCATTTGCCTTCTGAAATAACTCCACAGAGACCAGTATCCTGTCACCAAGTCACCCCTTGTTTACATGTGGAGAGTCCTTGATGCTGATCCAGCTTTGTCAGCGCCAGCGCTCAGACTGAGCAGAATGTGACACTCCTGTTTATATCTGTCAGCCTGGGCTTCCTGATTGGGCCAGACTGACCACCCAGATCAAGGAAATCATATTCTATGAGGTCCATCTGGCTGACCTTGATATAGTCACTACACCTTCTTTAGTTACTGCCTACCTGCATACTAGTTTTCTACAATTCATGCATAAGGGCACCCAGGTACCTCTGCACCAAAATATTCTGAAATTTACCTCCATTTAGTAACTTTATCATGTTTTATAAAATTGTGAGGGCCATGGATAGGGTGAATAGCCAAGGTCTTTTCCCTCAGGGTGGTGGAGTCCAAAACTAGAGGTTTAAGGCGAGCAGGGAAAGATTTAAAAGGACTCAAGTGGGGGTATAGCTTTTTCACACAGAGGGTGGTGCATGTATCGAACGAGCTGCCAGAGGTAGTGGTGGAGGCTGGTACAATTACAACATTTAAAAGGCATCCAGCTGGGTACATGAATAGGAAGGGTTTAGAAGGACGTGGGCTAAATGTTGGCAAATGAGGCTAGATCAGATCGGGATGTCTGGTTGGCATCTGGTTGGACCGAAGGGTCTGTTTCTGTGCTGTATGACTATTTAGATAGATTGCCTTTCTATTCTTTCAACCCCCAAAATAGATAACCTCACACCCAGCCACGTTAAACTTCACCTGCCAAATTTTGGCCCATTCACCTAACCTGTCCATTTGGATTTTAAAATTTCTTACTTCTTCATTGAAACCTGCCTTCCCACCTAACTTAGTTTGCAAGTTTGGCAATGGTACCTTCGATCCCTGCATCCAACTCATTGATGTAGATTGCAAATAATTGGTGCTCAAGGACCAAATCCTGTGACATCCCACTAGTTAAATCTTGCCAGCGAGAAAGAACCCACTTGTCCCAACTCTCTGCTGGCTAGCCAATCCTCTTTTTGTGTAGAATAAAAACAAGGTTTCTGCAAGACCGTTTAGTGAAAGTAAAGTGTTTTGCTTCACGTCTCCCTGATCATGTGATGAGGTTGATGGGGGTGGCATGGAAATTACATAAAACAAGGCTTGGCTCCATTAATGGCGTGTGACCAGACACACAGGTCAGAGTTCAGGAAAATTGGACCCGTTTGTAGACTGAGCAGGTCAGTAGCTGACAAGGTACAACAGCACCACCCAGTGGCAAACTGAGGTGGCACATCACAGCCATTTGTTCTCTCAAACCTCAGAAGTCAAATAGGAGCAGGAGCTTTGGATCTTGGTATTGTTGAAGGTAAAGCATACTAAATTAGAGAAGGGAGGACAAATGAGAAAGGGAGAAGAGAGAGAGAGAAGGTTCACAGTCATACCTTTGGCATGGTCCTTATCCAGCTGATTGGCTGATTTCTTCCAGTCCTCTATCCTATCCTGCAAAGGGTTTATCAGACTCTCCATCAGGGCACTAGGAAAGTAAACAGCAATGTACTAACTACGACACAGAGACACAGAGAAATTGAAGCAGCATTGGCAGCTCTGAGCATGGCATTGCTTTGAACAGGGGCATGCTCCCAACAAACCAAAATAAAATACGCCATTCCTGTGCGCTCTTTCCAATGAAAGCCTGCAACTTTTTTTTCACTGAGGATGAAGAATCCCAATGTCCCATTTAATTTTTCCAAAAGACGTGGGGCAGTCCAACAGGGACTGGCCACCTTCCAGAACTTCTCCCCGTGTCTCTCAGTTCGGATTTTCCTGTTCACCTGTATCGGCAACAACAGGGTGCATCAGGACTAAATGTGACATTCACTGTTCGTGAAACTCACACAGGTAAATGGGAGAGAGAGCATCACCCTAGTACTTTCGCACCGCCACCCAGAACTGACTCCCACAGTAACAAACATTTCCTCAACAAGCGAGCGAGCAAAAGTGTGACAGACAGAATGAAAACTGGGAAAATGTGAGGTGATGCATTTTTGGAGATCTGATGCAGGAGGGAAGTATTCAGTAAGTGGCAGAACCGTTAGGTACATTAACATACAGAAGGATCTAGGCATATAGGTCTACCATTCCCTGAAAGTGGCAACACAAGTGGATAAGGAGGTCAAGAAGGCGTAAAGCATGCTTGCCTTGACTGGCCAGGATATAGAGTATAAAAATTGGCAAGTCTTGATGCAGTCATATAGAACTTTAATAAAGCCATAGTCAGAATATTGTGTAGAGTTCTGGTCGCCACAGTACCAGAAGGAAGTGGAGGCTTTGGAGAGGGTACGGAAATGGTTTACTAGGATGTTGCCTGGTTTGGAGGGTATTAGCTACGAGGAGAGATTGGATAAACTTGGTTTGTTTTTCAATAGAGGCTGAGGGGTGACCTGATAGAAGTTTACAATAATATGAGAGGCATGGATAGCAGAGATAGTGGGAGTCTTTTCCCTCAGGTAGAAATAAGGTGGAAAGTTTAAAGGAGATGTGACAGACGAGTCTGTTACACAAAAGGATGGTAAATGTCTGGATACGCTGCCAGAAGCAGACACAATAACAATGTGTAAGAGGCACCTTGACACGTAGACGAATAGGTGGGAAATATTGAGGTACGGGCTGTGTAGAGGCAGAACGGTTTTAAGTTCAGAAAGTCATTGTGTCGGCGCAGGCTTGGTGGGCTCAAGGGTTCATTCCTGTCCTTTGCTTGTCCAGTTCTTTGTCCTTTTAGTTCTTCGATACTGGTACCCAATGCAGCAACTAACCTCAATAACACCTGACAGTGACACCCAACTGTAGCACCTATATCCACCGTACCGTGACACCCATATTGTCAACAGTATTGGGGTGGCACGGTGGCTCAGTGGTTAGCACTGCTGCCTCACAGTGCCAGGGACCTGGGTTTGATTCCAGCCTCAGGCAACTGTCTGTGTGGAGTTTGCACATTGTCTCCGTGGGTTTCCTCCGGGTGCTGCCGTTTCCTCCCACAGCCCAAAGGTGTGCGGTGTAGGCGGATCAGCCGTGGGAAATTTCTCCATAGTGTCCAGGGATGTGCAGGCTGGGTGGGTTAACCATGGGAAAGCAAAGGTGGGGGTGGGATGCTCCTTGGAGGGTCAGCGTGGACTCGATGGGTCGAATGGCCTGCATCCACACCGTCGGGATTCTATTCCATAACCGACACCAAACATTGGCACTCACTGTAGCAACCCATATTATCGATAACCTCAGGCTCTGACACCCACGACATGACCCACATCCGCCCCTGGCACCGAGTCTGGCTGCAGCACCCATATTCTCCCCAGTACAGTGCTGATACCCACTGCAACACCCAGAGCCCTCTCCAGTCCCAGGACTCAGCGCCACAAGGACCACGTTTTTGTTTTCATCGGAGATGACTAGAAGCAATTTATTGGATCAGCCGCTTTGTTATTCGCTCGATGGGGTGAGAGACATAGGCTTGGCCTGCATTTATCGCCCACCCCGAACTGCTCTCGGGGGGTGGGTGGGAGCTGGCACGTCGCCATCGTACATGAGGAAATGCTCACTTGGTGAAATGTCGGAGCTTGGCTTCGATGCTGCGATGTCTCATGCACATTCGGGTCAGAGCTGAGCCGATCTCTCGAGTGGCACCTAAAAAACAACGGCACAAAACTGGCATCAGTGAGGTGCAGAATCCAGCAGAGGGCAGTAGAAGACCACGGCGGCAGCACAAGGGAGAATAACTAATCCTGAACAAAACCTGCTGAAGCAGTGGGATCATTAACCTGGTCCCTGTTCGCTTGATAGCTCCAAGGCACAGAATGCCAGCCTTTGGGTTCTTTCCTCAATCGACCTGTTCAGACGCACCTCTGGAACAGGTGGATCTTGAGCCCTGGCCTTCTAACTCAGAGGTAAGGACGCTACCACCGCACCACAACAGTGCACCCCTCCGTGCTGTTGATTCAACCTGTAGTCACCAATCCCGCCTCTCAGAGGCTGGACTCATTAAGAAACTCATACACAGGAGCTCACAGGTTCAAATCCTATCCGAGCTGGATTGGAATTGATAATCTGCATTGGATATCGTCGTATGCACACCATAGAATCTAGCATGGATTGGACGGGCCGAAGTACGCTGTCCATTCATGTCTCCTCTTATCTAAAGCAATAACTCTATCTTATTTTGTTACATTTTTGATTTTTTTTAATCATAAAGCTTATAATTTCTACTCCTTTCTCCCTCATGCCCTCAGTTCGCGTCCCTTTGCAATCGACATGTCCGGCAGCATCTGTGGGAAGAAAGCAAGAGTTAACATTTCAAGTCTCCACCAGAAACCTGACCCAAAATATTAACTCTGCTTTCTCTCCACGGATGCTGCCAGACCAGAGTTTCTCCAGCAATTCCTGTTTCTGTTTCAGATCTCCAGCATATCCCTTTACATTCAGTTGTTGCAGCAAACATGGTATATTTAAGTAGCATCTTTGACACATCCCAAGGTACTTCGCAGGATGATTACGGGACTGAATGCAACACCGAGTCACACAATATAATACTAGGTCAGGTAACCAAGAGGAAGGTTTAAGGAAGACAGCAATGTCAGGAAGTACCCAGCTTCCAGTACTCTCCGTGGTCCCCAGCTCCACATTCTCACCGCTCTTAAAAGTTCTTCCAAATTCTCAATTGGACTGCGTCCTGTTGATAACCTCTGTTTCTGTTCCTCCCCACGGCGGAGGGGGTGGGGGGGGGAGCGCATTCTCTCCAGCATCCATTTTATCAAAACCTTTCAGAGGTTGAACGATCCCCGTTTGCTCAGAGCACAGACTCTGCATCTCATTCAGGGGAGGCGACAGCCTACTGGTATTATCGCTAGACTGTTAATCCAGGGACCCAGGTAACGTTCTGGGGACCCAGGTTCGAATCCCGCCACGGCAGACGGTGGAATTTGAATTGAATAAAATATCTAGAATTAAGAATCTAATGATGACCATGAACCGATTGTTGGAAAAACCCATCTGGTTCACTAATGCCCTTTAGGGAAGGAAGCTGCCATCCTTACCTGGTCTGGCCTACATGTGACTCCAGACCCACAGCAATGTGGTTGACTCTGAACTGCCCCCTGGGCAATTAGGGATGGGCAATAAATGCTGGCCAAAGCAGGGACATAAAGGGAAAAATAATCCAAAACACTTGTTCTCTAAGTCCCTTGACCTTGACTTTGTCAGGGATGGATCAGAAAGGGTCTTTACCCAGTTGTCACAGCTAGGATGAGGATATGAATAGGCACAAGTGAACACGGCCTTATTTCACTATATATTTTAATAACATATGAATTACGCTGTTAAAATACTCAGACAAAGGGCATTGATTTTCAAAGTACCTACAACACTTATAGTTGAGGGCTCTTGTAGTGCAGTGGTAGCGTCCTTGCCTCTGAGCAAGGAACCCCAGGACCAAGCCCCCACCTGCTCCAGAGCTGTGTGTCATTAACATCTTTGGACGGGTTAACTCAAAAATATCTGGAAGGGAGATGGAAACAGAGACGCTGCTCAGGAACAGGTTTCTCCATCTGCTGGCTGAGGTAGGGGAGGGCTTAGGGTTGCTGGGCCGAGCAAGTGTTGGGGATGTGCTGGATGGCAGAGGGGCATGCTGGATGATGCCAGTGCACAGCTGGCCAAGAGGGCATCAGCCAACGTCCAGTTATTGGCCGGAGCCATCCACTGCTTGGAGGGACGAGGTGCTCAGCCCCGGCTCAGGCACGTTGTGACCCCTGTCCATCCAGAATTCTAAGGGCCTGCTCTTGGGTCTGCTCCTGGGCCTGGCCATTAAAAGGTCCAGGAAGTGGGCACAAGGTGGGCTTATTGTTCCTGACTGTCTGCCCCTCTTTCACAGGTTATATCCACACTCGGATCCCCTGGAGGGGGAAGCATGTGGTGGTCACCTGCAAGGTCGAGAATGATGGGCACCACAGGGGCAGGGGGTGCATCATCAACCCAGACCTTACTTTAATTTACTAAGTTTCTGTTTCATTAAATAAGTTGACATTCACCTGTTAATTTGTGTTTGTTTCCAATAGGGTGCCCAAGCAGGAGCAGCCTCACTTTTAATATTTTTGACTTCCTGTTTAATAACAGAGTCGACAGAACTTTACTTTCAGTTTAAGAGTCAAGATGGCTTTACTCTGTATCTAACCCTGTGCTGTCCTTGTTCTGGGAGTGTTTGATGGAGCTAGTGTTGAGGCAGCTTTACTTTCAGTTTAAAAAAAGTAGAGAGAGCTTTACTCTATCTGACCCCATGCCGTACCTGTCCTGACAGAGTTTAATGAAGTACAATTTTGAGGGAGCTTTACTTTTAAAAAAGTGAAAGGGAGAGTGTGCACATGAGAGGGAGAGGTCACACACAAGGGATAGAGCGTGCGAGAGAGAGAATGAGTGTGTGCGCGAGAGAATGTGGGTGTGTGCGCGAGAGAGAGAATGTGTGTGTGTGTGCGCGAGAGAAGGAATGTGAGTGTGTGTGCGGGAGAAAGAATGTGAGTGTGCGTGCAAGAGTGAGGTCAGTGTGTGTGCGAGAGAATGCGCGAGACAGCATGTGCGCGTGAACATGAGTGAAATCCTATCTGTAATCAACCCGCAGTGCAAGCATTTTTAATATACAGACTATACCAATGACCTCTAACTGCATACAGATCCCCCCTCCCAGCATCCACCAACCATGTGAAGATAAGACAACAGATGGAAGGATGGTTTGTAGTGTGTGGAGCGACACCAGTATTGAGATACAATTCCCATTCCAATTGAAGTTCCCATGAAAACGCCACCTTCTCGAACCTCACCCCTCAACTGAGGGGCAGTGACCCTCAGATTCAGCTCAACGCCAGTTGTGTCTCTCTCTCGCTATACCGAGGGAGCAGCCCTCTAACACGATGGTAATTTTGATTGCCACAGAAGGTATCATGTGTTTTGGAGAAGTACCATCTGCTGCGAATTGCTCCAGACAGCTGCATTGACTCCAAATTTACCCGGTGCCCCTAATCCTCTGAGCAGATACGGAGGTCATGTTTATCTTACAGTGACAACTGTACGTCTGGGATTGCAATAAATCCCTTTCTCTTCACAATCTGAGTAAAGACATAGTGTTCTGCTGCAAACTGTTCAAGAGAGAATGACAAACATGTGTTCAGTGACATGATAGGCACATGTTAATTTGGGAAAAGGGGGCTCCTCCCACTTCAACAAACAGTCAGTAATTAGCAAATTGGCAGAGCCTTCCCGTGGAAGTGGTTGATGAAAGGTTCTGGAATTTTCTTCACGTTATAAATAATCATCGCCATCCGAATTACTCTCCAGGAAATCAGAAGCAGCTGTCCATTCTGTGGATAATTGGAGTTGGACATGTAGGCAGGGGGAAAAATGGGGTTAGAACACAGTCCAACCAAGTCAGAAAAGACAGTGTGCACCACAGGCAGGATAATTGTAACAAAAAACAGATTTAACCATAAAAAGCTATTCCAGTTCCTGAAGCACACAGCACCAGAGTCCTTCTCATATTTAATACACAGTCCTCACACCAAAAGTTACACAAATTGAAACCCTCATTAATTCACTTTATAACAAGCTACTGCCATGAATAGTGTTTGGTCATTGTATCTGTATCTAACCCTGTGCTGTCCCTGTCCCGGGAGTGTTAAACAGGGACAGTATAGAGGCAGTTTCACTCCGTATCTAACCCTGTGCTGTCCGTGTCTCGGGAGTGTTAAACAGGGACAGTATAGAGGCAGTTTTACTCTGTATCTAACCCTGTGCTGTCCCTGTCCCGGGAGTGTTAAACAGGGACAGTATAGAGGCAGTTTTACTCTGTATCTAACCCTGTGCTGTCCCTGTCCCGGGAGTGTTTGATGCCATGGAACATATTCTATATTCCATATGAATGAGAAACAGAGAAAGGCGGCTGAGCCCCCTCGAACCTGCTCCACCATTCAATTAAGGGGATGATTGAACTGATTTCTTCACATTCCTCACTCTCCCATGCCTAATAGCCTTTTGCCTTCCTCATCAAGAATCTAAATGTACCTTTAAAAACATTCAAGCACTTTCCTTCCACCACCACTTCAGAGTTCCAAAGACTCACGATACTCTGTCGGAAAATAAATTTCCCCATCACTGACCTAAATGAGTGACCCATCATTTTCAAACAGTGGTTCTGGATTGTCCCACAGGAGGAAACATCCTGTCTCACATCAGTCCTCTCAAGACCACTTAGGGTCTTATATGTCTGAAACAAGTTGCTCCTTGCTCTTCCATACTCCAGTGGAAACATGCTCAGTCTGTCCAACGGTTCCTCACAAGAAACTCACTCAAGGATTTGTCTTGTAAAGCTTCAAACCATTTTCATGCTTCCTTAAGTAATGTAATCAATATTGTAGATAGTTCTCCAGATGTGGTCTCACCAGCAACCTGTGTCACTGAAGTATAACCTTCCTACTTTTGTATTAAACTACTCTCGCGATAAATGATGACATTCCTAATTTCTCACTGTACCTGCATACCACACGTGACAATAAATAAAATTAATACATCATGCATGAGGACACCTATTTTTGACTATGTCTGTCTCATTTTAACCAGCCAACCTTCTATCTGTACCAACGTCACCATGGACTGTAATTTTCCACAATGACATTTCACACGGCATCTTGTGAAATCAAATGCCCTTCTGGAAAACAGGTCCCAACACCATCTTGTTCACACTGGGGATCAAAACCGATCTCCTTTTAGTTTTGAATTGTAAAACAACAGAACGACAGTGTTCTGCTCTCTTAAATCACATTCTGGATTCCTTTGTGAACGTCAATTCCTGACGTTCAGTGTCAAACTCGGACCAGCTCTAGTTTCACTCAGAAGGTCGATCTGATGACTGTAGAGTTGGTAGTCACCTCCAAGATCAAACGGCAAGGATTCAAGCCCCATTGCGGAGATGAACACAGTCGAGGCTGATGCTCCAGTACAGGACGGAGAAAGTGTTACTCTATCAAGAGTTGGTAACTTTCAGACGAGCCTTTAAATCAAGTCTCTGTCTGAAACGATGGCCTGGTACAACTTTGAAGAGCGACGGATTTCTTGCCAGTACCTGAACCAATACATTCCCGCATCCACTGCCTCAAAACAGATTACCTGCTTCGTTATTTTATGTGCGTCAATTGCCTGTTGCACGTCTGAGAACAGTGACTCCACTCTGATCGAAATGCCAATCTTCTTTTACAGACAAGAGCAGAGATTTTAGCCTGTCCCTTTATCTATCAGAACTTTTAATTCCTTTTGGCATCTGAGGTGTCTCCTCCATGCCCAGGAGAGACCTCAAAGAACGTGCAAAAAAACAGTTTGAATTGTACAAATTTGAACAGATTTGTCCCTTGTCACCACCTCTCTGCCTGACAACAGCCTACCTCCGATAATAACCAGTGAGTTTCTCAAGGACTCTGCCATCACAGGTCAGTGACTATTCAGCTGCATTTATAATCTCCTGGTTTCTCCTTCTCTTGTACCGCACAGGTCGCATGTGGGATCCAGTTTAACACCCTTGGAATTCCTGTTTCTCCAGCCATGAAGTCGTCAAGGTATATGATCCAATTTCCTCAGTGAAATATCATTAACGTCAAAATACCTTGTTGACATTTTTCTAAATGCTGTTTGCATTTCTGGTTCCGATCATTCCCTAGCAACCTCTCCCCGACAAGACTGCTTCCAGACACGAATGTTGACCCCCTTTGGAAAAGTGTCGAGCTCATTACTCTCATTTGAGTATTTGTATTATGGTCGAGCTGTTTCAAGCCTGCTCCTCAGGACATCACCATCCATGCAGTTGCCCATTGGGCAGGGTTGGGTTGCATGTGACTATTTAAAAAAAATTTTTTTTTTAAAAAAATGACCTGCATTTATATAGCACCCTTTACAATTTCAGGACATTGCAAAGTACTCATCAAATACCTTTGAACAGTCAGCCACAGCAGTCAATTTGTGCACAGGAGGATCTCACAAATAACAGCGACCAGGTGGTCTGGTTTCAAAGATTGCTCGAGGGATGAATATTGACCAGCTGTCAGAGTCTGAAGGCTGTGGGTTGAAATCCCTCTCTGGCGATCTGAGCCCCCAATCCAGGCTGACATTCCAGTGCAACACAGAAACAGTGCCCACCTTCAGAGGTGCCACATTTTTGTAAGATGTTGCATTGAGGCCCTCCTTGCAATCTCTGCTAAGCACAACATATTTTGGTGTCCTACCTGAAGCAAGTAGAACACGTCTTCTCACTATCTGCGCTAATGTTTAGCCCTCACCCAAGATAATTTTGAAACAAATTATCAGCTCATTAGCTGCTATCTGGTGTGTGCAAATTAACAGCTGACAACTCAGTGGCTGTAAAGCATCTGGGAATATCCTGAGATATGAAAGGTTCTGTAAATAATCGTTTAGTTGTATTAAAGTCAAGTGCTACTGAATTTAAAATAAAAGACATCTCACTGATCTTGGATAACAAGCATGGGGCTGGATGAGCACAGCAGGTCAAGCAGCATCATAGGAGCAGGAAAACTTGACGTTTCGGGCCTAAACCCTTCATCAGATTTCTGATGAAGGGTTTAGGC
>JAHRHZ010000084.1:3290308-3324722 GCA_024137785.1 Ginglymostoma cirratum
CCTTCATCAGAAATCTGATGAAGGGTTTAGGCCCGAAACGTCAAGTTTTCCTGCTCCTATGATGCTGCTTGACCTGCTGTGCTCATCCAGCCCCATGCTTGTTATCTCGGATTCTCCAGCATCTGCAGTACCTTTTATCACTGATCTTGGACTCATCAGGACATTTTGCGAGGATACCAATTCAAAAGGAAAAGGAACATCTATACTGTGTGAGGGAAAAACATTCAGCAAGTGGACCCTGATTGCTTGGCCATGGACAATGCACCCATTAATACTGATTGGCAGTTAACTGCTCAGTTTTAAGTTTTCAACCTGGCAGGGTGATTGATTAGTCAGGGCATTGCCTGCAGAAATAGACCAGTAGATGGCTGCCAGCTACATTGCTGAGTTGAAACGGGTGCAATGTGTGCACATGTTCTTTCAGCCCGCAAAGAACAGGTCCCCGTGTAGTAGTTATATCTTACAGTGCATGCAAGACCACTACACTGTGTACCCAACTGACAGGCCAAATCGGTTATCAGTATCATTCTTCACACACTCGGGATTATTTACTAAATGCAGTCCACGTGCAGAATCAAATCCCGGCCCGAAACGTCAACTTTCCTGCTCCTCTGATGCTGCCTGGCCTGCTGTGTTCCTCCAGCTCCACACTGCGTTGTCTCTAATGTTGACACCGTGCTTTGCACGTTACAGCTGGTTGGGTATGATGCTTGTTGGGAACACTCGAAGGGATCTGTTATTTGATGTGATCTGCCAGTCTTTGGTGTGCATGGCCCTCACACCTGGCATCACAACAGGCACCAAAACCCATACACCACAGTGAGTGACAGGCAGAATGCCTTTTTGGCTTTATGGCAGCATTATGTCAATGACAAACATCACTTTGTCGGTACCGCGTCTTAGCAGCTTGAAACGAACTAACTTTTACTCAAATATTCGAGATAACCTTTCCAGGGTAATGAGAGGCAAGACTGGGCAGTGGTCAGGATCAAGGCCTATTCATGAGTTTACACAATATACATGCAATGATCTGATTAAGGACAGCCATTACTCCCTGCAGGATGGCTCCAATGAGCTCCATTTCAGTAGCAAGCTTGTTTGGTGAACAAATGGCTCGGGCCCTGTTTAGGAGGCTTCTAATAGGGGGGGGCAATCTTATAAGATTCCCAATGTACATAATGAGCAGCTTAGCTGGGTTTGTGGTACAGAATCTCCCGATTTCTCATCGCAGAAGTGCAAATTTGAATCTGAGCACGGGAGGGGCCCCATTAAGATGTGCAAGGAAATTCGCATGGGCAACTGCAGATTCGAAAATAGCAAATATTTACAATGCTGGAAATAATGTGAAGGGATAAGGGGGATGTGTGCCATTCCAAAGATACCTTTCTCATGGAATCAAACAACGTATTGATAAGAGTTGGATCCCACAGCAACACACACTCTTTGGGCAAAAATGCTGTTCTTAAAAGTGAACTCAACCGCATGAGTTGCTGAGTTCATAAATACAATGAATATGGATTCATGTAATCATGGCTAGTCTAGATCCTTATGGTATAGCGCTGCAGTGCAATTGTCTATGGCTTCCTAGAGTGGTACACCAGCAGAGCAACATTAATTAAACCAGAAAAAACATAAATCTTCAGAGAAAGGTGCTTTTTAAATGGAGGTGGTTTCATCTGAAAACACAAGCAGGCCAGTGATGCATCCCGTGGCCAGCCTTCCACACTAACAAATACACACCAGTGTTAGTAACAGCCAGGTGACGGAAATGGAAATTAAATAGGGAAAGAAGCATTTTCTGACTACATCCACTGCCAAGAATCTCAGTGCAAACTTGAAAATACAAGACCAAAAATCGTTCTGAAATGATTCGGCAAGAACACAAGTGACTATAGTTTCTTTTCTGCCTCCGCGGCTCCTCCATCGCCCCCTCGACCCTGCGCGTCCCCCACTGCTGGCTTGAAACCATTCGAAAGACACCAGTCCCAAACCCTGCTATTAGAGAAGGCTGTGGGTTGAAATCCGTCTCTGGCGATCTGAGCCCCCAATCCAGGCTGACATTCCAGTGCAACACAGAGACAGTGCCCACCTTCAGAGGTGCCACATTTTCGTAAGATGTTGCATTGAGGCCCTCCTTGCAATCTCTGTTAAGCATAAAATATTTTGGTGTCCTACCTGAAGCAAGTAGAACATGCCTTCTCACTGTCTGCGCTAATGTTTAGCCCTCACCCAAGATGGCACAGTCACTGGGCAGATTCACAAAGTTGCTCGGTGGCCTAAATTTCTACATTATATTACTCTGCCTGCGGCTGGTTCTGTCGGGAGAAGCCATTTCGCTTCAGAAACGAGCGAGCTGAGAGTGGGAGGGAGGAGGAAGCGTGGAGCTGAACCCTGCCTGGCTCATGGGTGTTGAATCTAATGGAGCTGACAAGCGCTCGAACAGTCTTCTTCCTGGTGTTGTCTTGCGGCAATTTTGTTTAACTGTCCCTGGTGTCAATTCGTTTCATTCTGGCCGGCAACACATAATCCAGGGTCACAGAAAATGCAGGTCGACCCACGAGGATGTTACGCATAAAAGGATACCAGACCATTCAGCCCCAGCCAGCCCGCCCTGCCATTCAATTAAACCATGGATTATTTGCACCCCAACTCTGTTTACCCAGCTTCGCTCCATATACCTTGATGCTCTTGACCTTCCCCCTCTCCTCAACCCTCTGAAAATTGAGGGTCAAACACAGGAAAATGCTCCGAGTCAGGCAGCAACAGCAGGGAAGAGAAAGAGAGGTCAGGTTTCAGGCTGTTGACCTGCTCGATCTTGCTCTGAAAGCTACAGTTGTCTCCCAGCGATCCGACAGGAAGTGGGTGCCAGATTTTGGCATCTCCCTTCGCAGGTAGCATGCTTCGTAATCTCACTCCAAGCTCGCGCTCCGAGAATACAGTGCTAGTTCTGCATCCTCTTGCCGGAGTTTGTCCTGTCCCAATCCTATCAAATCCATTAGGAGGCCCAGAGATCACCCCTTCAATCTTCCAAGCTCAAAAGGGACTACCAATCAAATTAATTCTTGGAGATTGGCTGGCTGCTCGAATTTGAGTTGGCAAGACAGGATCGGGGGTGGGAGGGGGGTGTTGTTGGTTTGATATTTTGTTCTTTACAGACTGAGGTGGAAGCCGTCTGAATACTAAATACCGCTGTTAGTGGTCATCTTTGGTACACCAGGGTCTGACTTAGTTACATTAGATAAAACTATTCTGAACACGTGCTTCTCTCTTCTAATGTCTTTATCAAACCTTTCCATAGTTGGTTGTTACTTGAAGTTGAACTCAATCATTAACTCCACCCACCCACACTGTGGGAAAAAGCAGCACTGTGGTATCATCGCAAGGTTGCTCCAGTGTCTGACAGGCCTAACACAATAGTGTGAGACACGTGGCCTCGTTTACTGAAAGTGCCTGAGGAGCAGATCACTGATATGGCCCAAAGGTCTTCTCTCTGCTGCTACTCCTGAAACTCTTGCATCCTTCGCCTGTCAAGATTCTCAACACCAAAGAATGAATCATCTTGTAAAAATCTCCCCATCAAGCCTGTAGCCATGGTAATGTTTCACTGTTAACCTTTCAGACAGTGAGAGACAGAGAGAGAGGGAGAGACAGTGCAAGAGGCAGGGAGAGATGGGGGACAGAGAGTTAGAGGGAGACAGAGAAAGACAGGGTTGGTGATGTAAAAGGGAGACAGAGGAATGGAAATGAGAATTGAGATGTGGTCTCTGTCTCCTGCAGTTGTAAATTTAGTGATAGCTCAAAAAAAAAATTCTCACAGCGTCTCTGGTCAAGCTGACTGATGTGGAGAACTCAGACAGGCCATATTGAGTTGGTTATTAAGTTGCTTTTATTAAAGGGTACAAACTCTAATCTCTTAGGCTACAATTTCCTATCCATTAACTTTAATTGACAGGAAGACCCAGCTCTCCAGGAAGGATCCAGATAAAGCCACAGTAGAATTTTCACCTTTAACTCATAATTTGCATTAATTTTGAAGACGTGTTGCCCAATATGCTTTTCTTAGATGTCGGGGCACCATTAGGAGCAGCAAGCCTCTTTGATCAGTTAGCTTCACAGGAGCCTAAGGCCTACCTCCACATGACCCTGCTGTGGAGAAACAGGAAAAGCCAGTTACCATGGAAACTGTCTCAGGCCTTCCACAACCAACGTCCCATAAAGACCTCCCACCGTCAGCAGGATGTTGCTCCCGTTTTAAGTAGGCCCTATGGTGAAAGATCCCAAGTATCTTAATGACAGAGGCATCCTGGGACTGCCTATAATTGGCTTTAAAGTGCAGGCTACAGACTGAACTTAACCTCTAAGCTCCTCGTACCCCTACTTCCGTCATTAATGATAAACGCAACCCACGCACAAATCCAAACAGGCTAGTCAAGTGTTCTGAACCTGGTAGAGGCTGAAACCAAATAGCCTGCAGTGACTATCATTCAGAAATTTTCATTCAGGATTCACACTTCTCTGTGAATAAGCAGCTATTTGCATCATTGAGCAGCATTACTTGGAACCTACCCTCCAGAAAGCAATCTTGAATCTCCTCCCACACTATACACCTGCTCCATATCCTGCCCTTTCCTTCTCCCATGTTAACACCTTGAACTGCCCTAATGCATCAATGCAGTCTGCTCTGACCATGAGACAATGAGTTGCATATTCTCGCCACAGTCTTTGCAAAGTAACTCTTCTCAAATTCTTCAGTACAAACAGTGCCACAAGCACTCCCATTAGGAATCATTAAAGTGTTGAGGCAGGCCATTCAGTCCACTGAGTTCCCATCAAGTCTCTGAAGAGCATCCCACCCAGATCCACAGCCCTCCCACCCTACCCCCGTAACCTTGTATTTCCCATGGTTAATCCACTTAACCTATACATCCTCGGACACCATGGGGCAATTTAGCATGGACAATCCACTTAGCCTGTACATCTTTGGACTGTGGGAGGAAACACAGACAGGGAGAACGTGCAAACTCTGCACAGACAGTCGCCTGAGGGTGGAATTGAACCCAAGTCACTGGTGCTGTGAGGCTGCAGTGCTAACCACTGAGCCACTGGAATCCCAGGTCTAGACTCAACCACAACAGGGAACCAGCTTCTTCCAGTCTCCTGAAATCCATCATTTTTAAAGATTTCCTCGGAGCCAGAGAATGCTCATCAACGGTTTCTCTTCCCACACACTCAACATTATGTCTGGTGCCCCACGAGGATTTCTCTTGGCCCTTCTTATTTCTCATCTACACGCTGCCCCTCAGTGAACAGTGTTGGCTTTAAGTTGCACAGCGCAACCTAACCTCAAGACCTCTAGACTGGACTATTCCAATACGCTCCTGACTGGTCTCCTACATTCTACTCTCCCCAAGCTCAAGGTTGTTCAAAAACCTGCTGGCCATGCCAAAACATGGACTGAACCCTCTTCACCCAGCGTTTCCGAAGAGGCCTAGGTTGGAAATACCAATACAGAACCTGAACTTGGCGGGAAACAACACAGAGCCATAATCGCCAATCTTGGCAGATTCAGGCCAATATTGACTGGACCCTGCTTCGAATTGCACTGTGGGATATTTCATATCCATCAGAGGATCTTGGTTAATGCATCAACTGAGGAATGAAAGCTCTTGACAATGCAATACTCCCTCAGTGCTGCACACAGTACGTCGGCCAGGATTTCTAATGCTCAACTGTCCAGAGAAGGTTTGATTCTGCAACCTTGTGACTCAGGTGAATTTTTTTTATTCTTTTAAGACATGTGGGTGTCCCTGGCAAAGCTGACATCTATTGCCAATCCCTAATCACCCTCAAACTGATTGGCTCACTCGGCTATTTCAGAACGTTGTTAAGGGTTTGAAGTCACAAGTCGGCCAGACCAGATAAGGACAACAAAATTTCCTTCCCAAAAGTTACATTTGTGAACCAGATGGGGTTTTTATGATAGATTAACATCATCACCATCTCAGAGGCTAGGTGTATAAAATGGATTTATTTATCGAATTTAATCCTACCAACTACCTTGGCTGGATTTGAACCCATGGCCCCAGAACATAATCCTGGTCTCAGGATCACTAGTCCAGTGACATTCCCAATATTGAACCATGGCTAATTAAACGGACAGAGGCTGGTCCTGTCCTGTATGAAAGTGCTAACAGCCATTTGCTGATAACCATTGAAAAGAAATCACTTCATATTTGCGCTGCCTTCACGGCCTGTAACAGCAGGAGTGACATATATTTGTGACAGAATGGTATATATTTATTTGTGACAGATCCTCCATCCTTCGGTTAATGGAGTGCGAGATCCCAGTAATGATTTGCTTCATGCGAGCGTACGATTGCTTGTCCTGTTGTGATGTTGGCATGTTGACCAGGCCAATGCTTCACTGTCTGAGGAGCTGGGCGCAGAAATCCCAGCTTGACAAAGATGATTGATGACACGGGGAGAGAGTCTGTCTCTGACAGCCTGTGTGCATGTTTGTGAATGTGTCAGAATCAAATTCACTGCGCCAAGGAGAATGGAATCTCAGAACACTGAAGTATCCTGATGTGCAACTAATCTATTCACATGGGTATCATCCTGACTTGGAAATATGTCACCATTTATAGAGTCGTACATCACGGAAACAGACCCTTTGGTCCAACTCATCTGTGCCAACCAGACATCCAACGACTAATCTAGTTCCATTCATCAGCATTTTGGCCCATATCCCTGTAAACCCCTTCCTACTGAAGTATCCATCCAGATGCCTTTCAATACTGTCGTTGGGTCAAAATCCTGGAATCCCCTCCCTAAGGGAATCGCGGGTCTAACTACAGCACGTGGACTGCAGCGGTTCACCACCTTCTCAAGGGGCAACGAGGGACGGGCGATAAATGCTGGTCCAGTTTATGATGCCCTATGAATAAGGAAAGGGGGGGGTGGAAAAAGAAAACAGGCTTGCTAATCCACACAGGGGTAGGGGCAGTAATGCAGGAGTTTCCCGGAGTGAGAGGGAGAATTAGCTCATGTGCCTGCTCCTGATCAGTGTCTAGTGTGGTGAGATTCAGCTGCACAGCCAGACCAGGTCACACAGCATGTACACAAACAACTGTCTGCAAGCGAGCATTAACACTCAGCAAAGGATATTGGAAGGAAGGAAATGGAGTGATTGCTGACATCTTGTGGGCTTGTTTTAACCATTTCGCTCCCCCCACCATCCAACTCCCCCATCTCCCGCACTTACCTTGAAACCTGCTATGTTCACATCACACGTTTCGCCTCCAGTATTCACTGCTGACTCTCATCAGTGACCACTCTGAATGGAATCTCACATCAAGAAATTAACCAGCATCCCCAGGGCTACAGTTGGCAGCGGGGGATAACGGGCAGTGGAAGCCATTATGTCCCGGGGAGATAAATCTCCCGTTGATAGAGAGAGGGTGAGAGAGCCAGAATTAGGCACAAATCTTCTGAAAGCAAGTCATGACAGACGGATAATACTTTTCAGATCATCCATCAGTGGAGGTCACAGTACGTGGGCAATTACGATATCTTGCCTCGAGCTAAGTGTTACTTCCTAAACACATCAGGTGTCAAGAGATAGTAGGAACTGCAGATGCTGGAGAATCTGAGATAACAAGGTGTAGAGCTGAACGAACACAGCAGGCCAAGCAACATCAGAGGAGCAGGAAGGCTGACGTTTCGGGCCTAGACCCTGCTGTGTTCATCCAGCTCCACACCTTCTTACATCAGGTGTCAAACTTGGTTAAACCCAGCCATCGGTTGCTGGATCGACAGAGCTCCTTGGTTGTTGTGTTTTAGTGATGAAGGAGCCACCCTGTTTGCACCGAGCTTACACGGAGACATTTCCTTCAGATTCCTGGCACCGGGCCAGGCAAGCAACTCTTGTTGTGAATTATCATCGTCCCAGTGAGGGAAAAAAAAAGTCCAGTTTTGCGCACCTTTGCACGAGTGTTGCCGAACAAAGAGGCCTTGGAGTGCAGGATCATAGTTCCTTGAAAGTAGAGTCGCAGGTAGACGGGATAGTGAAGGCAGTGTTTGGTATATGTATCTTTATTAGTCAGTGCATTGAGTACAGGAGTTGGGAGGTCATGTTGCAGCTGTACAGGACACTGGTTAGGCCACTTTTGGAATACTGTGTTCAATTCTGGTCTCCCTGCTATGGGAAGATGTTGCGAAACTTGAAAGGGTTCAGAAAAGATTTACAAGGATGTTGCCGGGGTTGGAAGGTTTGAGCTATAGGGAGAGGCTGAGTAGGCTGGGGCTAATTTTCCTGGAACGTCAGAGGCTGAGGGGTGACCTTATAGAAGTTTATAAAATCATGAGGGGCATGGATAGGGTAAATAGACATGGCTTTTAGGGGAATCCAAAACTTGAGGGCATAGGTTTAAGGCGAGAGGGGAAAGATTTAAAAAGGAACTTCAGGGGTAACTTTTTCACACAGAGGGTGGTACATGTATGGAATGAGCTGCCAGAGGAAGTGGTGGAGGCTGGTACAATTACAACATTTAAAAGGCATCTGGATGGGTAAGTGAATAGGAAGGGTTCAGAGGGATGTGGGCCAAATGCTGGCAAATGGGACTAGATCATTTTAGGATATCTAGTCTGCATCGACAGGTTGGACCAAAGGGTCTGTTTCCATGCAGTATGGCTCTATGACTCTAACAGTAGTGTGCCCACCCACACTCTCACTCTCACTCTCCTATTTTACATCCCTTCCTGTGAGCATGGTGCAAGAACCCAATCTTTAGAAACAAAGATGAAGGGGGGGGTGTGTGAACTGTCGAGGAGTAGACAGAACTCAGAATGCCCCTCCATCAGAAGTAGGCATGTCCGTTGATGATTGCACACAATGTTCAAATGCATCAAGACCTGAACCATAGCCAGGCTTTGGGTGATAAGTGGTTAAGTAACATTCGCACCATTCAGATCTCCCACAGACAGAATTGAATCGTCGCCCCTTGATACTCAACAATACCCCGTTACTGGATCGCTGACTATCAACATCACTATCATTGACCAGAAACTGATCTGGATGTGCCAATATAAATACAGTGGCTACAGAAGCATGGTCAGAATCTAGGAATCCTGCCTCCCCAAAGTCTGTCTACCATTTACAGTGCACAAATCAGGACTGGGACAGAACACCCTCAATTCGCCTGCATGCCATCCAGGAAAAAGCAGCCCACACAATTAGCACCCCATCCACCACCTTTAACTGCTTTCATCATCGATGCTCAGTCGCAGCACGGCAGAAACTCACTGAAATTCCTTAACAGCATCTTCCAAACCCTTGACCACTTCCAACTAGAAGGGACAAGGGTAACAGATACATGGGAACACCACCCCCTCCAGGTTCCCCTCCAAACCACTCACCAGCCTGACTTGGAAATGTATTGGCCTTCCTTCAGTGTCACTGGGTCAAAATCCTAGAACTCTAGACTCGCAGATGGATCTAAACCCAATGAGCTGCGGTGGCTCAAAACGGTTACTCAACACCACCTTCTCAAGGGCAATTATGGCTAGGTAAATAGAAATAGGCATTATACCTACTTGAGCCTTTGATAGCTATACCATTATCCTGTGAATAAATAAAAAGGAATGGAGGGCAAATGGGAAGAAGGGAAGAGAAAGAGGGAATTATTAAAACTTGAAAATAAACTTTGTCCATAAGACCTTGACCACTCTTTGATCTCATTACGGGGAAAAGAGGTAGGGAGAGGGAAGTGGAGATGAGGTTCCAGACTTAGAGACACCAGGCAGAATGGAGTAAGGGGGGCATGGTGAAGGGACCAGAACTGGAGGCACATTGAGACCCCAGAGGAACTGGATTCCTCAAACAGGCTTTATTAGTGAAATATGATCATTGGACAGAGCACTGGTCAAGAAATCCTTAAGGCAACTTGCGTGATTTTGCATTTCTCTTTCCATCAACTGGATAGACAAGGGCTCTGTAGTTCCAGGTCTGCATCAGGAAGTCTGGAATCCCACCCGGGGATAATGTGGGAAAAGGGCATTGACGTGGACGATCAGCTGCGATTGTACTGATTGGCGAGCAGGCTCGATGGGCTGAATGGCCAACGCCTGAACCAATGTTTTTGTGCCCTCTTTGGAAATGTGCCATGGCATACTGACAGGGGATGGGTGCTAATTTCAGGCTAAGCCCAACCTCAGCAGGAGGAACCTCAACAATAAGAGACAAGAACATGGAGGTATTTGCTCTCCAATATGAAATATTATGTCCACTTGAATAACTTGATGCTATCCAGTGCTAATGTTTACCACATCCATAATTCCTTATGCATCAAATTCTGAGTCTTTGCTCTGTTGTAGCCCACCTTTGTTCCATTGTGCCTGCTGCATATTATTCCCTAGCTGGTGGCACATAGGATGTAGGAAAAAGACCATTTAGCCCAAAACCCAGTGGTAGGACAATTTGTGCTCCACTCAAATCACTTAGTCATAGAGATATACAGCACCAAAGGGAAACAAACCCTTTGGTCGAGCTTTTCCATGCCAACCAGATACCCTACATTAATCTAGTCCCATTTGCCAGCATTTGGCCCATATCCCTCCAAATTCTTCCTACTTATATACCCATCTAGATGCCTTTTAAATGTTGTAATTGTACCAGCCTTCACCACTTCCTTTGGCAGCTCATTCCATACACGCACCACCCTCTGTGTAAAAAGGTTGCCCCTCACATCCCTTTTAAATCTTTCCACCCCTTCAGCTTAAAACCTTATGCCCTCTAAGTTTTGGACTCCCCTACCCTATCCATGCCCCACATGATTTTAGAAACCTCTATAAGGCCTCCGACGCTCCAGGGTAAATAGCCAGGGAAAGGTAGAGATGCTGCAGACTCTGAGCAGGGGCACTGTAGCTGGATACAGCAGCCTCATAAAAACATAAGAAATGGAAGCAGGAGCAGGCCATCTGGCCCTTATAGCCTGCTCCGCCATTCAACAAGATCACGGCCGATCTTTTTCATAGATTCTGGAGTTCAGTACAGAGCCCAGTGCCCAGGGTAGACAGAATCCAGGAAGGGACAATTCCCCAGAAGTAGCGTTGGTATTGGTTCAAAAGCCATCCCCTCAATTAGAAGAATCTATCATTTTGCTGGGAAATGAGAGACAGAGTCATAGAAGTGGGGTATCCCAACATGCATTGAGGCTATGAAAGTCCTCTATTAAATGTGAGGGAGTGCTGAGACACCGAGCTGATCAGACCACAATACCAAACACAGCATTTTCCGAAGAAGGGTCGCGACCCAAAACGTCATCTTTCCTGCTCCTCTGATGCTGCCTGGCTTGCTGTGTTCCTCCAGCTCCACACCGTGTTGTCTCCGACCTAGCACCATCGTTTTCCAATGATGGGTTGCACCTTCTGGAGTGCAGTATACACACGGATTCTTCATTCGAAGGGAGTGTTTATAAAGAACATTTCCTCACACGGCACTGGGACGTTGAAAGGCTTTTTCCTCGTCCTTAGTTTTACCCTGCTTCAAAATATTTCACCGTGTCAAGATAAGTTGGCCTTAAATACACCGGAAAACATCTGTGTTGTACAAATCTGCTTGCTGCAGTCACTGTTTGAGACTGTGGAGCAGGTGGCCTCTGATGTAATTTATAACGTTGTAAAACAGGAAACTAAAGGCTGCTTCCTTGAGCTAATGTAGAGCAGGGATTGTATGTGCGTGAGCCCTGCTGGCCCCAGCATGTGCTGGGTAAGGCAGTCTGCTGGAGAGTGTGGTCTATCTGTCAAGGAGCAGGTGTTCCCCACTTTTATTGAGCTCCCTGTGTGTAAAAGGCTGATCCAGCACTCTGTTCACTTGCGTTAGCAGCCGGCACCAGCTCATACTTGCCTTTGGTGCAGCTGCCAGAGTCAGCAAGGGCCAAACGTTTTGTTCTGCGGCAGGTTTCGTGTTGCCAACTTGGACTGGATGCATTCCTGGAGGTGTCCCTGCGCTCCAGTTTGTTAATACAGCCCCTAGGTACCTGCCATGGATCACCCAACACGGATGACCTACGATCGGAAACCAGGTCCTTTCCTTACGCAGTGAGGTGATTCCTGACTGTCTATTCAACAGACATTCTCACTATGGTTTTGTAACAAACAAGAATTTGAATTTTTTTTTTTAAGAAAACCCCAGTTTTTCTAACCCCTCGGGGGTCCTCTCTTTGGCTGTACACGATAGCGTCTTTAAAATTAGTTTTTAATACCTGGAGACTCCAGCGCAATTTGGGAATTGGGAGCCCTTATTCAGCAAGTACCTTGAGCCCTGCGTTAGTAGGCAATTCAAAAGGTTGGGGCAGAACTTGCCTTAGCTTCGCGCTCTCTCTTCCCCTGCCCCTGCCCCTGCCCTCCCCGCTGGGATCCACTGGGGCCAGGTTTTCAGCTTGTTGCCCAGATGGAAAGCTGGCATCGTAGGCTGCTCTTCTCAGGACAGGAACTGCCTGACTTGCATCTGCACTGATGAGGGCCTCACCCAGCACCTTTGGCAGTGCGGCTCTCCTTCCGTTTCCAGCTTCATGTCCTCATGGCTCTGGAATGGAGTTAAAACCCAACGGTTGCAGAGATTTCAGAGGGATAAGAGAAATCTAATTTCTTCACCCCACCAATGGAAGCACTTTCCCAAATGCCTTTTGGAAGGCTATGTAACACCACATCAACTGTGCTACCCCCCCCATCAACACTGTCACCACATCGAAGAACTCCAGTTAAGCATCGTTTGTCTTTGACAAATATTAGTGGTTTATCTTTAACCTGAACTCGTCCAAATGATTACTGATTTTATCCTGGATTATTGCTTCTAAAAACTCTTCTGGAATCAATATTAAACAAGGTGGCCAATTGTTAGTCTTGATCCTTTTTGCTTTAAGCAAGAACTGACACGTTTGTAAGCTCCTCAGTCATTCAGATAGCACCCCTGTCTCTATTGGATTGGAGAACTGTGGCCAGATCCTCCACAATTTCCACCCTTACTACTCTCAGCAGCTGGGGATGAATCCCACCTGGTCCCAGTTACTTGTTAACTTCAGCCTTTCCAGTACTTCCTCGTTATTAAAAATTTTAGCCCATTAGAATCCACAATTTCCTCTGTTAGTCGTATCATTTTCCTTGGCAAAGATTGATGTAAAGCTGTCATTTAGTACGTCAGTTATGCCCTTAGCCTGACTGCGTAGATTCCCGGTTTTATCCCTAAATGGCTGCAGTTTCTCTCATACTCCACTGTAATTATTTAGATTCCTGTAGACAACTTTTGGATAATTTTTGTATTAGTTGCCAGTCTCTCTTCGTGTTCTGCCTTTGACTCTCTTATTTCCACCCTGAAATCTCTATATTTGGCTTGCACATGCGACCCTTCTCTTCCTCGGAGTCCCTTTCATAATTCATGGAGCGCTGACAATGGTCTCCCGATTTTAATGAAAATGTATTTCAACAGCATCTGAGCAATTTCCTCTTGAAGTGCAGACCATTGCCCAACCTCAGTTTTGTTACCTCATGTTTGATTTCAACCTGTCTGCGCCAGATCCATTTTCACTTTATTGAAATTGAACTCCTGCGATGAAATAATGTTATTCTAAATTGCTTCTTGTCCTTTAAAACCCCTCCTTTTCAAAACAAAACTACGCCTTTGTTTTTACATCTACCCCAGGCAAGAAAGATGAACAGGATGTGGAATGGTAGTTGTCTCTGAGCAATGAATTGATGACAGTGACTAATAAATCCAAGGAATGGAGAGATTTTCTTACGAGGAAAGTCTGAGTGGACTGGGCCTGTACTCATTGGTACTCAGGAAGAATGAAACGCAATGTTATTGAAACATACAAGATTCTTAAGGGGCTTGACAGGGTAAAATGTGAAAAGTTTGTTCTCCTTGTGGGTGAAAGTCAAAGACTTTGAGGGTATGTTTTCAAAGTAAGTTGTTGCACATTTAAAACAGGTGAGGATTTTTTCTTCGATAACACAGTGTGGAGCTGGATGAACACAGCAGGCCAAGCAGCATCAGAGGAGCAGGAAGGCTGACATTTTGGGTCTAGACCCTTCTTCAGAAATGGGCATTTCTGAAGAAGGGTCTAGGCCCGAAACGTCAGCTTTTCTGCTCCTCTGATGCTGCTTGGCCTGCTGTGTTCATCCAGCTCTACGCCTTGTTATCTCAGATTCTCCAGCATTTCCTACTAGAGCAGTTCCTACTATCCGAGAGGATTTTTCTTCACTCAGATGGTAGCAAATCTGTGAAATTCTCCCTTAGAGCGCTGTCATGGTTCGATCCTTTAGTATACTCAAAGCTGTGATAGGCAGATTTTTAATCTGTAAGGGAATTAAGGCTTATGGGGAAAATGCAGCAATGTGGTGTTCAGAGTTATCAGAGATAGTAAGAATTGCCGATGCTAGAATCAGAGATAACAAGGTGTGGAGCTGGAGGAGCACAGCAGGCCAGGCAGCATCAGAGGAGCAGGAAAGTTGAAGTTTCAACCCGAAACTTCAGCTTTCCTGCTCCTCGAATGCTGTCTGGCCTTCAGGGTTATCAGTTCAGCCATGAATGGTGGAGCAGTCTCGATGGGCTGAATAGCCTACTTCTGTATCTTTTGTGCTGAAATCTGTAAAGGAATTTAGATGAATCCTCTTTATCTGGACAGCTGTCTGTTTTAACCACTTGGGAGGTGATTAAAAGTTGACAGTTCATTAAGGGAAGCTGCAATAAAAGGACAGTGTTAGACAAAGTGGGAAGCACGTCATGTTGGAAATAAGGCTGGCATTGACTCGTCTGGCCGAACACCCTCCCTGTGTGCTGTAGCAACCTATTCAAGTCCTTGTCGGATTGCTTGAGGCAGGAATATTGACTGTACGCAAGTCTCAAATGCTGTCATTCCCTTTGGATCGCAGTACAGCAATGAGGACGTCTTGACGCCCAGCTGTAGAACCTGTGCTGGTTCAGGAGACAGGAACATAATTATATGTTCGAGCTGAAGGTGGAGCACTGAATGAACAGGCTGCTCCCCCATCCCCCTACTCTCCCTGCAATATTCCTCCAGCACTCGGAATGCTGTCACAGGAGCAACAGGAAATGAGAAGCAGGAAAGGAGTGAAAAATAATTCTCCTAATGAAAGGAACTGGGCAATCGTTTCTTAAAACAAATGTCCTGGTGACCTCCCTGAGCTAATTGGGCTGTGGCAGCTCTTGGGGGTTATGCATAGTTCCACACTCCCTTCCTCTGAGTATTGGAGAGCTGTTGATGAAAGGGTTGTCACAGCAATACCAGCCTCAGGGCTCACAGTAAGGAAGGACTGTATCCTTAATGGGAGACCTGGTTAACCCTTTCTCTCTGACTGTGCTTTGTTCCAGAGTTCAGCATGCAATTGCATCTTCACAGCCTGTCGTTTCACGCAGCCCCCTCCTCTCCCACAGAAGAACTCCCCGCAGAGTCATAGCGTTTTACAGCAAGGAAACAGACCCTTCGGTCCAACTCGTCCATGCCAACCCCGACATGCTAGATTAATCTAGTCGCATTTGGCTCATATCCCTCTTAAACCCTTTCCACTCAAAATCCGGATGCCTTCTAAATGTTATAACTGTACCAGCATTTAACCACCTTCTCTGGAAGCTCATTCCACAAAAGCACTACATTCTTACATGAAAAAGTTGCTCCTTGGGTCCCTTTGAAATCTTTCCCCCCCCTCACCAAATTGTCAGGAAAATGTACCAATTTTGTTTAAACAAGTCCCTTCTGTCAGTCATCCTCCCCCCACACTGGTGCCACTGCAGAAGTGACTAGTTGAAATTGTGAGTGTGTTGTATTCAAAATCTTCCATCCATTGATCTGTTGAAATGTCCCTGACGAAATGCTATATCAGAGTTTCCAAGGCCCAGCCAGTCAACTGCACTGCCCTTTTGACATTTAGGTTGAAGTTGTTTTTTTAGATACAAAGGTTAACTAGAGTGTACTGTATGGGGCTTTCTATTGAAGTGTTTGGTTGTTTTGATCACTTCCGGTTTGTTTTTTTTTAGCAGTGGTCTGTATATTTGTTAGTGGAGTCCAGTCTTGAGAGCCAGGCCTCCAGAAATTCCCTTGCATGTCCGTTTGCAGGCTGAGTCAGTAGGCTGACATGACCCACCGCACCAGAGCATCATATAAATTCAGAACAGAGCAGAACACCAACGTTTCAACTGGAGGTCGCACTGATGATGTTGCCCAGAATGGTAACGGAACATCTGCAAGCCACAGAACAACTGGCTCAGCGAGCTAATGAACAGCCACATCCACAACTCGAGACACAAATTTTCACTACTGAAATATTTCCTGTGCAACTGGCAGATTCATGAAACCACCCATTCCCAGCCAGGCCCATTCGGCCCATTGAGTCTGTACTGACCCAGCTACTTTCCAGCACTTGGCCCCGTAGCCTTGAATGTTATGACATTCCAAGCACTCATACTTTTTAAAAAGGTTGTGAGCTTTCCTGCTTCAACGACCCTCCCAGGTTGTGCATTCCAGATTCCCTTCACCCTCCGAGTGAAAAATGTTTTCCTCAAATACCCTCAATCTCCTGCCTTTCACTTTAAAATTATGCCCCCTTGTTATTGACCCTTCATCAAAGGGAAGATAGTTGCTTCCTATCCACCCTGCCAATTGCCCCTTAATCAGGTCGCCTCTCAACCTTCTCTGCTCTAAAGAAAGCAACCAGAGATTATCCAACCCCTCTTCAGAGCTGTGCTGCTCCATCCCAGGCAACATCCCTGCGAATCTCCTCTGTACCCCCTCCAATGCAATCGCATCCTTCCTATAGTGCGGTGACCAGAACTGCACACAGTACTCCAGTTGTTGCCTAACCAAAGTTTTGTGCTAGATAACGGGGAGTTTACAATATACAGTTTTGGTCTCCTCATTTAAGCAGGGTATAAGCTCATGAGGAGTAGTTCAGAGAAGATTCACTCACGCCAATAAAACAATTTTGAGGACACGTACTGTATGGGTGGGAAATTAGAAGGAGCCTATTTGTCTGTAAGGTTGCGAACATGGTAGAGTTCACTCGTGCAACAAATATATAAGATCTGCTAAACCTTGGTAGATCACTGTCAGACTGTGAGCTCAAGCCGGTAGTAACTGTTACCAAAAAGTAATTCAATCTCATTCAACAGCTTCATTACAGACGTTTTGTAATACAAGTGAGAACTAGTGCCAAATTATAAATCTGTCAAAATGGTTTGCTTTAATGCTCAGCCGTATAAATAGAAACCGTGACTGTGGGAGTCGGGATGGCTTCGATATCATTCAGAGTCTACAGCTATAAAAGCGGTCTCATTGTAAACAAAAAACTTCCATATGAATGGGTGCTAGCATTTTCCATGATCTTTTCCCACTCATTTTCTCTCTGATGAGATGGGTTTTCACATTGCAGATGTGGATCATTTCAGAGAGAGTGTCCCAGTCCGGAAGTAGGCCACTTAATCCTTCGGGCCTGTGACAGATCTTTGGAGGAACTCTCTCATTTATCCTACCTGCCCTGCTCGTTTCCCAACTGGTGGATTCTGGAGAGTGCCTTAGCCAACAAGTTGAACGCCTGTAGCCCCTTAAAAGTAGCGAAGGAGGGGTTTCAATGGAGCAGAATTAGGCAATTTGTTACATAAATAGACATTATGATAAAAAGGCTCCTAGGGGAATCTTAAAATGGAGGACTGAGAGGCCAAGTGGTTTAAGAAAGATCTCCCAGGCAATCGGGCCTGAGCAGCTGCAGGAAATGGAAACTGATGACAGCCGCAGTAACCTCAGATGATGGTGGAGCTGGAGGAGGTTTTAGAGGGCCGTGAGATTCCGCAAGGATCAAAACACAAGAATAGGAGTTTAAAACTTTAGTGAGAAACAGGGAAGGTCTTGCATGCTTCCCCTGCTCCAGCTTGCTCAGTGTTAAAAGTACGTTTGAGCGCTCTCCCTCCTGCAACATGACCCTATGTATTGCAGGCCAGCGACAATCCCAACTTTAACCCTCTCACTCTTGGTTCTGTTTGCTCCAGTTGAGGTCAGCAATGGCTGAACCACCACCAGCAACAGCCTCACGCCACATCACCTCCCAGCCAGACACAGGAAAAATGAAAAGTTTCAGAGGCTTCAGAATATTCCACAATTTGCATCTGCAAACTCAAGAGTTTGGAGGAGCGAGCGAGTGAGGAAGCGATCAGGTTCAGTTGCAATGGGCCATCATGGCTAAATAGCCCATCCACACTCGTAGGCTTGGGTCACAGCTCAGGAGTGGTCACACTGTTAAGCGTGTTGGGAAGGATAGCTGAGTGAAGGTAGGTCACTCAATACAGAGAGAAAGGCAGACTTGTATTGATAGAGTGCTTCCTCTATCACCGGAAGCTCTGTTACGATCCATAACATACGTTTCCCGTGTTGTGAATTCTGTAATTCTGGATACGCCCAAACAATTTGCGCACAGCAAGATCCCACACGCAGCAACGAGACAATGACCAGATGGCCTGTTATTTTTAGTGTCAGTTGAACGACAGACATTAGACAGAAAACCTTGGGAGGAAATCCCCGCTCCTCTTCTTTCATTTTAACAATGCCATCCTTTACATCCACTTGCTGGGACAGGGGGCACCTCAGTCCTATGGCCCCCTCTGATAGTGCTCCCTTGCCACTGACCCTCTCACGGTCCTGCACTCTCTCAGCACCGGGCCAGATGTAAATTTAAATTTACATTAGATTAGATTAGATTTAGATTTAGACCACAGACAGTACAGGAGCACAGTGAAAACAAGTGTACAAAGTTCGGGCATCAAGGGGTTACAGGTCCTCTTGCTGGCCTGCTGTTTCCTGTCAAACAAGGACTGATGACTCTTTTTTTCCCTGACAACAGCAAAGTCACACTACACAGAACATAACAGCCTTTCGGCCATTTGCAAACCAAAGTGTGACAGTGCAAACAATCACCAAATGTAACTCCCTGACCTGGTACAACCGGCCTACAACAGCAGGCCTGGTTCTGACTCTGAATGTATACTTAGGGCTAGCACAAAGCGGCCTTCTCTGCCACTTCTTTCCTACACAGGAAACATCACAGCTCCCAAACAACCAGGCAATGCACCTGCTCACCCTGTCAGCCCTCTTCTCATTTGGTACGTGGTTCACCTCAACTCACATGAGCTGCTATTACCACATGTTGCCGTTTCACAATGTCTCTACTCATCACCCGTCAACGTAAGGACCTGTCCCACAGACTGAAACAATCCTGGACACTGCCTATAAGACCAGCGTCTAAATTCTCTGACCAAAACCATAGGGCAATGTCTGAACGCATCCTCAATTATCTTTAGATCTGGACGTACACCACAGGACCTCTTAGAAGTCCCGATGTGCTGACCTGACAGGAATCGTCCAGGATGTTGAAACTACTGACGGGTAATTACTTGGGCCTCTGGAACTGTCCAAAAAAAAGGGTTAGAGTCAGAGTCTACAGAAGGTTCTGACCTACTCACCCTTAATATTTGCCCCGAGAAGACCAGCAGGATGGAAACCTCCTCAAACCCCTGGCTAGCCAGAAAACTAGACCCAACTCTCGGGCAGACTCTCCGAACCTGACCCAATCCCAGACTCAAATGCACCGGATCCTCTAACACCCCACCCCTGCCCAATGTGACCAGACCCCAACCCACTTAACTACTGTGCCATCCTTCCCCGACTCTCAATCACCAATCCCCCCCCATCCCCTTCCACACGTACTTGACTCAAACACTGCTATTGACGCACTGAAAACACATCCCTTAGGATGTGGCAGCTCCTGCAGAGATAAGGAGTAGCAATCTGGCTTTGCCCCATTGCCCCATTGCCCCACAGGACAAGGGTTCAGCTGGAATAAAAAAAAGGTACACAATGGGTTAGGAGGACTCTGGCATTGGAGGTTTGGCCCAGAAATGTGGGGAACAGATGGAGGGTCAAGAAAAAATAAAAAAAAGGTGTGTAAACAGCACCCCCACGCTGATCACTGCTTGCCAAAGATTTGGGCACGGTGCTGAAGAAGAAACTACTTGCAAATTGAATGGTGGGGGCCGTGAGTTCATTCTTCACAAAGAACAGGAACTTGTAAATCAGGGGTCAGCGAATTCAGTCAGAGATGAGGAGAATTCTTCTCTGAGGGTCATTAGTCTTTGGAGCTCGCTTCCTTACAAGAAGCAGAGTCCTTGAATATTGTTAAAGTAGAGGCAGATAGATTGTTGATAAACAAAGTGGGGGGGAGGTGGAAAATGATAATTAGGGTAAGACAGACCAAGCATCTGTGCTCTGTACGCGACAAACGACAACACCTTCCAGTCACGAACCATTTTAACTCCCCCTCCCGCTCCCTAGGTGACATTCCCATCCTGGGCCTCCTCCAGTGTCATATTCCGCCTTGTGAGCCTACAACCCAATGGTCTCAATGTGGGCTTTACCAGTTTCAAAATCTCCCTCACCCAGTCTCATCCCATGACCAACCCTCCCTCTCATCCCCGCCTCTTTGACCTGACACAACCTGTCCATCTTCTCTCCCACCTATCTGCTCCCCCCACCTCACTGACCAATCCCCACTACTGCCGACCTGCACTCATCTATCATCATCCCACCTACCTTCCCCAGCCCCATCCCTCCTCTCGCTGTTTATTTCAGAGCTCCCTTCCCCCTCCCCCATTTCTGAAGAAGGGTCCCGACCCGAAATGTCAGCTTTCGTGCTCCTCTGACGCTGCCTGACCTGCTGCGTTCCTCCAGCTCCACACTGTCATCTCTGACTTCAGCATCGGCATTTCTTACTATCTCTAAGGGGGATTCTGTGTTTATTTTTGTTGTGGGGAGGGGATGTGAGGGCAGAAGTGAGGGAAATGCAAGAGATGTGGTTGAAGGCACTTTCAATACAACTACAACTACATTTGGTTACTAGGGCCTTACGGAGCCTGTGCAAACATTTCTGCTCCTTCTGAAAGCTAGAGTCAGACTGCTCACCTCCAGCCACAGGCTGAGAAACATCAGTAAACGAGTACAACAAATGTAACATTAACCTCTTCAGAATCATTACGTTCTCCTGCAACACTCAGTACCAAAAGGACGAGTGCACTCAAGCTCACAGATAACATATGGTAACAGAGAGTCTTTTAGAGTCCTTGTTCCATGCCCTGCAGGAGACAGGTGTGTGTATATATATGTGTGTGTGTGTGTGTGTGTGTGTATATATGTGTGTGTGTGTATATATGTATGTGTATATATATACATATATGTGTGTGTGTATATATGTATGTATATATATATATGTGTGTGTGTGTGCATGCGCGCGCGCATGTGAGCAGCTGTAATATTAACAGTAATTCATCCATCTCAAGTGAGATGCACTGGGATCTTCCTGACAGCACACACTTGTCTGTTGACCTCGGAGTTCTAGCGATTTGTGGCTCCTGCTCGGATGGACATTCAGGCATTGTTCTGTGAAAAACACCACAGGGGCACTCAGTGGCTGGGCAAAAGACTGGCCTGCGGCGCAGCAATATTTTAAAAGGGAACACCGGCTCTCTCCAACTATTCCGCCCGCCTGAACAGAGTGTGGAAGTGATCAGAGATTACAAGGACAGCACTCGGCCAAAAGCCAAAAGTTTAACAGCTACCCTGAAAGCAGAGCAGTTCAGGAGAGAGCAGAAGTTTGGCTCTAATTTCAGAAACAACCACCTCCCTGGGTTTCAATCTGGCCAAGTTACAGGTGACTAAAAAGGTCATAAGAAGCCAGTTATTGGAATGATTTGGAAAAATGCTGGCTTCTTCTATTCCCTCCCTTCACCAATAAAATTCCAGCGCAACACAACATCTGTCATGTAGTGCACACAAACTAGGGGACCTTTTGGGGAGATACTTTATGTCTCTTTCTACTTTCGCAGACCACAATATGTTCCCTGGCATTTGGTTTTTTTTTTCCTATACCGCAAATCTCCTGTAGCATTGTTCAGAGGTGAGCAAGAGGGCATCAAGATTTACAATGCAATGTGTGATCACCAATGATGGGGCAAGCGTAAAATGTCACAGCTGGCAAGACAAACACATGCATGAAATGTAGGCACTCTCTTTTAACATGGTCACTGTTCACAATCTGGAAACTGGACCAAGTACCTCCCAGTATATCTCTATTATACCAAATTGCATTGAACTACCATCCCATTCAAACAGCTCAGTGGGTGCTCAAACACACAGACAGATGGTCAGGATTCCATCGTATTCACTTCCATTGTCCTGTAATCAGCTAACTGCACCGGTATTCATTCCTACTGTAAGGAGTTCTAATGGACTAATACCACTGCTTTCACTGCCACTGCATTACGTTCTAATGGAGTAAATCCCTTTTCAATCACACTCATTATGTGGAACAAGTAACACAGCAAGTAACATTTGTGCACCCAAGTGGTAGGCAGTATCCATGGGGTCATTAAGCACGGAAGGCCCTTTGGCCCACTAAGTCAATTCTGGATCTCTGTAGAGCAATTTAATCAGTCTCATTTCCCCTACTCCATCCCTGTAGCCCTCCAAGTCAATTTTATTCAAAATGCCTGTCCAGCTTCTTTTTGAGATCATTAACGGTCTCTGCTGTCACTACCATCAGGTAGCAAAACAATATTAGACCATTCCACAACGTCATCATTCCCACAGTGTCAGCATTCTGGGAGTCACTATTGACTAAAAATTGAACTTGGCCAGTCATTTAAGTACTGTGGCTATGAGACCAGACCAGAGGCTGAGATGAGTAGCCAACCTCCAAACCCTCCAAAGCACATCTACCATCTTCAAGGCACAAGTCAGGACTGTGATAGAATATTCTCTTGCTTGGACGCTTGCCTGGATGAATGTGAATCCAACAACCAAGAAATGTAATATCCTCCAGGATAAGGTAGCCAACTAGTTTGGCAGCCCATCCATTGCCTAACATCAGTCTCTCTCCCACAACACACCCTAAGATGCTTTGTGCACAATATAGAAGAGTCACCGCAACAACTTGCCAAGCCTGCTTTAATAACTCCTTCAAATTCCATAACCAATTCTACCTAGAAAGACAACGGTAGCACTTACATGGGAACACCGCCACCAGCAAGTTCCCCTCCAAGCCACTCACCGTCCTGACTTGGAAATATATTGCCGTTCCTTCAGTGTCACTGGATCAAAATCATGTAATTCCCTCTTTAGTAACACTGTGGGTCTATCTACAGCATATGGACTGTGTAAGATCCAGGTGGCACCACCTCTTCTCAAGGGCAACAAGGGACAGGGAATAAATGCTGACCAGATAGCGACGCCCAAATCCCACAAACAAACAAAATAATTCGGAAGCTAAAACCCCAATCATTCAAATCCAGTGTGTGGAATTCCAATACAACAAATCTCCTTTACCCGCTCTACATGGAATTCTAATAGGTACATCAATTTGCATTAAATGAAACTTTAATAATAGAATAAATCCTTTTCCATCCATTTCCATTATCCAGAATTCTGACTGACAGAATCACTTGCCATTCACACCCAACTTATAGAATCACAACTGACAAAATATCTTCTCCTTCCCTGTTCCCGCCTTGGGATTATTAGACCTTCTATGCTCCATCTACACGTCGAATTTCAGTACATCATCCCTTTCCCTACTGATTTTAAGAGACTAGAATTGCTATGGGTGACATAAAGTCCTGTATTGTGTAGAGTTACAAATTCATGGCTGTCAGCACCAAGAAGCTGATCTGATCTCTGTTAAGGCATAGCACACCAAATATGGTCAAATCTATTGTAATATGGGATTGTCAGGGCTACACGTCATTATCTGCTTTGTTTCACACTTGGTCTTGTTCATTGTTTTCTAAAGAAGGTTTGTTTGGTTTGAGTCACTGAGTGAATGGTAAAAGTGGGCTGCTGCTCAAAGATTTGCAAAGTGGCTATTTTTATCCAGCGTCAAGAGGGCCTGGTCCAAAGAATTTCTGGCAAACCGTTCGGTACATTTATCAGAAGTCATCAGCACTGGGGACTGCAAGGGATGAAATTCACAGACACCATTTCTGTACATAAAAACAGGGAAACTTAAGTATTTATGTGGAATGATGCGTCTAATTTGAGTTAGTACTGCCTAGCTCCAGTGAAAAGTTCTGTTTTGGGGGCGGTGCAGGTAGATCATACCATACTAGGTGCATTAGGGTGATAGAACAGAACGAGGAATACAATGTTACAGCTGCAAAGAAGGCACACAACGAGCAAGATCAACATTAAATTCAAAATTTGAGAGGTCCATTCAGAAGTCGAATAACAGCAAAGAAGAAGCTGTTCTTGAATCTGTTTGTACGTGAATACAAACTTTTGTACCTTCTGCCCAACTGAAGAGGGTGGAAGAGTGTATAACGGGGGTGGGAGGGGTCTTTGATTATGTTGGGTGCTTTCCTGAGGCAGCGGGAGGTGTAGATGGAGTCAGTGGACAGGAGGGTGGTTTGTGTGGTGGACTGGGCTGTGTTCAAGACTCTCTTGCAGTCTTGGGACCAGCAGTTGCCACACCGAGCTGTGATGCATCCGGATAGGCTGCTTTCTGTGGTGCATGTACAAAAATTGGTAAGAAACCTTGCGGACATGCTGAATTGCCTTAGCCTCCTGAGGAAGTAGAGACACTGTCGTGCTTTCCTGACCGTGTATTTACATTCTGCAAGTTGCAAGAAATGACTTTTCATGGCTGACCCAAAGATTTTTGCAGCCAATGAAGAGCTTTAGAACTGTTGCAGGGTGGGAAATGGGACATTCCACTTTTCCACTAACAACAAGTTAATGGCAAGATATCTGGTGAGGAATCGATGGCTAAGATGCCGGGGAAAACACCCTACTCCTCTGGGATGGATTGATAGCTATCTTAGAGAACCAATGCAATTCCAACAGTATGGAGTACCAAAGTGTTTGAAATGGGGTTTGCACCCACAACCTTTTGACTCAGACCTCATCAACTAAAGCTTCTTAAAAAGGACATGTCTTATTCCAAATCAGCTAAGAGGTTTGAATTGCAGCAGGTATCACCCACCCAACTCTGGGTCGGACGTACATTTTGTTATGAAGATTTTCCTCTTCACGCACATCCGAAACAACTCTCCCCTTTCGGATCCTGGCCAACACAGACAAAAAAACTCGTCAAAACAGACGGCTAATTACACAGGGTTGGGCGCACCCACAACAATGGCACTGTTATGCTTCGGGCTGTGAAAGTAAAGTTTCCACGGAATGACTTGTGACAGTTTAGTAAACTGACACGGTCACGTATAACCTATCATCTTAATTTTTCGCTTCTTGTCCATGAGGTTTGCTGGGACTTACATCTAAATTACACAACCGCGGTGATCTTCACACTGGAAATTCATTCAGGTCCCACCAACAATTCCTCCAAGCTACATGGGCACAAGGCCAGATCGCAATCTGTGGTGTACTGTGTAACAAATATGCGACATACAACAAGAAATATTAGATGAAACATTCATTCCTTTTTTTTTAGAAATGTCTACTGGATTAAATTAAATATCACACACAAAATCAGATTTCTACAGGCGAAAAGCACTGTTCAAATTTATTTACACAGAATCCCTACAGAGGCCAATCATCCCATCAAGTCTGTACTGAGCTGAAGACCAACCCACCCAGATCCACTCCCCTACGGTGTACCTGTATTTCCCATGGCTAATCCACCCAGCCTGCACATCCCTGGCCATTACTGAACAATTTAGCATGGCCAATCCATCTAACCTGTACATTTCTGGACTGTCGGAGGAAACCCGTGCAGACACAGGGAGAATGTGCAAACTCCACACAGACAGTCATCCAAGGGTGGAATTGAACTCGGGTCCCTGGCACTGTAAGGCAGCAGTGCTAACCACTGAGCTACCTCAGGGGTATGCACGAATGATGCTCCTTTGGAAACTTCTGTAACTCATCTCACTGGACGTAACCAGCTGCGCACTGTCCTCTGGGGCTCAGAGGTGCCTTGGAAATGGGAACTGATAATGAATCCAGCTCTCAAACTTTCCCTTGCCCTCAGCAGCAGCTGGACTGTCAGAGCTATGCCTGTTAGATGGGCAAGTGTCCTTGAGCTGTGCCAGTGCTTACAATGTTACAGTTGGTAACACCGACTGAAGCTATTGTGAAATGTGGATATGTCAACATTGTCACAGGCGACTTCAGACTTTGAAATATTGAACAGAGAGATTCCAGACAAGGTCCATTAACCTAACTACAAGGAAAAATACTGCAGATGCTGGAAATCTGAAATACAAAACACCAAACGCTGGAAAAGCTCAGCAGGTCTGGCAACATCTGTGCAGAGTGTTAGCATTTCAAGTCCAGAATGTACATGCATCTCCTGCTTATTCTTCTTCATGGAGTCTATGTAACAATCTGAGAGCCATTTTTAAAAAAAAACATCCATAGTGTTTTTCTGCAAGAGTGTGGTATTGTTTCTTCAAGCTTCAAAGGAACTATGTGAATATCTCCTTGTATTTTGAGCCATGATGAAGGTTTCTGAGCAGTCCAAATGAAGAGCCCCATGAGCTTAAGATTCATGCAGTAAACTTTTCAGACAGTCTCTGTAATCTAATGTGTTACTCCAAGAAGTGAGTAAATTTCATGATTGCGTTCTAATTCAAGAAGGGTCAGTTCAGTCAAGATGTTTATTTGGAAAATATTATAGTTTAAACTGCAACTCGACTTGAAACATTCTTTCTTGGGTGGCACAGTGTGTAACACTGTGGGGTCTGGGTGTGAAGCTCTTTGAAGGGTTGGTGTAGAATTGATGGGCTAAATGGCCTCTTTCCGCACTCTAGGAATTCAATGATTCTAAAACTCTTGAAATTCTACCTCAGGATAGCTCTTCCTAGACAAAAGCCATTCAGCCCAATACTCTGTTAGTTTTTATTCACTCGTAGGATGTGGGCATCACCGGCAGGGCCAGCATTTATTGCTCATCCCTAATTGCCCTTGAGGAGGTGGTGATGAACTGCCTTCTTGAGCCGCTGCAGTCCACCTGCTGTGGGTTGACCCACAATACTGCTTGGGAGGGAATTCCATGAGTTTAACCCAGTGACACTGAAGGAACAGTGATATATTTCCAAGTCAGGATGGTGAATGACTTGGTGGGGTCGGGGGTGGGGGGGGGGGGGGGGGGGGGGAGTTTAGAGGGCTCAGGGTTTCCCTGTATTCACTGCTCTTGTCCTTCTGGATGGAAGTGGTCGTGGGTTTGGAAGGTGCTGTCTGAGGATCTTTGGTGAATTTCTGCAGTGCATCTTGTAGATAGTACACACTGCTGCTACTGAGCATCGGTGATGGAAGGAATGGATGTTTGTGGATGTGGTGCCAATCAAGTGGGCTGCTTTGTCTTGGATGGTGTCCAACTTCTTGAGTGTTGTTGGAACTACAGGCAAGAGGGGAGTATTCCATCACACTTCTGACTTGTGCCTTGTCGATGGTGGCTAGGCTTTTGGGAATCAGGTGGTGAGCTACTGGCTACCGTATTCCTAGCCTCTCATCTGCTCTTGTAGCCACTGTTTTTATATGGTGAGTCCAGTTCAGTTTCTGGTCAACAGCGAACCCCAGGATGTTGAAAGGGAGGGTTGATAATCTCTGTCTTCTGCTGAAACTATCCATTCTCACTCTAGTTCTGTCATTATGCATTCTTCCTTTCCAACTGTTATCCAATTCCCTTTCAAATTATGTTACAGGCATTAAGTGAAGCTTTTAGTTTGGGAATAACCTTGTTCTAACTCATCCCTTTGTAAGTCTGATACTGTCTCTCAGCCTGGTGTCTCCTCCTTTTAACCAATTTGTCAACTAGCCAAAACCACATTTCACTGTTTCATCTTCCACAACATCTACTAGATTTTCTCGTTAAGTGTCACTTTTCTAGTTTAAAAAGCCTGACTTCTTCCCCAGCCTTTATTCGTAATTATAACTTTGCATTCTTGATAATGATCACTAACTTTTTTTCCATGCCATTCCAATAGCAAAACTGCACGTTGTCGTGTCACTGTGGTCTAACCAATATCTCAAACAAGTTCAGCATTATCCTCCTTCCCTCAATAAGCTCACCCTTCGAGCTCCTCTCCTTTCATTCTTTCTCTTCTCCCGAACAAAAAAAGATTTTTCTCCTATTTTTCTAGGCTGAACTGCACCTGTCACTTATCTTCCCGCTCTATGTCCTTACCAACCATCTGTCACGTCCCTTAATCTGGTATCTCTCACAAAACTACAACAATTAAAAGGCATCTAGATAGGTACACGAATAGAAGGGTGTAGTGGGATATAGGCCAAATGCTGGCAAATGGGACTAATTAATTTAGGATATCTGGTTACGCTGGACCAAAGGGTCTGTTTCGTTGCTGTACAACTCTGTCTCTGCGATAGGAACTTTTGGCTCAGGGAGCATAAACTTTGCAGGAACCCATTTTTGTAGGCATCTTGGGTTTTCAATGAAATGAAGATGGTGTGATCACTCTCCAGGAGACTTCTTGCAAGCATTGTTTTCCCATCTGGCCCCAAATCATTTACAAAGCTGCAACATAGAATCATAGAACACCTACGGCGTGCAAAGAGGCCATTCAGCACATCAGGTCCACACCGACCCTCCAGGGAGCATCCCACCCGGACTCCGACCCCAGACCACTACCCTATCCCCGTAACCTCACATTCTACCATGACCAACCCAACTAGCCTATACTGCATGGGTTTCCTCCCATGCGCAGTCTAGGCAGATTGGGCATGCTACGTTGCCTTTAGTGTCCAGGGATGTGTTGGCAGACCTGTATGCAGACTCAAGGAGAACGTGCAAACTCCACACAGCTTCTGGTCAATAGTGACCCCCCAGATATCTATAGTGAGAAGGTCAATAATCTCAGTCTTCTGCTGGAAATATCCATTCTCACCCTAGTTCTGTCATTGTCCATTCTTCCTTTCCAACTATTACCCAATTCCCTTTCAAATTATGTTACAGGCAATAAGTGAAGCTTCTGGTTTGGCAATAACCCTGTTCCAACTCCTCCCTTTAAGTCTGATATTGTCTCTCAGCCTGATGTCTCCTTCTTTTAACCAATTTGTCAACTAGCCAAAACCACTAGACAGTTGCCCGAGGCTGGAATCGAATCCAGGTCCCTGGCGCTGTGAGGCAGCAGCGCTAACCACCGAGCCACCCCAATGTGACGTTTTGCACATTTCACATTTCAGTTACCCGGAGGTCTTTCACATTCACTGGCATGTTCAGACCAACAGGAGATAAATACGGGGCACTGTTTCCGACTGGAATTCCAGTCAGATCGGGACTTTTGGTATTTTACATTTTCCCAAGTGGCAGCGATTTTCATTTTGGTTTCAGGGCAGCATTTGTTATTTTTTTAAAAAATAAATGTACAGCTTTTAAATGCAAATGATAGGGTGGCCTTCTGCGTTCTTAAATGTTTCCTTTTTCTTAAAAGAAAAAAAGAGAGAGAGATGGAAAACAGTTAATTTGTTAACAGGAACTGACTGGATTCAGTCTGTCATCTTCTTGGAGCTGATCTCATCCAGCGTCAGCCAAGGAGGCCCTGACAAGTAGCAGAGAGGAAACAGTTCAGTCCCACTCAGCCCTCGCCAGAGACTAAGGATACGATCGAAACCATATGTCAGACTGCACTAACCATTCAAATAACTCAAAACAGCTGAGGCTAAATATAGAATGTCTTCTGAGGTAATGCGGCTTTCCCGATCCTTGTAGCATTTCATGCTGCCGGGTCATTGGATTTCAGTACAGAAGAGGTTGTGATTCCGATAGCAACCAATGTGCAATAGTTTCCCCATGTTAAGAGACGCAGTTAGAAAGCAGGGGCAGGATCAGACAGAATCAGCGTGGATTTATGAAGACGAAATCATGCTTAACAAGTCTGTTGGATTCTATGAAGAGTTGACAAGGGGGAGCCAGCTGATGTGGTATATTTGGACTTTTTCAGAAAACATTTTACAAAGTCCCACATAAGAGTTTGACTTGCAAGATTAAAGCTCAAGGGATTGGAGGAAGTGTATCAAGGTGGACAGGAAAGTGATTGGCAGACCAAACGAAGTAGGAATTAATGGGAAAAAAAAAACAGAAGTTGCTGGAAAAGCTCAGCATATCTGGGAGTATCTGTGGAGAAAAATAAAAATCAGAGTTAACGTTTCAGACCCAGTGGCCCTTCCTCAGAACTGAGGAAGTCAGTTCTGAGGAAGGGTAACCGGATCTGAAATGTTAACTCTGATTTTTTTCCTCCACAGATGCTGCCAGACCTGCTGAGCTTTTCCAGCAAATTCTATCTTTGTTCCTGATTTACAGCATCTGTGGTTCTTTTGGTTTTTATTTAGGAATTAATGGGTCCTTTCCAAATTGGCAGGCGGTAACTAGTGGGCTGCCACAGGGATCAGTTCTGGGACCCCAGCTATTCACAATAATATATTAATGATTTGGATGAGGGCACAAAATGTAACATCCCAGAGTTTGCAGGTGATACCACGTTGGTTGGGAGGGTGAACTGTGATGAGGATGCAGAGATCCTTCAGCATGATCTCGACAGGTTGCGTGAGTGGACACATCAGTTGGAGTATAATTTCCATAAATGTGAGATTATTCACTTTGGAAGCAAAAACAAGAAGCAGATTACTACCTGAATGGCTGTAAATTGGGAAAGGGGAGTGTGCAGTGGGACCTGGGCGTCCTTGTGCACTAGTCGCTGAAGGGAAGCATGGAGGTGAGGCAGGCAGTAAAGAGGGCAAATGGTATGTTAACCTTCATTGCGAGGTTGCAAGTACAGGACCTTGGTGTGGCCACACCTAGAATACTTTGTGCAGTTTTGGCTCCTTTTCTGAGGAAGGATGCTCTTGCTCTCGAGGGAATGCAGTGAAGGTTTACCAGGCTGATTCCAGGGATGGTGGGGCTGACATATGAGGAGACATCGACTAGGTTAGGATTGTTTTCACTGGAGTTCAGATGAATGGGGGTTTTGGAGCGGGTTGGGGAGCACATAGAGACTTATAAAATTCTAACAGGACTGGACAGGGTAGATGCTCCCAAGGGTAGGAGTGTCCAGAACCAGGGGTCACAGCATGAGGATGCGGGGTAGATCATTTAGGACGGAGATGAGGAGACATTTCTTCACCGAGAGTGGTGAGCCCGTGGTATTCATTACCACAGGAAGTAGTCGATGCCAGAACATTGAATGTATTCAAGAGGTGACTAGATATAGCACTTGGGGCAAATGTGATCAAAAGGTTAGGGGGAGAAAGCAGGATTAGGCTATTGAGTTTTACAACCAGCCACGATTGTAATGAATGGCAGAGCAGGCTCGAAGGGCCGAATGGCCTCCTCCTGCTCCTATCTTCTATGTAACTCTTGCACAGGCACCTTCCACACCCTCCCCAAGCGTAACAGAGCCTGCAGTAGCTGCACCATTCTGTACAGCCACCTACAGACTCGCCCCAATAGTGGAGAGAGTATCTAGTCGGTGAGGGACTGAAACTGATGATGCCACACAATATAGTTACTACTCCTTTATGCCAGGGGCGCTGCCCTGTCTGAAGCACTACAGTCCTCCGAAATCTCAACTGCACGCCCCGGAGCCTCTCACATCCACGTCCTGATGGCTACCTTACCTCTTGGCTAAATCATTCTCCCTCCTGTCAAACACCTGATGCCCGCTCATAGCCAAACACGAGGTTGAATATGTATCCTTGACCCCTTATCATCAGAATACGCATCAGGAAGCAAATTCCCAAGCCCATACCAATAGATACCTGGATAGTGAAAACAGGAACTCTGGGGAGGTCAAAGGGCGGTGAAAGGTAAGAGACTGGAGAGGAGCCACAGGATGTACACAAACATGTGAACCAGGAGCAGAAACAGATGGTGAAATGGCACGGTGACTCAGCGGTTAGGACCACTGTCCCACTGTGCCAGGGACCCGGGTTCGATTCCACCCTCAGGCGACTGTCTGTGTGGAGTTTGCATGTCCTCCCTGTGTCTGCGTAGGTTTCCTCCAACGGTCCAAAGATGCGCAGGTTAAGTGGATTGGCCATGGTAAATTGCCCCATCATATCCAGGAATTTGTAGGCTAGGTGGGCTAGCCATGGGAAATGTAGGGTTGGGTGAACAGGGCCCAGTGTGGACTCAATAGGCCAAAAGGTCTGCTTCCACACTGTAGGGATTCTATGATTCAATCCTTCGTGCTTGCTCCCTTATGCATGGTGATCATGACTAATCAGTTTGTGTTCCAAATTCCACAGTGCCACCTAACCTCAATAAGCTTCGATACTCCTGCCCAATTAAGAATCTACCTACCTTCACCTTCAAAATCTGTCTCCACAGAGTTCCAAAGACAGACAACCCTTGGAGAGAAAACATTTCTCATGTCCGTCCTGAAAGAACGAACCCTAACTTTAAAACAATAGCCATAAGATCTGGACATATCCACATGGGAAAATGTCCTTTCCCGGTCCACCTTGTCAAACCCATTCAGTATCTTAACTTCAATCAAATCACATTTACCGGTTCTAAACTCCAAGCCCATTCTGTCCAACTTTTCCTCATAAGACAACTCTCCCATTTCAAGTATCAGTCAATTAAACCTCCTCTGAACCACCTCCATTGCATTAGCATCCTTCCTCAAATGAGGAGACCAAATCTGCCCACCGTATTCGAGTTGTAGCCTGACTGATGCCCTGTATAAACTGAAGCACGCAAGGAAAGGAGCTGCACAGACCAAACTTTTCTTCCATGGGATGTGGGCATCGATGGCATTTGGTTCCCCATCTCTAAATGCCCTTGAACCGAGTGGCTTGTTTAATCATTGCAGAGGGCAGTTAAGAGTCAACCAGACTGATGTGGGGCTGGAGTCATGTGTAGGCCGGACCGAGTAAGGATGGTAAATTTCCTCCATTGAAGGTGAACCAGGTGGGGTTTTATATCTATCAATGATAGCTTCATGTTCATCGTTACTGAGACTTTCAACTTCAGTTTTAATATAATTTAATTTCAATTCTGCAAGTTGACATGGTGGGACATAAACCAGTGATCATTAGCCTGGATTACTAGTCTGCAATGTTACCATTGTGCCACCATATCTCTCAAAATCCAGCCCGATTAAGATGATTTTCAGCATACTGTGATGCTATTAAACTGCCATCAATCCCTGGGCTGTTAGGGATGCCACTGGATTTTCTTTCACTTCTCTCCTCCAATCAAACTCAATGCATTGCTGCTTGTGGGATCATACTGTGTGCAATTTTACTGACAGGCCTCCATACCTAACTCTTACGCTCATTAAGTCTAAGCACTTTGGGATGTTTCTGAGAGATATTAATTGTCTCTACAAGGCTGAGATGGAGGGGGGAAGAAGGGGCAAACAGCTGGAGGACTAGGGTAATGGTACTGAAGGACAGGACTGTTGACAATTAGGCTCCATCTGACTTACCTGTCCAAGGCGTTTGGGTCCTCTTACAATTTGGAACCACACGGAAAAGTAGCAGTGTGACATGGAGAACTGGCAGTACCAATTGCTCACTTCCCACCAAGAAATCTTGGGAAAAGCAAGATGAGGACAGGAATGGAATATTGTACAGAGACGTGTACCAGTGCCTTCAAGCATAGACACCATTAAGCTCTGGGCGATTTCAAACCACTTATGGCTCACACAACGCTCCCATTACTGTCTGGGAACCTTTTGCCCAACACAATTGCATGAGCCCAGAGTCTATTTGAGGCCCTAATAACAAGATCAGTTTATCCCATGGCTGACTGCATCAAGAGAGGGCAGCGCTCTGTAAAACTAGACTCTGAGGCACAATCCTGCAGATGCAGAAAGCCTGAAACAAACCTAGAAATTGCTGCAGAAACTTAGCAGGGTCTGTGGGGAAAGAAACAGAGTTCACATTCCGAGTCTGATTCGGCTACATCAACTCAGTCAATTGTAAGAGGACCCGAACGCCTTGGACAGGTAAGTCAGATGGAGCCTAATTGTCAATAGTCCTGGACTCAAATCATTAGGTCGGTTTCTCTTTGGACTTTGGGGCTGCCTGTAGCGTATAAGGCAAGCCTTTGAAACTCATTTTCCCAAATGCTGGGAAAAAGTAAATTCTGCTGTTGCCTCCAAAACCATGATCACTTTATTTTGGAAATGATGTAATGTTTGGAAAGTGCACTGAAATGCAGATGACAAATATGGTGTGGCTTGAAAAAATAAACAAAATTCTTTGCAAAGATACTCCTGCAACAGACTAACCCACAGTGCCCTCAAAATTGGGCACACACCATGCTTGGCTTGAGAATCCACTCTGTTGACACTGGACCCGCTGAGAGAGTGAGGGAGAGTGAG
>JAHRHZ010000084.1:3324822-3353954 GCA_024137785.1 Ginglymostoma cirratum
GAGAGAGAGCGCCCGACAGAGCACCAGATAGAGAGCCTAACAGAGAGACAGAACGTTTATGCTATTCAGAACTTCAAACTGGATCAGTTAGAGTAAGTGTGTTTAGGCAAGGAAAACAAAACACCAGTTATTATTCGAAATGGTTTGCGGATCATGCAGAAATGGGTTGAAAACAAACATGTCTAACAAGAAGCTCCCTAAAGCTTTGGGCTACACTACGCAAGCTGGTGTGATCTGCTGTCACACTCCCTCCAAGTTTCTGTCTCAGGCCCAGTGGGCTGAATCCTCAGGGAGTTAGTGGAAAGTCTATTTATCCCTCAGCCAAGCCCGTCCTGCCCCACACGGAATCAGACTGAATGCTGTAACTGGCCTGTAGCTACCTTCTATATCAGACTGCACATTCTTGCTGCCACAGCTCAGACAGACGGTCACGCCGGCCAAAGCTGTAACTGGATGTACACCAACCTCTAAATATCGGTTTACAAAGCTCCTCCAATGCCTCACTTAATGAAACCTCTTGAGTCAAGCAGAGCAGGAGCTCCCTCTCTAGGCTTCTCCAACCTGTACTGCCTGAGGGCCCACTACTGTAGGCGTCAGCACCATGGGACATTGGGGGTGGGGATAAACACCCCAATCACCCTGCCCATTTCCCCTCACCACACACTAGCCTCTGCTGGAAACTGCACGTACCGACACCATTTCCATCACTGTAGCAGAGGTCAGGCAGTAAAAGCTGGGAGCTGGACCTTTTCTCCAGGAGAGAAAGCAGCATAACTGGACATGCCCGAGACTCTCCAAGCTTTGGAGTTCCTCCCCCTCTCAGCCTTGTTGTAGGTACCTCCTTAATTCCATCTCCATCACAAAGCTTGCAGTCGCATTTTCTATCATGGCCTTCTTTGGCTTGGTGCACACATTAAGAACATCACAAAAGGGGAGCAGGAGAAGACCACTAGCAACATTGGGCCTGCTCCACTATTCAATCCAATTATGGCTGACCCTCAGCTTCAGCATCACCTCCCTGCCCCTTCTCCATATCCTTTGATGTCCTTATTGCCCGAAAATAAAAGTCTTCACAATTTTGGTCCTGAATATGATCAAGAGCTCCACAACCCTCTGAGCTAGGGAATGCAAAAGATTGGTACCCCACTGAATAAAACAGATGTTCCTCCTCATCCCTGAACCAAATGACTGATCCTTTTATTGTGAGGCTGTGACTGTATTCTAGATTGTTCAGGCCAGGGTAACAGCCTCTCAACATCTTCCCTGCTAACCTCCCCTAAGAACTGTACTCACTTCAACGAGAGCACCTCAATCTTCCAATTTTGACTGTTTACAAATCTGAAGTGTGTCGAGGTATTTTTCTACATTAAGGACACCAGTTAAATATTGTGTCTCAGGAAACCCTGCCAAACTGTGTCCACACCAGGTCATTACAACTTGATGCTTAAACATCAAAACCAAACTGGTTTCCATCAGACAGCCAAACCTGAGCACTTCAAGCAATGAACTTTGGATGTTGACCAGGACAGAGAACACTGGCTTTCCTAAGATGTGGTTGTTGTGTTACATGTTATAGTCAGTGTGCCTTTAAGAGGCAAGATAACAATTTCATCACTGTATCATCACGTGTGAGCTGAGAGCATAAATGTCTCAGATTACATCTTACCTCCAGTCACTGGAAGCATTGCATGCTACAGGAAGCAGGCTCCTCTATTGTAACCCAATAGCTTAATCTTAGCTCAAACACTGGTGTCTGAGGAATGCAGTGTTTCTAAATGTTTGTTAGTTGCAACAAGCTTCTGTTGGATTCTTCAATACCCCAGTAATATCCACAATGTAACATTATCATTGCTGCAACAGTAAAAGAGCCCATTGGAGGCAAACTCTCAAACATTGCCTCACTCTTCAGGTCTCATTCCAAAGATGGCCATGTAGCACTCCTTCAGTACAGCAATCAGAAGATTGGATTATGTAGCAAGATCCCTGGATTAACCAACTGCAGCCCTGAGAACATGTCCAAATACAGAGCTGCGATGGCACAAACAGCGGACAGTGCCAGGGACTGCAAGATTCCACTCTCAGCCAGGAGGGGGCTCTTTTTTTATGAAAAGACAGATTTTCTCTCTCACACCTCTGGGACTAAGCCTGCGTCTCCTGACTTAGAGGCAGGGACACTACCACTGCAACACAAGAACCCTCAGCACAGAGTCATTGGACAAATGTTTTAATTGACCGCCCTGTAGTCTATTAATGGCCAATATTAAGTCTTATTGTATCACTCTCCCTGAAGGCTTGGGTCTTGGGAACAAGGCCGTGATTGAATTTAACACCAGCAGCCCAGAGAAGCTTGTGTGTTTCCTTCGTCCATTTGCTCTTTGTCCTTTGTACAAGGCTTGATAATGAGGGGAAACCAAGGCTGCTCAGTATTGAAGCTCTCACAGTAAGAGATAAGAGGTAACACAGTAGAAACAAAACAAACAATTCGTCTGCTCATTAACAAAGGGATGTGGCTAAGGAGGGTAGATTTTGAATACGCAGTGATTAAATGAAATTTAAACAACTCGCAACCTTTCAAAGTCACAAGTGAGGGATGACTTCCATTTATAAATCGCACCACTGAAGAAGGTAGAAAAATTCCCACGGTTCTTAAACTGGACCATTCCCAGGTTAAAAACGGTCACTGAACCACGTGAGACAACATTAGGCCAGCTGATTGTAAGTTTGGTCAAACAGGTTGGTTTTAAGAAGTGTATCTGCGCAGGGCGAAATCAAGAAATCTGGGTTCTACCCTGGAAGCTGAAAGCACTAGTGTAGGAGCAGGGATGTGCAAGAAATCAGGGTTAAAAGAGCACAGATATCTCAAGGAGGGCTGGCAGGCCTCGAGAATTAGTCAAGTAGTAAGGCCATGGAGGGAACTGAACAACAGACATCTCTCCTTGGGTGAGAGATAATAGGAACTGCTGATGCTGGAGTCGGAGATAACAAGGTGTGGAGCTGGATGAACGCAGCAGACCAGGCAGCAGCACAGGAGCATTTGATGCTGCCTGGCCTGCTGTGTTCATCCAGCTCCACACCTTCCTATCTCCTTGGGTGACTTGTGTTGGCATCATGAAGGCACATGGTAAACCTTTACAGATGTTTAGGCCCTTTCTGGAGCACTGTACCCAAATTCTGAAACCCTGTCATCAGCAACGAGGCAGAGACCTTGGAGAGAGTATAAAGAGGATCTATCTCCACAGAGCAGACAAGGTTAAAGAATTATGATGGATTTTGTTTGCTTTGATAGGGAGAGACGATTCCCAGGTTGCAGTCCATTCACAGGATGAGGCAATCTGGTGATGATCCAGAAAGCACTGCCTGAGACAAAGGTCAATGGAGGCATTCTATACAAAATTTCAAAACTGGAATTGGACTAATACTTGGAAAGTAAATACTGTGAGATTAAGGAGGAAAGAGCGGTGGGTATGGAACTAATTGAACAGCATTTTCAAATACTGCCACAGGAATGACGGTCCGAATAGTCTCATTCTCCACTGTGCAATTCTACACGGCAGCTCTGAAAGGTTGGGAAGGTTAAAGCAAACAGCTCCATCTGCTTTCAATGGAACAGTCCTGTTTGTGATATTGGTTACCCAGCAAACTGAAAACTATTCTCTTTTCTGCAATGAGAAACAGTTGAAAACACACATTCCCCAGCCACCTTCTCCCAGGCTTGACTGGTCTTGTGTTTCTGTGCGCAGTCCGGCCTTTCATTCCCCCAGGCTCGACTGGGCTCATGTTTCTGTACGCAGTCCGGCCTTTCATTCCCTATTGTCATGGATGCAGAGCGACTCGTTTTGTTGGGTGTGCCTCAGTTGTCACTATTTTTGTCATGAATTTCTCTCCCCCCCTTTCCCTAAATTTTGAGGGGAGGGTGGTGTTGCAGGGGAGCTGCCACGCTCCCTGTAGTGTGGCAGGGATGGGGGAGACTGTCTGTTCTTTACTGTCTGTGAACCCAAAACGTCAGTGCTTTCAACTCCAGGGCCCATCCTGATTCAGACAGCCACATCGAACAGTCACCGGACATTAGTCTGAAGCAGGAAGAAAGACCTGCTATTCCCTTTCCAAATAAGGTCATTATAACAATCAACTCATATCTACGTAGCACCTTTCAAGTCACGAGGTACATTTAAAATAAAGCGAGTGCTACACTCCCTTCATAGCCAGAACATCCGTCCTCAGAGGAGGAGATCAATAAACTGTACAGATGCTGGAAATCTGAAACAAACAGTCATAGAGTCAGTCATGGAATTGTACAGCACAAAACGAACCCTTCGGTCCAAGTCATCTGTGCCAACAAGACTTCCGAAATTCATTTTGTCCCATTCGGCCCATATCCCTCTAAACCCTTCCTATTCATGTTACCGATCCAGATTCCCTTCGTATGCAATTGTTCCAGCTTCCTCTAGCAGCTCAAAGGGCTGAAAGGGTCGGAAAATTGGAGTTTTAAAAATAATTCAACACAGGAAATTGTCAGCCAGCTGTTTAAAAGAAGTGATTGAGCATCTAAAAGTATACACATAAACCTTTCAATCTCTGAAGGAGTTGTGGGGGGGACACTGGATTCGAAATACTAACTCTGTTTTCTCTCTGTAGATGCTGCCAGATTTGCTGAGTTTCTCCAGCAATTTTCTGCGTTTGATCCAAAGATGCGCTACAGAACTTTCATACAACAAGGCTTGACATGAAGCCGCATCTGGAGATATTAGGACAGGTGGCCAAATCCTTGCTCAGGAGAGGGAGAGCTAGGTTTAAGGGAGTATCTTAAAAGAAGGAAAACGAGGTAGCGAGAGGTGTAATGAGCGAATTCCAGATCTTAGGGCCTGCAGAACCAAGGGTCCAGTGGTGAGGCAGTTAAAACCTGGGATATACAAGTGTTAGAGGAGTGCAAAGATCTCGAAGGAGGGAACAGAGCCAGAAGGAGGGGCGAGACCATGGAGGGTGTAAAAACCACAAGAGAATTTTACAAACAACATGGGGATCCATCCCAGGAAATCAGTCTGGTAAACCTTTGCTACACTCCCTTCATAGCCAGAACATCCGTCCTCAGAGGAGGAGATCAATAAACTGTACACAATTAGGCAGAAATCCTGTTTGTCTTCTGGAAAGGATGCAAACAATTCCAGAGTCCTACTCGGGAAGTCGGAAGGGTGTTTTTTTTTTTTAAATTTAATTTTCAAAAACTCCCAATCACGTTTGGCTACATTATCTCACAATTTGTGACTATCACATCCTGGATGTGTGACTTGAATCCAGGCCTTCTGGCCCAGAGGTACTGCCACTGCACTAGCCCCTAAAGAAAATAGGAAGGGAGTTCTCCCCAGCATCCTGGCCAATGTTTGTTTCCCACCCTCGAACCTCATAGTACACAACGCATCCTGTTACATTTCTTAAAGTAGTGACATTTCACTAGCTGGACTGCCCCATCAATCACATGGAGGTGAGGAAAGATGGCATACACAAACAAATTCTCCCTTCATTTTTATTGCAAGAACAATATTTGGAGGTTCCTTTTGGATGAATGACATCATTATAATAAGCACACAGCTCTCTTTAAAACTCAGATCTCTCCTGGCAGGCCATGGCACTCAGACTGATTCACACACAGAGTGGGAATTATGTCACTGTGTTAACACAACCCTGGTGTTGGGCACGAGCCAGAGTTTTACTCCAATCTCCCCAAAACACATGTAGACTGCTACTGCAAGTGACGTCCTTTTTTATGTCCAACTGATCACCAGGAGCGCTGAATGGTCTTGTTTCTGATGCCTTTCAGTTGGAATTTCCATGGTCAGATACAGAACCATAGTCCTCCCAAATGTCTGAATGGGCAGCAGGTTCTTGGGGACTGCACCAACTCCTCCCTCCCACCCATGAATTGTTGCCTCCAAAAGATGTGAATGGTACTTGCAAGACCCAGGGATCTTTCACACAAAGATGTTAATAGAGGACTTTCGCAGCTGCAAAGAATGCTGGGATAGCACAACCACCATTCCTGCCTAGCTGTCCCCAGCAACACAAAACATTGACAAATTCAACATTTGGGTAACCTAATGTTTTCTTGACTTCCCCACAAACAAAAAGCTCTTCTATTTGTTGTACCAAATTTTAAGAATATTTCAAACATCTCGATCAGTTCACCCCAGAGTCTTCTACAGAGTGTCCAAGGTGAGTCCACCCTCCCAGATCACCGGACAGAATTTAGTCATCGGGGTCACCAGTTGGAGAAAGGAAGGTCACTGGCAAACCAACTCGCAGCAAACTGGGGAGAGTGGTGACCGGGTGCGAGTGCAGACATTGTCGCAAAAGGATTTGTATCCCTCAATTAAAACACAAGAAAACAGATTATCTCACCACCATTATACTGCTGTTTTCGGGGGCTTGACGTGTGTAAATTGGCTGCCACATTTACTACATTGCAACAGTGACTACATACCACAAGTACTTCAAGGGGCGTATAGTGTACTGGTTGTAAAATACTTTCATTTATGTAGACCTTTATTCTTTTGTACAACATAACCCTCAAAGTCTGATTATCATCCTAGAAAATCTATGCTCCAGCCCCTTCAATGACAATAGATCCTTCCTGAAAAGTCGCACTGTAAACTGAACAGAACCAAATCTTCAGTACAATAGCAACCCATCTTCCTCCTTGGCAATGCAGCTATGATCTGAACTAGCCCCACGCAGGCTGGCACAAAGCGATTCTGCCGTCGCACAGTAACACAGATGTGTAGTCATTTGAACATAAATCGCAAAGGGAGGACAGGGAAGTCATCCAGAATGAGCTGCTGTACGCAAGCGTAGAACCCTGCAGCTCTGAGCAGGGTAAATTAGCCAAAGCAGTCCTCCTGAAGCAGTTTCACGCTCACATCTAGGAGAACAACAGGAGCTTAGCGCTGTTGCTTTTGAAAAAGCCTGACCTATTTGCTAATGGGTTACTTTAATGGCTTTCCAGAGCACAAAACAGAACAATAATCACACATAGCGACGGCTGACACACCCTTGGCAAACGCCGAGAGAATGTGGGGAAAAGGAAACACAGATAAAGAGTGGGTGGAGATTTCTGTCAGAGTTGGAGAGATTTGAGCATGACATTGCCTGAAAAGCACTTCAAAGTCCCAGAGCGAAAAACAGGTGACCGAGTGCATGCTGGCTTTTGTCAGCTGTGGCTCAGTGGGTAACATACTAGCCTGAGTTGGAAAGTCATAGGTTCAAATCCCACCTGGGTGATGTTCTGATGTCAGGCTGAAGGAGCCATCTTTCCAACGAGATGCTACAAACCATGTCATATTCATCATTTCCCAACAACTGTTTTCACAAAAAAAAAAATGGACGATGAATTCTTGCTTAAAAAACATGTTTGTGGCAGACAATTTCACGTTCAAATCACCCAGTGTTATCCCACCATTAAATTCCTTTCATTATTATTGAGTCATGTTGCTATTAGCTGACCAGTAGATATAAGCCATCATTCATCGCATTCCCAATGACTCATGATGTTAGACGTTAGACCATCAGGTCACATGGCAAACCCAGTGAAGGGAATGCTCATTTTTCATCCTCATAATAACAGTAAACTTGCGTACCAGATAAAGTCTAGACTGGTTTTCTTTTCCTTCTTGCATCACACATTTCACATTCTTCTTAGATGCACAGAAATATACACAGAACTTCAACTGTGCTCAATATGTACGTGTCCAATGCCTGTATTCAGTGCTGTCTTAACTCGCTTCTTCACCTGTCTTGCCTGCACTCACTGAATTACATTAGTTCCCTCAATAGCCCTGACTAAACTTTCAAAATTCTCAGACACGTTGTCAAAATGGCCTGTTTCCTGACCATGTCTGGGCCCTCAGAGACCAGTGTGCCTCCAGTTCTGGTACACACCCAACTTCCCTACCTAAACTCCTCTGCCTCCCTCTCTTCCATACAGTCACACCCTAAAGCATGTCTGTCTGAATACCCCCTGCTTTAATGTTAGGTCATACTTTATCACTCAGTAACACAATATTTGGAAGCTTTGCTTTGGTTTGATGAGCCTTCCATAGACAAATTTCTGCAATAGTGTTTTGTAGCATCCACTCTTCCTTTCACGCACTTTCAAAGGGACAAGATATCTCTCAAGAAGCATTTGGAAAGCTCCTTAAGTTTTCAGTAACATACACAGTGAAAAATACACAACACCAAGACGGCATATTCCATATTGAATAATCTCAATATTCTCAACACCATTCATCGCTCTGATTCAATTTGACGTGACACACTCACTTCAGATATCCTTCATATCCCATCCAATTCCTTCATTCGTATTCCAGCTTGGACCCACTTCATTTATATCTATCATTTTAAATATAAACCACCATGATCCCTTGATTAGATTCCAGTCTGTAACTCAATCTCAAGTAACTATTATTCTGTTTCAAAACCACACACTTTGGGAAGGATTCAGAAAGTGATCATTAACTCTAGAGATGAACCACCGGGGCAGGATTTGAAGCACCATAGTCCTCACAGGGTCCTCAATGACACTTTCACAGCTGTTGACTTAGCTCAAGTGTTTCCTACCTCGTGTGTTTGTCGCCATGTCTGCCACTTTCTGAAAGGCGTCCAAGAATGCGGCTGCTGCAAGCACAGTGGTCCTGTTGTGAAGAAAGGGAACACCGTTAGAAATGACGGACAGAGGCTGGCACAGGGTGGTTTATGACCTTTGCCTCTATAATCCAAATTTGCTTGGGTAAAAGTACCTCTCTGCTCCATCTCCACGGGCTCAGACAAGAGATAGTTGGAGCCTGTCAACTATACTCCCAGCTGGTGCACCAAAATGTGGCCTTTAAATTGACAAGGACCCTCAGACAAAAGCAACACATCTTCATTGGAAAGGTTGGGGGAAAAGCGACTCAGAGACAGAGCAGATGGAATTAGTGCAGATATCATTAATGGCTATTAATCATTAAACAATTAAGAGGATCAGCAACATTAAGTGGGCACCAATAAACCCAAAGAAGAGCTTGGGGAAACTTTGTTCCCTGTGTGGATTAGAACGAGGACCTCACTGCCAGGCAGAGTGGCTGAGGTGAGCAGAGTGAGTGAATCTAAGGGGACGTTTGATGAATACATGAGCTAGAGGGAGATGGAATTTAGTGGGAGCAATCATGGAATCCCTACATTGCAAATAGAGGCCATTCAGCCCATTGAGTCTGCACTGACCCTCTGAAGAGCATCCCCACCCAGACAATCTGTGTCCCTGGTGCTGTACTAACCACTGAGACACTGTGCCGCTCCCAAGTACTGTGTAGAGCACAAACACAGGCCAGTGTCTGTGTTGCAGTTTTGTTTTCCTAAAATGTTTCTAAAATGGAATGTTAATCTCATTACAAAGAAGCTGGAGCAAGAGTGTATGGAAGTTATGTTGTAGTTAGACAAAGCTCTGGGCACCACACCTCAGGAAGGACTTACTGATGCCACTGTGTTCTGCCCAGGTTCATCCACGAGAATACCAAGGTTAAAGAGGCTCCATTACAAAAACAGCTTGTAGAAAATAGGCTTCCATTCCCCCGAGTATAGAAGACTGAGTCAACCTAATTGAAGTATTTAACACGATTAAATGTATTGATAGAGCGGATAATGAGAAACTATTTCCTCTGGTTGGTGTGGGGGCTGGGGAAGAGGGGAGTGGGTTGTGAACAAAAGGCTTTAAAAATTCAGATCAGACTGTTCAAGGTTGATATCGAGAAGAATAGTGAGGATTTGGGACTTCCAGCTTACCCACACATACTCCCTGCCGCCAAATGGGTGAATATGTTGCAGATCAGCTGCGATCTCATCGAATACAGGAAAAAAAGACTTCAGAGGCTAAAGGGGCTCCGCCTAAATATGTTTCTAACTGCTGAAGTGAAATTCTGATGCAACTGCGGGGAGCGGTCGGCAGTGTGTGAAAGGAACACTAACAGAGGGTAGCCCAATATTGTAGAGTTGGGACTCTGTGAGCAATGAACTTCCCCATTGCCTCCTCTCATTCTGCTAGTATTGCAACTGGCAGCGGCTGACCTGCTACCAGAGACAAGGCAGTAAGCCTGTGTGTCAGACTGTGACATGCCTGAACTGGGAGAACACGATGATGAAATTTGGATCGCTCTATTCCTAGCTCAAAAATGGAACTCTGAGAACGGAGAAGTGCCTTGGAGAAAGAGCTTGCCAAATTATCCTGAGTGCTTTAATAGCAGCACCAACAGATGATCAGTCAAGCTTGAAACGTGCTCCATTTACACTTGCTAGAAGCAACATACATTCAGGAGCAGGAACCTGCAAACAACAGGAATATGTCCAGGCCTTGCACCTTTTCTGAATTAGCCAGGAGCTCAAGGAGTCTATAGATCCCCATGGGTTTAGGGATTGTGTTTGCTTTCTCAATCAGGGAGTCAACTTGCCCACCAATCTGCACTCATCTCTCCTGCTGTAGAGGTTAAAATTAGGCATTTTTTTTGTCCTGAAGAGTAGAAAATGAAAAGCTCCAGAAACACCGCTCTCATTACTGCAACATTCAGGGATGAAAAACAGATGGTGTTGGGAAACAATGAACTGGAACATGCAAATTTGGAAAATTAGTTGTTTTTTTCACAACCTGAAGGAAAGTGGAACCGTGTGGTCTCTAAATGGCTACACAAGAGCATATTCTGATACTTTTGTGCCATGTTGGCACCAGGAGTCTTCTAGGAAAGAGACTGTAACTGCCCAAGAATGGCTTATGGATTGGTTTAAGTACAGTTTTTCACGGAGCTGAGGGGAGAGAGAATGAAGTTGGGACACGGGCCTTTCAGCCTGACTGCAGCAAAAATCACTCTCTTTCAATTAGAAAAGAGACAACACTCAAGTTACAAAAAGAAAAAAATCTGATTGCAGCAGAGATCTAGGTCCAACTGACTGGCTACCAAATCAAGGCTCTCCACAGTTGACAACCATCTCAGAAAAACAGGAAAGCAAACATGAGGTAGTCACTTTTTTATCTTTATTCATTCACAGGATGAGGGTATCGCTGGTTAGGCCAGCATTTATTGCCCATCTCTAATTGCCCAGAGTGCAGTTCAGAGTCAACCACATTGCTGTGGGTCTGGAGTCACTTGTAGGCCAGCCCAGGTAAGGATGGCAGTTTCCTTCCCTAAAGGACATTAGTGAACCAGGTGGGTTTTTTCCAACAATCGGTTCATGGTCATCATTAGATTCTTAGTTCCAGATATTTACTGAATTCAAATTCCACCATCTGCCGTGGCGGGATTCGAACCCGGGTCCCCAGAACATTATCTGGGTTTCTGGATTAACAGTCCAGCGATAATACCACTCAGCCATCGCCTCCCCAATGATCAATTCCCCTGATGGGCTATGATTCATAGGCTTTGCACCTTCCTGGATTATTTTCCTCCATCACACTGCTCAAAACCATTTTTTAATTCCCATCTTATGGGTCTCATCCATCCCATGTGTGAATGCATGATTTAAAGCAGGTAAAGTTTTCATATTATAAATGAATACTCTGCTTTTGTCACGCACGTTTATTACAATAAAAAAAACCTTTTTGTTTGGTTTCCCTGTTAGTTTACATAGCTGGGCCAAAACCAGCCCAGCTCGTCCCCGCCTCCCTAACCTGTCCTTCCTCCCACCTATCCCCTCCTCCCACCTCAAGCCGCACCCCCATCTCCTACCTACTAACCTCATCCCGCCCTCTTGACCTGTCCGTCCTCCCTGGACTGACCTATCTCCTCCCTACCCCCCTACCTACACTCACCTTTACTGGCTCCATCCCCGCCTCTTCGACTTGTCTGCCTCCCCTCCACCTATCCTCTCCTCTATCCGCCTCCCCCTCTCTCCCTATTTATTTCAGAATCCTCTTCCCCCGCCCCCATTTCTGAAGAAGGGTCTAGGCCCGAAACGTCAGCCTTCCTGCTCCTCTGATGCTGCTCGGCCTGCTGTGTTCGTCCAGCTCCACACCTTGTTATCTCACTCTCCAGCATCTGCACTTCCTACTATCTCTAGTTTACATAAGTGTTTTTATTTTAAATCTTTGAAAGTGATCATAGTCAAACATTAACTATCCTAGAGATTAAACTAGTCACATTTCACATTTATGACAACTTATGGAGTAATAGGACTTCATTCCCAGTAGGATCGTGAATGTTTTAGACTAACTGACTGGATAGCTAACCCATAGGATGGACTCTGCATTTTACTCCCAGCTCAATGGCGATCTCTAATGGGACAGCCCACTCTTGCTGATTTATGGTAAATTAATCACCCAGATTGAACTGGGTCCAGCAGGGGGTGACAATTCCCCCTCATACTGACTCACCAGTCAGTTAAGGGTCTGCATATCGTCAGTGTCATCCATCTTTGGTGACTCATCCATTTTGTCCCAAAAGGTGCTGGGTTTGACTAGGTCAGGGGTACGAGAATTGGCTTTTGTCACAGCCAGATTTCCAACTTCCCAATTCTCCCGAATCTTTATCTGGGATCTCTGTTGGGACAAGGGAAGTAATGGAAATAAGGCGAGGGCAGAATTGGGTCACGGTCACTCTGCAGCACCCTCTTTAGCTCAGAAATGGGATGACATCGTTCACAGGCTCATCACGTGTGAAGGGATGGTCCATAGGATTGGCCCCGCACAGATAAACGCCTTCAGGAGATAAAGAGCTCAGCAGGGAGAGTTCCAGTCAGTCACTGGGTCACAGATGGAAAATGAACCAAGCCCTTTGAAAGGGAAATAGGTGCATCTTTGAGGGAGCCTGATTAATATTAAAAAAGGTACATTTGACAACTGACAACATTCAAACAGGTAACAAAATGGCCAAGGTTTTGTGGCACCTGGACATCAAAATAAAAACAGATGACAGGTAAAGGAGTTCAGACTACAAGAGTCTTGCAATGTGATGACTCTTTAGGGATACACATGAAAGTGTAAAAGGAGGACAGTGTAAGTGGGAGATTGAAGTGTGAAGTCATCCAGAGCACAGGGTACACTAGGCTGGGATTATATAAGCACTAGGTGACATGTTGTTGCAATTTATAATTTTGTTATCCTCTGTACATGATTTATTCCTTTAGGAAGTGAACGAGAATTCTTCCAGGGGAATGGGAGAAACATAGAAGATGGGAGCAGGAAGAAGCCATTCGCCCCTTCGAGCCTGCTCTGCTATTCTTCACAATTACGGTTGACTGTCCAACTCAGGATAGTATTTGGGCGAAATATTTGGTGTTGTCAAAGGGGCGAGGTGTTGCAAATGTAATGGTTTGGGGAATACCTCTTCACATGCCCCATTAGGAGGAAGGTTGCACATCCCTCTGGTTCGCCTTGCCTTACCTGAGCTGAGAGTGAAGCTTAGCAGCCTTGGCATTGAAGTCCTCCCAGACTGGATAGGAGCCCTGTGGGAAGCAAGCAGCTAGAATTAGCCCATTTCCAGCTGAAAATAAACACAACGGTCTTTTCAGGTTTATAAAAAGAACTCTTAAAATAAACGCTTTGAAAAAAGAAAAAGGATGACATATCCGATCAGAAATAACAAGCGAGAGAGCAGCCAAAGATTGGTGCAAGTTAGTGAGCTCGAGGACACAAGGGAGGATGAACCCAAAGTCACAAGCCCCAAGGATCTTTTGTGCCTCAATATTTGGAATCTTTCTGCAGTGATACTCTGCAGCAGGTCCCAACTCCCCAGGCCTTCCCCAATCTTCGCGGCCCCTTCGACGCAGTGCACTTTTGAGGAAATATTAAGCAGCGGTGCTGTCTGTTACCTTGTGTAGGGATGTTAAATATCCCATTGCACTGTTTCAAAGACAACCAGGAGGATACAGACTGATCAATTTTAATCCCTCAAATAAAACACAAAAACAGATTGCCCAGTCATTGACAGGTTGTTTTTTAGTGGAAGCCAAAGTTAATTGCTACATTCCCAATAACTTCAATAAGAGCAACTCTTCAAAAATACTTCATGAACTGCAAATCACTGACGCACAAAGTAGTTGTGAAAGGTGCTATACAAATGCAGGTCCTTTTCTTGATTCAAAATTTGAGAAAACACCCAGGACAATGAATCTAGAATCCGGACTTGTAGATTTAGCTGCTGAAATTGTTCTGATACCTTTAGGATGCCCATCAGTAATGTACAACACAGCATGGCATAACTTAGGGAATACAAACAGGAACAGACCTTAAGGTTCCTCCAGCCTGCTCAGTCATTCGATATGTCCATTATCGATCTGATTAAGACTCTAATTCCATTGTCCTGCTTGTGCTCATAGCCTGCTATCTCATTTCAAATTCATTAAATAAAAACAAGGTTTGCTGCTCATGTAAAAAATTTGTTCACAGGACATAATACTGTTATGGGCAGCAATGCCTATCATCCATTCCCTAGTCGTCCTCAAAAAGGCAGCTCACCACCACTTTCTTGAACCAATGTGTTGCAGGCAGACCTACAATGCTGTTGGGGAGGGAATTCCAGGATTTTGAGCCAGCAACAGTGAAGGAATGGTGATATATTTCCAAGTCAGGACATTGAGTGGCTTGGACGGGAACTTGAAGGTGGTGGTGTTCCAAGTTTCAAACTGATGGCTTCCCTGCCCTGAGCTGGATGCACTTTGAAGAAGAGTGGGGGGAATTCTTTCTAGTTGCTTAGCCAACATTTATCCCTCAACCAACATTTGCCGACTGTTACTTTCATCACTTTTTGTGGGATCTTGCTGCTACTTTTCCCAGCAAACTCTGCACAGACCGTGTGGATTAAATCAGGGCCATTCTTGGGCTGATTAACCCAATCCCACGCCAGCCATGACATTCCTCTAGAGGGCTGATGAGGAGACTCTTGTCAAAGTGAGTTCAAGGCCAGGCCCCTGTAGATCTCTCAATGTTCAAGCTACCACAGGAAATGGGGATACTGCAGGAAAATAGGATCAAGGTGGCCTTGATCTGGTTGATTGGTGGCGCAGGCTCCCAGAGGTGAACGGCCGGCTTCTTCCGTAAAAATATGGGAATTAGGAAATCTGACCAAAAGCAACAGTGGTTCAGTGGTCAGCACTGCTGCCTCACAGATCCAGGTTCGATTCCAGCCTCGGGCGACTATGTGGGGTTTGCACATGCTCCCTGTGTCCGTGTGGGTTTCCTCCTACAGTCCAAAGATGTGCAGGTTAGGTGGATTGGCCGTGCTAAATTAACCCATAGTGTCAAGGGATGTGCAGGCTGGGTGGGTTAGCCAAGGGAAATGTAGGGATACAGGGATGGGGTAGGGAGGCTAGGTCTAGGTGGGATGCTTTTTGGAGTGTTGCTGTAGACTCAATGGGCTGAATGGCCTGCTTCCATACTGTGGGGATTCTGTGAAAAGATGTTTCCTATTGGAGACTGTGTTTGTTCTTTCGTCTTGTCAGAATTGTGAGACTTCACAAATATTTTACAAAGGAAATTGTGTTGACAGTAACAATATTTCCCAAATTGTTGTCCTGAGTCCTGTGTTGGCTGTCAATGGAATATATTCCTGAAGAGAGCAGGAAGAGTCATTTTAAATCCCTCCTACAGGCAGCCACAGAATGCTCCGTTGTAGTTACCTTTCTGCGGATTCTATTTGTACATTTGACCCAAAGCCCTAGTGCTGGCAGTTGATGGTATTGGAGTTAGATGTTGGTGGTATAGGGATATTTAAATTTGAGCTATTGATGGTATGTGTCAGATGTTAGCAGCTTTTGTTTAAATTCATTAAATAATGAGCAAACTTTTTAAATTTAATATAAATTTGCTCACAGGATGCAGGCACAAGTGGCTCAGAATATTATTGTCCTTTCCCCAGTTGTTCTCAGGGAGGGGACGTACTACCATCCCTTTGAACCACTGTGATTGGAGAGGCAACCACAGTGCTGTTAGGGAAGAGGTGCCAGGAGTTTGGTCCAGTCACAGTGAAAGAGCAGCATTTCAGTTCCAAGTCAGGATGGTGATTGATTGACTTCACAAGCTTCAAAATCTCCCCTCCCCCAACCGCATCCCAAAACCAGCCCAGCTCATCCCTAATCTGTCCTTCCTCCCACCTATCCCCTCCTCCACCTCAAGCCCACCCCCATCTCCTACCTACTAACCTCATCCCACCCCCTTGACCTGTCTGTCTGTCCGTCCTCCCTGGACTGACCTATCTCCTCCCTGCCTCCCTACCTACACTCACCTTTACTGGCTTCATCCCCGCCTCTTTGACCTGTCTGTCTCCTCGATGCATCTTCTATCCGCCTTCCCCCTCTCTCCCTATTTATTTCAGAAACCCCTCCCCCTTCCCCCGTTTCTGAAGAAGGGTCTCGGCCTGAAACGTTAGCCTTCCTGCTCCTATGATGCTGCTTGGCCTGTTGTGTTCATCCAGCTCTACACCTTGTTATCTCAAATTCTCCAGCATCTGCAGTTCCTACTATCTCTGGTGATTGAGCCATTTCTTTGGTCAAACTGTATTTATTAATTCTGGGAATGTGGAAGTCACAAGCTGGGCCAGCATTTATTGCCTACCCCTAGTTGCCAGTGGGAAGGTGCTGGTGGCGGTGAACTGCCTCCTTGAACTGTTGCAGTCCAGGTGCTGTACGTAGACCCAGTGTTGGGAGGGAGGGAGTTCCCAGATTATTTTTAACCCAAAAATGTGTCCTCAAGTTAGAGCTCTTAGTAATGGAAACAATTTCTCTCTCTCTCTCTCTTTACCCACCCCCCCTCCCCCCCCAATCAATGAAACTTTGTATGATTTTGAGATTTGCACGAAATCTTCACTTGCGCTTCTTTTCTCCGAGTAGTCCCATCCCAACATTTCCAGACTCTTGACATTGAAGTCTCTCATCCCTGCCACCCAAACTCATCTCACTCTGACCCGGATGCAAAAGTTCCAGAAGAAATGCAATGTGGAGGAACTTGAGGTGTAATATTCCGCTAGTCACTGCAATAACCCATTTCGTGAACCTACTTGACAATCTTACGTTTGGTTTACTCATCTACCTCTCAACATCAGTCAGAATAACTTGGGTTAATTTAAAAAAAGTGAGCATTTACAGAGTTAGTGGGGAAGAGTAAAATGAGTAGAGTGATTGCAAACTCAGAGTTAAAAAGCCCTTTTTTGCACTGTGTCACTCCTACCCCATTTCCCACATATGACTCAACTAGCCACGAAGTCTGGGTTTATTTAGCGAACGGTGTTACGTTGTCTCGCAAGCCCGGCATTCAGCAGACAAGAATGATAACACTTTACGACATTTGTAACAATGAAGTCGGAGTTTGCACATGACTTTTCCTTTCTTTTAAGATTTCCTGCACGGCACCCACTTGGAAAGCAACAGCCACCAAACTAAAACCATCCGACTTCCAAAAGCAGCATCTAATACTCGATTAACATAACATTAAATGCTCATCTTTTATATCTAATACTCTAATATCTAATACTCAATCCCTGCATCAAATCCACTCCAAGACTACCAACACTGAGACCAATGCAAGCCATCAATCCCATTGCCTACACCCCATTCTGCGCCATCAATTACTGTAGCACCAAATGAAAACATCAACCACTGTGTCAACGCTCACTCCCCATCCTGACTCGGAACTCCTTCACTATCACTGGGTCAAACTCCTGGTACTCTCTTTCTAACAACGCTCTGGGTATCTCTCCAATCACACCAGTTCAAGGAGATGCATGAACACAGCAGGTCAAGCAGCATCATAGGAGCAGGAAAACTTGACGTTTCGGGCCTAAAAGGGTTTCCTGCTCCTATGATGCTGCTTGACCTGCTGTGTTCATCCAGCCCCATGCTTGTTATCTCGGATTCTCCAGCATATGCAGTACCTTTTATCTCGAGTTCAAGGAGATGGTCGTGTGTCACCTGCTCGAGAACAGCTAGGGAAAAAGGACAATAATATTGTCTGAGCCGCTCATGCCCACATCCTGTGAACAAATCTCTTAACAAAAACGTTTGCCGTTTATTTAATGAATTTGAACAAAAGCTGCAAACATCTAACACCGAATCCGTACACATACAATCAACAGCTCGAATTAAAAATCCCCACACCATCGACATTAAATAACAGCACTAGGGCTCTGGTACAAAATAATGGGACAAATGAACAAATAGAATCCGCAGAAAGGTAACTACAACGGAGCATTCTGTGGCTGCCTGTAGGAGGGATTTAAAATGACTCTTCCTGCTCTCTTCAGGAATATATTCCATTGACAGCCAACACAGGACTCAGGACAACAATTTGGGAAATATTGTTACTGTCAACACAATTTCCTTTGTAAAATATTTGTGAAGTATCACAATTCTGACAAGACAAAAGAACAAACACAGTCTCCAATAGGAAACATCTTTTTTGTCGAATCATAGAATACCCACAGCGTGGAAGCAGGCCATTTGGCCCATCGCATCCATACCAACCCTCCAAAGAGCATCCCACATAACAGAAAAAGGTGGAGGAGGCAGAAAGAAAAGAGTTTGGCAACCAGATGGAGACAGAGAAATAAAAAGATCGCCCACAGCGTGTACGAAATAACTGACATTGACAAAAGCAACGGGAAGTGCCGGATGATACAGTGAGACTCTGAGAAAAGGCCAGAGGCAAGGAGCTGTGCCAGAGGTCACAGCTAAGCCTCCACAACGAGCCCTTTCATCGCCGATTACAAACAGCACGTTTCACTGCGAAAGATAGACTCTCACACAGCAGAGTTTTATAGACCCAGTGGATTGAAAGGTTGGCAAACGCACACATCCTCAGGCCTGCCCAGGCAAACGAGCGCCGCTGTCCAGCTTCAGTGAAAGCAACTGTGTCAGCTTGGAAAATGCCCAGGGGCTGAGTGGCTTTACATTAAAGAAAGAAAGAATTAAAAAGAAAGGACGGGCATTCATATAGCGCCATTCACAACCTTGGGGCATCCCATGATGCTTTATTACCACAAATTACTTTGTCTCCATCGCCTGGCAGAGTACCATGACAGAGTATGCACAGCAAAATCCCATTAACAGGAGCGAAGTGATCATCGAACTGAATCTGCTTTCGCTGAAGGAAGAATTTGCCCAGTTCTCTCTCTCTATTCAACGAGCAGTGTGTCCAGTTATGGGGGATTGGCTCAAGTCTACGGGTGGGCACTGACTGAATTTTGCTCCGGGCCCACGCAAGAAGGTCGACAAGTCGAATATAATAACCTGTACTTCGCATCCTCACCTGGAATCAATGCGCCATGGAGTTGCTGCGTGGATCTGGTCCAAACCCACCAGGCGGTCCAACCTCACCATATTTCCATGACAACCCTGTCAAGGAACATCTCACTGTGGCTTCATCTTGCCGTGGAGAGAGCAAGATCATGCGACATGGCACCACCTCCTGTGTTGACAATTGCTCTCTCTCATTAAAAATTGCCTTATTGTGATATGCTATTCTCACAGGAGAAGGGCAACGTGACCTTGAACTGAGTAGGGCCTCATTAGGCGAGTTCAGAGGGCAGTTAAAAGTTGACCACATTGCTATGGGTCTTAAATTACATGAAGGTCAGACCAGAGAAGGATGGCAGATTCCCCCTCCCTCAAATGGGGTATTAGCGAACCAGATGGCAGTTTGCAACAAAATCGATGACAACTGCTATAGCCACCATCATGCAAACCAGATTTATACTTCAAATTTATCAAACAAATTCAAATTCCACCACGGTGATGGGTGAAATGATTCCAGAGAGGCCGTTATCCCATCCCCAAGCCACCCCTTATTTCCCAGGTAGAGAGTCCTTGACATTGATCACTCACAGCTAGAGCAAAACCTCTGACGCTCCTGTTTCTGTCAGTCAGGGCTCCCTGATCGAGGCTGTTAATCTGGTCCAATCAGGAAACTCATATTCTATGGGGTCCACCTGGCTGACCTCGTAACAATCACTGCATCCCTCGCCGAGTCCCAGGACATAGGCTGGGTTTTTTTTTGTAGTAGCTCCTCCTGGGGCGCTGTAGCACCGGGTCAGGTTCCTCCAACTCTGCCTCTGATACGGCCGGCGTGTAACACACAGTAGCTCGCCTCTTGCGCCCAGAGCGTCTCGGAAGAAGTTCATCCTCTTCTTCGGATGTTAATGGTGTTGAGACATCCACCCGTGTCCACCCCAGATTCCAAGGTATTTTCAACCCTTGACGGAGAGGGAGAACCCACAGGTTTCGGAACAGTCAGAAAGGCAGGAGGAGGAGCCCGGTACGTTTTGCTCCCGCACCGTTTGAGAGTTTGTGGCTTTCATATGGTCCACGCACTTGTTCAGGACCATTGCACCTACGTAAACTCTGGACATGACCTCGCGTCAGCCATGACTTTTGTCCATGCAGGGCCATTCCCCTGGTTCCGATATCAAACTCTGTCCCCTGAAGTAAACTGTCTCTCTTGCTTAGCAGAGTCTTATGTCTGGAATTGGCATTCCTGATGCTGCTTCAGCTATCCCTGTGGTTGCATGAGAGATGGTTCTGCAATCAACAGGAACTAGGACAGTTTGGTGAGAGAGTGAAGCTGTGGGCGGTTTCTTTAGGCCAGAGTTCAAAGTTTGGACTTGTCTTTCTGTCAGACCATTGGATGATGGATGGTACAGAGCTGTCCTTATATGTCAAATACTGTTCTACTTTAGGAAATACTCAAACTCCCTGCTGGTAAATAACAGCCTGCTATCTGTGACCGACACTCCGGGAGTCCGTGTATTGCAAATACCCTTTTTCTACCGTCGTTCCAGTGTTTGACGAATGAACTCTATGCACTTCCAGCTACTTTGAATGGGCATCCAGAATGACTAAGAGCATTGAGCCCATGAAAAGGCTGACATGTAACGAGTCCATAGTTTACCTGGCCATTCCCACAAATGTGAGGGAGATGCCCCAGTGGTAATTTGTGTCCTTGTTGGCACTCTAGGCTCTGCCCCACCAACGTGGTTATGCCAGCATCCAAACCTGGCCACCAGATAATTTCATTTTGGAAACCCCCTGGATGACCAGAGTGGAGTTCAGCCAATATTTGATGGCAACCTTTGCTCAGGACAATCACTCTTGCTCCCCATAATAATGTGCCGTTCTCTACAGTGATCTGGTCTCTCTGGGTCCAAAAAGGTTCCAATTCTGGTTGTGACCTTCGGTTTCCCCCATTGCCACCAGCTGTTTCAGTTTTGCCAGGACCGGGTCTTTCTGCGTCCAGAGTCTGATATTGTCAGCTGTGTTTGGGTGTCCAGAAATTTAAAACAAGACTGTTCCAGTGGCAGTAACACCGGTGGTATATCGAGGAGCAGGAGGCAGCTCAATGCATCCGCATTTGCTACTCGGCCTTCCTGACTGTGTTCCAACTTGTATATATACTCAGCATTCGAGCCCACCGCTGAATTTGGCCTGAAGCTATGGGCTGCGCTGCCTTGTCCTCTAAGTCAACCTAGGAGGGGCTTGTGATCCATTACTTTTATAAATTTACTTCCTGAGAAAGGTATTGGTGGATCTTCCTGACTCCATATATGAACACCAATCCTTCCTTCTCTATCTGGGCATATTTAAGCTCTGCATTAGCTTAAGTCCCAGATGCATCGACTATCAAGCATTCTTCGTCTTTGGGCCACCTATGGGCTAATACTACCCCGATGCCTCTGACATTCCTGTTAGCCAGGACTCCCCAATTGGGGCTGTTAATGTGGGCACCTGGCTGACCTCGTTTTAGTCACTGCATGTGGGATGTGAACCCAAGACCCAAAGTACACCGAACTGCTATTATTGGAGCAGTGACACTAACCACCAACCAGCACCTTCCTGCCTTTAACTCCTTCTGTAATAAACAAAGGTGCGAGAGGCCAGCTGGAAACAGGCTTCCTGCAAACATCATCCATGCAGCTCTATCACCAGAGAGGCTAGAGGAGATGGGGAGCAGGCGACAGAGTGTGTGCGAGAGCGGGAGACAGGGAGAGACACACAGACACAATGGTGAATATGTACGAAAGGATTATTTTAAACTGGTGCCGACCATTTGCTGATTTTCCCTGCATCCCCCCTGGTGTCCCAGGCCACGTCTAGCCAGCTCCCCCCAATTCACCTTCACTCACTTCATCCCAAACCTCGGTCAGCAAATGGCGAAGCAGATTCCCCATTAAAACTGGGCCCTGGGGAATGAGACGCACAATTTACAGCACATTGTGAAGGTGTGCACAGGCTGACGTACAGCTTTGGAATAGTGTCACCCAGCAGGGGCTTGCTTTTAATTGGGGGGAGGAAAGAGATTCTACATTGAAGACGGTGAACTAGTAGGGCAGAGACCAATTACTAGCTTCACAGGCCAGCAAGGGATATGGCTGTTTCCGAGTGAGGGGCTCACATCTTAATTGGAACTCGGTGAACATTTCGCATTATATTTACACAAGAAGTATTAGTAATCCTCAGCAAGCTCGCTATAGATACGTATGCTGAACAAGGTTAGAATTTCCTTGTGCAAAAATAATGGAGTCTTCTGCTGTAACCGGGAGGCCTTTTCATTATTGAGGGTGCAAGGAGAACGAGCTATTTCCTGGAAGAATCATCTAATTGCGAATAAATTAGCGAGGTCACGTGTTGCATATTTATAGATCTGCAAGAACCCCCCCACCAACCCCGACTCTGTGAAGGATAAGCATTGGATAGCAAACTGGCAAGAATTCTCACCCCCTCCCCCTCCTTGTTCAGTTAGAGGATGTCTGACATATTCGAGAGGATGTTCAGACAGACTCTTGGGATAATGTCCCAGCGCGGTGTTCCCTTGCAGTGCGGCACTCCCTCAGGACTGCAGTAAGGGTATTGAGGCTCTGGGGTGAGGCTCGAACCCAGAGGGGTGGGCGAGTGTGGGGAATTGGGGGCTGGGAGGGTGCCATGTGGAGTGCACATGACTTAGGATTTGCCCACCAGGAGCTCCAGCTGAGACAACAGTTCCTAAAAAAAAGAAGTGTGTCGAAGACATCGAATTACACAACTTAAAAAAAGAGAGAGGGAGGCCATTCAGCCCAACAAGTGACATAGAAACTGGAGTCAGCCAATTGGCCCTTCAATAAGATCATGGCTGATCATCCAACTCAGTCGCCTGTTCCTACTTTCTCCCAATACCCACTCACCCTTCTAGCCCCAACATCTGTGTCCAATTCCTTCTGAAAACGTTCAATGTTTTGGCCTCAACTGCTTTCTGTGGCAGAGAATTCCAAAGGCTCCCCAACCTCTGGGTGGAGACATTTCTCTTCATCTCAGTCCTAAACGGCCTCTCCCATATTCCTTCAACTGTGACCCCTGCTTCTGGGCTCCCGAGTCATCAGGAACATCCTTCCTGTTTTTACCTTCTCTGGTCATGTTTGATCACCCCTCATTCTTCTAAACATATTGCTCGACATAAGCCTCCTCCTACCCAACCTCAACATACCCCCCCCGTTCTTTTCCTCCTATGGTACTTTCCTAGTTTCCTTTAAACACAATTATATTATTGACATCAATTATGCCTCGTGGCAGCGGATGCCACATATAAACAGCTCAGTTGATGAAGAGGATTTTCCTGTATTCCTTATTCATGACTGTCTCATCGTAATGGCCCCTAGTTTTGGCCTGGGTTCGTGTCTTCTCATAGTGAACGTCTTCATGACCTTAAAAAGTCTGTATTGGGGTCAGCTTTCATTCTTATCCAAAGAAGAGCTCTTGCCCATCCTTAGCTACTTAGTGTCAACTCCTCCAGCCCAGCACAGGACAACGACACCAAGATTCCACCATAGTCCCAGTCCTTCAGAAATACTTTCATTCCAGCGAAAGGTCCTCTTCACTTTCTTCAGTCACCCTCGTATCTTCTTGGTCTCTCTGGTAGCTTCCAGTCCCCTGCGACTCTCAGGTTGAGCAGTCTTGGTCATCTCTCTAACACAACATCCTTCAGGTGCCACTGACCAGCCTAGCCTAGCCCTTCCTTGTTGGTCTTCACTAAACTACTCCATCTTTCATGATCTGGCGTCATCCTTGTTCCATCTTCTCCAGGGCCTCCGCACCCTGCTAGGGACAGTGAGACTAGAAATTCCCGCACAATAGTTGACTAGTCTCGGCTACCAAGGTTCCTACAGCTTTGGATGCTTGCAAAAAGGGGTGGCAGACAGGAGTCTGCTTGAACCATGTTCCCAATGGATGACGGTGATTGAAATTTCTCTTAGTGTTTGGGTCAATGGTACAGCCACTGGATGAGAGGACGGAAGGTGACCTGAACTATAGCTCAGCAAAACAGCCAGCATCTCCAGTGCAGGAAGCAAACAAACTAGTCATTCTGAATCACTCTGCAGCCCATTAAATACTTGCTGGGATCTCAGATAAACAGCATCTCCCTACAATCTGTAATAGGGCTGGCTTTCTCTTCACATACAGGAGTTGCGGAGAGGGAAAGGGGTTCAACAAACTGAGCAGGCCGGCTCCTCCCTTGTCAATCTCCTCCAACAGTAAATTACGTGCTTCCTCCCAAGTACTCTGCACTGATATGGCAACAACTTTGCTGTACAAGCTATCAACACCCTCAGCACAAGTATACTTTCCTCAGCCACCTCCTTTCCCATCCAAGAGCCAAACTGCTTACGAGAATCTCTGTACTTAAACTGAGAGGTCAGGATTGGTGCCATGTGGACTGGGCACCAGGGTGAGAATACACAGGATCAGAGTCATGGGCAGCAGTTGTAGAGAGCTAGAATTCGCTGGAATTGGGGCAGTGACTGCAGAGATCGAGATTTCACAAGGACAAGGTCAAGGACAGTTAGAATGATACATGTTATGCACCTTGACTATACAGAGTTAACAGCTGGAGCGATCAACTTTGAATCAATGCCCAGTGAGACTTACATCTTTTATTGTTGATCTGACAAAACAAAATTGTGATTACAAGCTATACCTTAAATCTTTTGCAACAGATGGAGATGGGTAGTGGATACAGGAAAGGAGAAGTCTGCCCGTTTCCCATTGCTACTGAAGCGGGCTGCCAGCTGTGGAAAGGCGTGGGACTATCCATGGCACAGAGAATCCTCTCGGTGGGATCTTGCTGTGCACAGCATCACTGCTGCGTTTCCTGCCTCAAACCAGGGCTAACCTTCCAAAAGGACCAATTGGAAAAGTGCTCGAGCAATGTCCTGCTGTTGATAAAACTGCCACACAAAAAGGGTTTCTGCCTTTGATGTGTGTCTCTCTAAAAAGGTACTGTCGTGGCTCACTCATCCCATCCACCCTGTTAGACAGAACTCCCCCCTGCCTCACCCCTCCTGAAAACCCAACACAGACCGTGTCCCACATCTGACAGCACCATCCCAATCCACTGGTTAGCCCTTGTTCAATAAGTTCAGCCAATGAGCAGTACACGGCTATTGAACTAAGGTAGGCATCATGGCCTAACAGGACCACCACTGCCACCCCCTCAATTTACCATGCTGTGCTGCTCACACAGCACAAAGCTGACAGATACCACATTCCCAGTTCCTAGCCTGCTTCCCCTCCCCACACCCAAGACTCCAGACTGGAGGTGAAATTCTTCCAGCACTGGGAGTGCTGCAGATCAAACACATCGAGACCCAGTCTCCCTAGTCACCAGAGTCCAATGCAGTTTTAAACCCTTCACCTCCCTCCCTCTAGGTTCTAGGGCTGGCACGGAGGCTCAGTGGTTAGCATTGCTGCCTCACATCACCAGGGACCTGGGTTCAATTCCACCCTCGGGCAACTGTCTGCGTGGGTTTCCCCCCGGTGCTCCGGTTTCCTCCCACAGTCCAAGGATGTGCAGTGTGGGTGGATTGGCCGTGCTAAATAGCACCCAGGGACATGCAGGCTATAGGTGGGTTAGCCATGGGAAATGGAGGGATAGGGTGGGTCTGGGTGGGATGCTGCTCGGCAGGTCAGTGTGGACTCGATGGGCCGAATGGCCTTTAACCCTACACTATAGTGATTCTTTGATTTATGATCACCTCAACGACAACACGAACAACTGTAACCTGACAGTCAACATGTTAACCTTAAACTTTCGTTGATGATACTCGGCCACAAAGAGCTCAGTAAGAGGCTGCATCCCTTTGTTTCACATCCGTACACCTGTTCGCAGGCAAACTGATCCACTGCTCACACCTACAGCACTGTGTGCGTGTGTCCGTGTCTACACAGCCACATCGTGGGGAATGAACAAGCCTCACACCAAATCAAACAGCAGTGACCAAGACACAGTGTAAATACTGTACCTGATTATACTCAGGTTTACGTGCCAGACAGTCAAAATAAAACACACATTTAGAAGTTCATCTGGTATTGCCAGAACCCCCCCTCTAATCAAGTTAAATCTGTTTTAATTTCTAGGAGGTGCCTGAGGAACGATTTAACGGAGGGGAATAAAATTAGGTGTAGTAGAAAAAGAGTGGACAGGAAGAGTCAGTTTTCACAACATGCACTTCAAACATTCCAACCTTCCTGCTCCTCTGACGCTGCTTGGCCTGCCGTGTTCATCCAGCTCTACACCTTGTTTATATCAAGCATTCCAACCTGCAGGGTTGTGAATGAAGAGCTGGAAAGCAGGATTAGGTTAGAGTTTATAGAATCAGACAGTATAGAAGGAGCCCTTTGGCCCATCAAATCTGCACCATCAAAAATATACTGCCATCTACTCTAGTCCCACAGCTTTGAATGTTATAACATTTCAAGTATTCATACCTTTTAAAGGTTGTGAGGTTTCCTACCTCAAACAACACTCCCAAGCAGTGCATTCCTTACCCATCACCTCTAAGCCGCCTGCCTCTCACTTCAAAATTATTCCCTCTTGTTACTGGCCCTTCGACTAAGGGGAATAGCTGCTTTCTATCCAGCCTGTCCGTGCCCCTCATGATCTACACATCTCTATCAGGCTTCCCCCCTCAACTATCTCTGCTCCAAAGAAAACAACCCGAGCTTACCCAGCCACTCTTCCATTGCCAAAGTGCTCCATCCCAGGCACCGTCCTGGTGAATCTCCTCCGTACAATCACTTCCTTCCTATAGCGCGGTGACCAGAACTCCAGCTGTTGCCTAACCAAAGCTCTGTATGATTCCAACATGACCTCCCTGCTTTAGTCTATGCCATGACTGATTAAGGCAAGTATCCCATATGCCTTAACTATCCTATTAAACTGTCCTGCCCTTCAGGGATCTGTGGGCAAGCACCCCAAGATACCTCTCGACATCCGAGCTTCCTAGTGTCCTGCGTTCATGGAATACTCCCTTGTCTTGTAACTTCGTCCGAAGTGCATCATCTCCCATTTATCCATATGCCACTGATCTGCCCTTCTGACCCACCCACTTATATCCTCCTGTAACCTAACACTTTTCTTCTCACTGTCAACCACCCGAACTACCTTGGTGTAATTTACAAACTTATTATACCCCCCTACATTCTCATCTGCATCATTTATGAATATCAAACAATAAAAGGGACCCAGCACCAAACCCTCCGGTATGCCACAGGTTACCGGGTGTCACACAGACAGCTTCCTACCACACTGCCATGGAGCCAATATTGGATCCAACTCACCAACTTAGCCTCTTTGCACTGTTCCAGCTGGCCAAGTGACTTGTTTCTTAGAGTTTCTACATTTTATATAGTTGTACATGTCTTTTCATTTAAAGAAGCATTTTCAGGTATTTATTCTCACTGTCCATTGGGAAGCTAATCTTCGTTGTCTGGAAGAATGAGATGTGGATGCTGGAATGGGGTCAAATTTCAATTCTCATTGTGAGATCACAAAGTTTTCCAAGAGGCCAAATGAGCTAATCTAGAAGGTTTGCAGTGTAATCATTGGGCCCAGAGTGTTGGTGGGGTTTACTGATGTTACCCTCCTGGGAAAGGGCTCATACTGATGCCGCAGCAGAGATAAGGTACTCAACCTGCACCACAAATCAATAGGCATCTGGGGGAACACACACGAGACCTCCCATACAACAGCAGGGAGAAACACAAATGAGGTCGATTAAGTAAAGTTTTCGAACTGGAGAAGGGTGAAGAGCTCAGGGAATGGGAACAGGCAGATTGAGACAGAGTGGCGATTGTGAGCACAGAAGGTTCTTGGGCGTCACTGCAGCAAAGAAGAACTTTATAGGCCGCACCCCCCCCCCCACTGACCCGCCTCCAGGAGGCACTATTGCATCTTTAGTAGGAAGATTAATAGAGAGAGAATTACAGGGGCAGAATGAGGCAACGAGCTTAGTTTAACACTGCTCCTGAAATTGGCCCCCTCCAGTCTTGCCATGTCCACACCATCCAGTTTCACACGAACTGGGATTTCTACCAACTGACCACTGTTCATGTATCAGTCTGGACAGTGAATGGTGGACTGGAGTCAGAGTTATACAGCATGGAAACGGACCCTTCAGTCCAACTTGTCCATGCCGACCAAGTTTTCCCAAACTAAACTAGTCCCACTTGTCTGCATTTGGCCCATGTCCCTCTAATCCCTTCCTATCCATGTATCTGTCCAAACATCTTTTAAAATGTTTTAACTGTACCTACAGCTACCAGTTCCTCTGGCAGTTCATTCCACATACGAACCATGCTGGATCCCTCACGAGAAGATGAATGCAAAGAAATGATGGAAGTAAAAATGGAAAAAAAAACATTGGGAGGTAGGGGTTTGCTGAGAGAGAAAGACTATTAGACGAGACGAGAAAGCGATGGCAGGGTAGGAGCGCAAGGGAGAGCGGCCACGGAGTGGTGATGCGGACGATTCATCGGGAGGCACAGCTGATTGCGTACATTTATGCCTCAAACCGAAGTAGTCACTGAATTTTTATAAACATACAAATAAATATTTAGAAGCATTTTAAAATATCTCTGCATCACAAATGCTGCTCACAGTTCAGCTTTTGGTTGCATCAGAGGTCCCTGTTTACTTTTCCTCGGAGTCCACACCCACTCTTAACCAATCAAGCACAGGCAGAATAGATCAGTTACAAGACTTTCAATCAAACACAGAACAATTAAACTATTGAACACGACAGGAAAGTCTCAGGGTGGGGTGGTGGTGGCTCTGTATTTGGGAAGGTGTGTGTGTGTGTGTGTGTGTGTGTGTGTGTGTGTGTGTGTGTGTG
>JAHRHZ010000084.1:3353964-3409585 GCA_024137785.1 Ginglymostoma cirratum
GTGTGTGTGTGTGTGTGTGTGTGTGTGTGTGTGTGTGTGTGTGTGTGAGTGAGAGAGAGAGAGAGTGAGGGGGGGGGGTGTGGTGTAATGGGCTGATTGCATAGAAGAGAGGTGACTGGGAAGGCAAGACTGCGCATAGACAGGCAACTGGAAGAGGTGCAAGACTTTGTGGGGACGTCATCAGGAAATAGGTCTGTGCACAGTGTGCAGGGAATAATGGGAACAGGATCAGGGGGAGGTGGGCAGCATGTCTGAGGGCGTGATGTCGTGCCAACCCAAATCAGTTCAGTTACCACAACAAAAATCACATTGTAGCTAACCACTTGAGGGCCAACTCCTGAGAACTGGGCACAAGCCTGATGGGATACGGCCTAACAATGCCTCGAGTTTACGTTCCGTCCAGTTGTATCAGCTCAAGCTCAGCAACCGTTTGGAAATTAGACAGAAGTAGTGAAAGTCATAGAGTCGTACTTAACTGCTCAGAGAAGGAGTGTGTGCATTCAGCATGTGGAGGGAGTCAGGGGTGGGGGCTAGGTTGCGTTTTACTGGAACAATGGTAGGGCTGAAGAGTTTGTTCGATTGGAAACCAGAAAAACCATTCAGCTCACGTCAATCTCAAAAAATGAAACCACTGAAACACACTGTGAAAGCCAGCCTCGCATGCTAACTGTTATTGGCTATGGATCAGAAATCCATCCAAATTTCACTTTGAATGACTCAGAGACAGTATTAAACTGGGGTTAGTGAACAGGAACCGGGGAAAGTGTGTACACACGTGGTGGGGAAAGCGAATAAAAAAACCAAACAAACAGGATCATTATCTTCAAGTTAGAATCAAGCTGTTCTGGAGGGAAATTGAAAGACACGCAAAGGGAAGTGGAAACTTGGAATGGTTTCCCCCAGAAATGCTGTGGGGCAATTGGAGTTTTCAGGTTAGTGACGGATAGGATTTTGTCTGGGGACAGTGTACAAACGGAGTGCAGAGGCAACGTGGTTATGATCTAACTCTACAGCTGGATGGCTCAAACAGCTGTCAACTCTAGATCCTACTCTCTTTACAACAAGGTGTAAATATGACCTGTCAAACCCAGTCCAGCTACAGGATGTATAATCCAGCCTTGCAAAGGGGTTTGGACCCAGTGAGCAACCTACATTTTAGTTAATTGAGGAAGGTCATTTTCTTTAAGCTGGTTCGATCCCAGTTTCTAAGTCTGCCCTCTGTGATCAGACAAAACCATCATCAATCCAGCATATCAATTGTTTCCAATATTTTAATATCGTTTTCCCCCTTCATTTCTCCTGAAGTATTTTCTCCAAGGGGTGGGTAGGTGATACTTACAGCTTTGGAAACAGTGACAGGATCAGACAGAGCCAGCATGGATTTACAAAAGGGAAATTGTGCTGTACAAACCTACTGGAACTTTTCATAGACGTAATTAGTTGAGTTGAGAAGGGAGACCTGATTGAGGTAGTTTACCCGGACTTTCAGAAGACTGTCAAGTAGGCTCCACGTGAGAGATGAGCATGTAAAATTAAAGCGTATAGGATTGGGGCCAGTGTACAGACATGGATAGAGACCTGGTCGGGTAGACAGAAAACAAAGAGTAGAAATAAACAGGCCACCTTGGAGACTGGTAGCCAGTGAGTGGTGGGGTTCCCCAAGGCTCAGTACTTGGACTCCAGCTATTGGACCATGGAGAGGCAATTGCCAAGTGGTATTATCGCTAGACAATTAATCCAGCAACCCAGGCAATGTTCTGGGGACCCAGGTTCGAATCCCACAAAGGCAGATGATGGAATTTGAATTCAATAAAATAAAATCTGGAGTTAAGAGTCTAATGATGACCATGAATCCATTGTTGATCGTCAGGAAAAGCCCATCTGGCTCACCAATGCCCTTTAGGGAAGGAAACTGCCATCCTTACCTGATGAGGCCAACATGTAACTCCAGACCCACAGCAATGTGGTTGACCCTTAACTCCCCCCAGGCAATAAATCCTGGCCCAGCCAATGATGCCCACATCCCATGAATGAACTTTAAAAATTCACAACATATATTAATGATTCAGTTGAACTAAACGTAATATCCACAAGCTTGCAGATGACACAAAGCTGGGTGGGAGGGTGAGCTGCAGAGGAGGATACAGAGATGCCTCAATGTGATTTGAATAAATTGGGTTAGTGGGGGAATAAATGGCAGGTAAAATACAATGTGTATAAATGAGATATTATCCACTCCTTTGCAAAACAGGTGGCAGATTATCCGAAAGGTGATGGATTAGGAAAGAGAGGTGCAACGAGACCCAAGTGTCCTTGTGTACTAGTGACTGAAAGTGAGTATGCAGGTGGCGAAGACAGTAAATGATATCTTTAGCCTTCATAGCGAGAGGATTCAGTAAGGAGCAGGGAAGTCTTGCTGCAAGTGTACAGGGCTTTGGCTAGACCACACCTGGAGCATTGTGTGGAGTTTGGGTCTCCTTATTTGAGGAAGGATGTTCTGGCTATGGAGGGAGTTTAACAAAGGTTTACCTGACTGACACCTGGGATGCCAGGATTGATGCACGAAGAGTGGATCGGATGGACTATATTCACTAGAGTTTAGAACAATGATGGGGACCAAATTGTTGAATGTCTTCAAGGTGTTGGATATAGTTCTTTGGATTGAAAGAATCAAGAGAGGTGTAAGCAGGAAGAGGATACAGTTGGGTGATCAGTCATGATCATATTGAATGGCAGAGCAGCCTATCCCTGCTCTTGTCTATGTTTCTTATTATCTTCAAGATAGGTGCTGTCCAGGTCAGGTTTTAGCAAACATTATAAAATTACCAACTTAAACAAAGGGCAAACCTCCAAAGTCATCTTTTTTTCCATTATTGCCATCATTGATGGACCAATTTCACTGAAGACTTGGCTGCAATCAAATTGACAAAGGAGGTACCAGTCCTGTCCTCACCACCTCCAGTGATGGGCACTGAGTCTAACTGCAGGGCCCTCTGACAGAGACCTCAGAGAACCCAGACAGCGAGTGGGCCTGGACCTTCATGGCCTGGGAAATTTGGTTACCATGGGAATACTTTGTTTATGACTGACATTCAGAGAAACTTTTACACATCCATATCCTCGAGAAAGTCAGGGTGATGCATCTAGTCCCTGCCTTGTATCACAGCTTGCCGACCATCACTCCATTGTATACACAGAGATAATCAATCTATAGCTGACACTTTAAAAATAGTCAGATACTGCTTCATGGGACATGGCTGGGCCAGAATTTATTGCCTGTCCCTAGTTGCCCCCTTGAGAAGGTGGTGGTGAGCTGTCTTCTTGAACTGCTGCAGTTAACCTGCTGTAGGTTAACCCACAATACCATTAGGGAGGGAATTCCAGGATTTTGACCCAGTGACAATGAAGAAACAGCGATATATTTCCAAGTCAAGACGGTGAGTGGTTTGACAGGCGCTTGCAGGTGGTGTTCCCGTGTATCTTTTGCCTTTGTCCCTCTAGATGGAAGTGGTCATGGGTTTGGAAGGTATTGTCTAAGAATCGTTGGTGAACTTCTGCAATGCATCTTGTAGATAGTAGACACTGCTGCTACTGAGCGTCGGTGGAGGAGGCAGTGGATACAGTGCCAATCAAATGGGCTACTTCATCCAGGGTGTCAAGCTTCTAGAGTGTAGTTGGGGCTGCACCCATCCAGGCAAGTGGGGTGCATTCCATCACACTCCTGACATGTGCCTTGTTGATGGTGGGCAAGCTTTGGGGAGTCAGGAGGTGAGTTATTCATCACAGTATTCCTAGCCTCTGATGTGCTCTTGTAACCAGTGTTTATGTGGCAAGCCCAATTAAGCTTCTGGTCAATGGTTACCACCAGGATGTTGATAGTGGGGCATTCAGTGATAGTAACACCATTGAATGTCAAGGGCTGGTGATTAGATTTTTCCTTGTTGATGGAGAGTCACAGCCTGGTATTTGCATGGCACTAATGTTACTTGCCAAACATCAGCCCAAGGCTGGATGTTGCCCAGGTCATGTTGCATTTGAACATGGACTCAAATGGTGCTGAACATTGCGCAGTAATTGGCAAACATTCCCACCTCTGACCTTATGGTGGAGGGAAGGTCATTGATGAAGCAGTTGAGGATGGTCGGGCCTAGGACACTACCCTGAGGAACTCCTGCAGATACGTCCTGGAGCTCTGTGGGTTTTTGACCTTCGAGGTAAATGAATTCAGGCCCTTGCGCCACTCATCCACTAATCATTGCCGGATCAACAGTTATTCGGAATGTTGTTGTAATATCATTAACATTTCCCGCCCCCTCCGTTCTACTCCTCTCCACTTCCACTTTTATTTTACATCCACACAGCTTCCATCCAATTCCCAAAATGGTCTTGCAACATTCTTTTCAAACTGTCCTATCAGCAGGGTTTGCTAATAAAACCAACAGTTAAAGTGTTGGCTGAGCAGAGTCCAAGTTTAGATGTTTTTCTGATCCACCGGTTCAGACATGTTATGGCTCACCCCTGGAGCAGGTGGGACTTGAACCCGGGTCTCCTGACTCAGACATAGGGACACTACCACCGCACCACAAGAGCCCCCAGAGTCAAGCTTTATGCTCTTCTGCTCAGTGTTAGTTCAAATCTCTCACCATCGACTCCAATGATTATTTGTTCTCCACATAAGCAAATTAGGTTCTCAGCCAATTATGAATCAACAATTTCCTAGATCCACTTGGCTTCAGGCTTTCCAGCCAGACCCTGCTAGATAATTTTACTGAAAGAGAGTCAAGAACCAGGACTAAGGACGTGGGGTGGGCCACTTAGGACTAAGCGGAGGAGAAATATCTTCACCCAGAGAGTGGCGAGCCTGTGAAATTCACTACCACAGCAAAACAGCGAGGGATAAAACATTGAATGCTTTCAGGAAGAAGTTAGATATAGTTCTTAGGGCTAAAGGGATCAAAGGTATGAGGAGAAAGCAGGAATCGGGGACTTAATCGAGTGATCAACCATCGTCCTATTGAATAGTAGACCAGGTATGAAGAACTGATGGCCTACTCCTGCTCCCATTTTTCTATGGTTTTATTAAGGGATACACTCCTCCTCCTTTTCCACTGCTGTTGCTTCCTTCCCCCTGTTCTCGCTCCTGAGGCAATGACCCTTTCCTCCCACAGATCTCCCAATTGCTTGCTGTGCAATCGGACTGTGAAGTGATCCGTGGTTTCCCAGGGTCAGCCACTGGCCAGCAGCCAATAACAGTAATCCTATCTGATTTATCTGTCGCTGCAATTCCTTGGGCGACAGATCTTTTCCCTTTTTGTATGTTCCTTTTTTAAAAAGCTTGCATACTTGATTACTGTAGACGAGAGAGAGTTATACCAGCACTCATTCTCCTCCCCTGTGAAGAATTGCTGGTCAGCCAAGACGTTCAGGAAAATTGGTGCCTATGTATCATTAACAATTTGAGCTCTAGCAATGATTCACAGACTAACCTCCCTGCGTCTGCCGCATACACCCAGCTTCCACAGAAAGCTGATTCCAAAAAGGAAAAAAGCCACCCTTTACCAATCAGCTAAGTGTTGCACAAGATGTCTGCACCCAGGCTTCAGTTCCAAAATGTAAAACACAAAACAGGAGATGCACTAGCATCAGTGAGGTTTATCACTGCGGGATTAAAACCACTTCCCTCCCAAAAAAAACTCATTGGAAATGTTCTTCATGTCTGACATTTGCCTGACAAAGGGAGAGGAATCAAGGGTTAACTTTACATTCCACTGAACCGTTACCCCTTACCTTCTCTCCAGTGATTCAACCTGACTTGCAGGCCCTTCTAAACGTTTCTAGTTTCAGAGTGCCAGCTGCTTTTCTGCCTTTCTTTCAGAGCAATGGTGCTACCCAACAAGACAAAAACAAAAACTGGCCCCTCTACATATGAAGAAAATCCCTGACTGAAGCATAAAATATTCCGTACTGATCTCCCATCTTTTACAGCGTGTTCAGTAAACAATATCAATTCTAGCCAGAGACAGTGGCACATCAAAAAAACCAAGTCACATTCCTGCAAAATATATGTTTATCTTGAGTGCGTGGGACTTGCTTAGGCTGCGCTGCGGAATGAATAATTTAATGAGTTGTACTTCGGAGATGTGCAGAATCAGCCATTTGATCCACAGTTTGTGGGCCTCTGATTTAACTGGAGTATTTATTGGCAAGTTGCATTCTCTTTGCCAGCCACACTAACGTCTCCCTCATGGGTGCCAGTATCACTGCTCTATAGAAATGTATTTGCTCAACGACCAATACACTTAACGAGAGATCCTCCTCCTCCCTCCACCTCCTCTTTACATTCTCATTCGGCCAACATCCAAATTCATCGAGCTATGCCCCACCTATCAAATCAATCTTTCTGGGATCCTCAAAACTCTGTCACTGCTCACTTCCCAGTCTGTCTTTCAATTCAAGGCTTAAAATACTGGACTAGTACGTCCTGGTAAAATGGTTCCTCTGCCTTGATTTCGCCCCCTCCCCCCGGCTCTTGTGTATTTAGCCCTCTGATGTGGGAGTCGCTGGCTGGGCCAGCATTTATAGCCTGTCCTTAGTTGCCCTTGAGAAGGTGGTGTTGAGTTGTATTCTTGAACCTCTGCAGTGCACGTGCTGAGGGTTGACCAGCAATGCTGTTAGGAAGGGAATTCCAGGATTTTATCCCAGTGATATATTTCCAAATCAGGACGGTGAGTGGTTTGGAGGGGAGCTTGCAGCTGGTGGTGGTGTTCCCACTTATCTGCTGCCCTCGTCTTTTCTAGAAGGGTTTGGCAGGTGTGGAGGGCGCTTAGCAAGTTGCTGCAATGCATCTTGTAGATGGTACACACTGCTATCGCTGTGCACTCACGCTGAAGAGTGTTGAATAGGGTGCCAAGAGGGTTCCTTTTTCCCGGATGGTGTTGAGCTTCTGAAATGTTTATCAATTGTAAAAAGGACTAGTTGCAATATTCTTGGATGAGCAATGCTGGTCCATGTGACCTGACAACCCTTGACCTGGAAGCAGTGCCAACAGGGAGGACATTAGGACTAGAATCTCTGCTGGTTGACACAACGTTCGAAAACAAAGCAGACATACAGATCGAAGGCAATCAATATACAGATGTAGACAGAAAGCAAACACAGACAGGAAAAAAAAACACACAAGTCATGGAGGTGAAGTCAACAATACTCTCTATCAAAGGGCCAAATTTCTCCTTGGCATTAAGTAGAAAAACAGAATGTCTAAAGCTCCTGGGGCAGTGACGTGCGTGTGACCTAAAAGGGACTGAATCCTAAATGCGATGAGAATAGCTCAGAGGAAAAATGGAGAATTTGTATCAGAGGATCAGACTGTGAAACGGTATTGTTGGTTGATCAGATGGAAAGTTATGCAAGCAGGAATTAGGTGACCTAAGTCAGACAGGGTTCATCATGTCTAGGGTCAACAGATGGAATACAGTCACTGGTGAGACTGATTCAGAACCACGTCAATTGAGTGAGAAATGAAAGGGGTTCTGCATATTTAAGTATTAGTTTTAAAGTTGGCCAAGTGTCGCATCTGCACAGACAGTGATACAGATGGTTGTGTAGACCCACCTTTATGATGGCTATTTAAAATGAATTTTACATTTGCTGTTAATTCGTACGCAATTACGTAGGTTCTGATACAAGATAGAGTAAGAGCTATAAAAAGGTGGAATCTTGTTCCTTATTTCCTCATTTGGGAGTCAGTCATTAAGTTAGCCCTGCTCCCTCACGGCGCCAGGGACTTGGGTTCGATTCCAGCCTCAGCCGACTATCTATGTGGAGTTTGCACGTTCTCCCTGTGGGTTTCCTCCAGGTGTTGTGGTTTCCTCCCACAGGCCAAAGATGTGCAAGTTAGGTGGACTGGCCATGCTAAATTGGCCACTGAGTCCAGGGGTGTGCAGGGTAGGTGGGTTAGCCATGGGAAATACAGGGATAAAGTGTAGGGGGGGGGGTTGGTGTGGACTCGATGGGCCAAATGGCCTGCTTCCACACTGTAGGGATTCTGTGAAGTTTGGTATTTTTGCTTATGGTTCTCCATGGGGTTCGTAACATTCTCATTTCTGTCCCAATGACAGACAGAAGGCCCTTGATGAACTAGCTGAATATGATTGGGATTTAGGACATTAGGTGAGGAACTTAGCTCACAGCTCAGATAAATCTATGTACCAGGTATCACTCCAACCAGCAGAGAGATTCCCCTTCCCATCTCAGTCCCCTGCCAGCCCCCAATTCCCATGGCTTCCAGTTTTGCCAAGGCTCCTTTAATGCCACACTCTGTCAAACATGGACTTTATGTCAAGGGCATCCCATTGCAATTCAAATGCAGCTCCTTGGAAAGTGAGTCTCTTTAGTGGTAATCACAAAACCATTGAACCAGATTAATTTTTGCAATGAGTGACAATCGAGGGAAGGAAATCGGCTTTCTTTTCCTCCTTAAAGTCTGATCTCGCCTCCGGCCTGACTCCCAGAACCACAGCAAAATGACTCACGACTGCCCTCTGAAACGGTCTCTCTGTTCGAGACCAATTACGGACAGACAACAAATGCTGGCCTTGCCATTGACACCCCCATCCCACACAGGAAGAAAGGAAAATCACAACAGATCCTACAGGAAAGATTTAACACTTGGCTGACAACTGCTGACTGTCTAGGCAGGCCCACAAAAGGCTCATAGTACACATAAAAACCTCAGTATCAGCAGAGCGAGCACTCTGTAAACTAACTCCCCGATTATCATACGGTTGGTAAACTCGTGAGCAAAGCTGCTGACAAACACTTCAGCAGCGAGACAGCTTCACCCTCCAGTTGTAGGCCCAAGGCTTCATCCGTCACCAATTGTCCAAGGCTACAGGAGATGGGAGTCAAATATTCTCCTCTCCTTTTGGTTTCAGTGGGGAGGACCGCATGCCCTCAGTCACCCGGACATTCAGCTGCCCACAAGGCCACCAGAGATTCAGGAGAGAAAAAAAAAAGTCCACACTCCTAAACTGGCCACATTTCTAACCGACTCAAGAGAGAAAAAGCAAAATGTTCGTGGCCCAGCTGGTCCTGACTCACGAAGCAGTGACATCGGGCTAAGTGTGAGCGCACACTCACTCCACCCCCAAAGGCACTGAGCCAGGTTGAGTTTCAGGCTTGTACCATAAGGAATATCGGAGCTGTTGGCAGTGGGAACCCTTGTCCAGCATCAGGTGAGAGACACTCCAGGACCCACTGCACTGATTGCAGTCTGTAAATGCGGGCTGACACTCCATTGCAGTGTTGGAGATGCCTCAACTGGGTAAGATTTTGAACTTGCTCTCTCAGAAGTGTAAATGGTTCCACAGCGTTATCTTGAAGAGCAGCGCTGGAACGTTCCCTGCTCTGTTGGATAACGTCCATTCTTCTACCACTTATCAAGTTCCTTCTGTGAGATTGCGCTGTGGTAGAATTGGCCATTGCATCTTCTATGGCATGATGACTGCAGAAAAACTTTAATTGATTTAATGGTCCATCCGGAGGGTTTTAAAAGATGCTATATGAATGCAGTTCTTGCTTTATTCAGGATTAACCGACATAAACAGGCAGGGTGCCCATGAATGCCTCCATCTGAACTGCATGGAATGGAATTGTACATTTCCCTTCCTGGTCTGGGATCCAGGGAAAGCTGCTAGTATGTTCTCAGTCTTCCTGCCGGACACACCAGGGAGCGGAACGCAAGAAATTCACATCCTGTTCAAAATTCCTATCTTGTCCCAAATGGGAAAAATCAAAAAAACAAATCTGGAGACTGGCAGAGTGGGAGAGGGGAAAGAGGTTGGTCCAAACAGCTTCTGTTCTGCTAAAAACTAATAAAAATGAAACAAAATCTTTCACACCACATGGCACGCAAACAAGAGAGCTGAACTTCTATCTAGCAACAGACTCAATGGATGTCATTTCCATTGTGCAAACAGTGTACTCGAAATCCAACATCATCCATTTCAAAGCTTACAAGTGGGTAATTTTGAGTCTAAATCCTTTATCCTGCAGTAGATCAGGGGCGTCACCACAACCCCATCCAGACTACCGATTTATGACTTTTCAGTCTTGTTAGCACGTACCAGGGAAAGTCAAAAAGGTTAAACCTGCCTAAAACTCCAGTGTATAATCAGGAAATCTGAGCCAATACAATGGAGTCTCTCTCCACACACCAAAAGTCTTTAGCATCAAGCACCAACCGCCACACTAGGGATTTGACTTAAGTATACAATAAAGACTTGCATTCATAATGACATCAGACAGTCCCAAAACACTTTGTAAAAGTTTAAAAAAAGTAGACCAAAGTAGTGTGCATCTTGCGGCTGCTCCTGAGATTGCAAGCTTCCTCCTAAATTTCTTATAGTTATTACATTTCAGTATGCACCAGAATTTAATCTTGATTCATTTTGGTTCTTTTATAGTGAAAAAAGACAAAAAACACTCAACAAAAACGCATGTTTTTTTCTTTACACAGTGTGGTTCCTGTGTGGAATGAACTTCCAGAGGAAGTTAGTGATGGATGTGGGTACAGTTACAATGTTTAAAAGACATTTAGAGAAGTACATGAATAAGAAATATTTGGGGTGATACGGGCCGGGAGCAGAGAGGTGGGACTAGTTTAGTTTGGGATGATGATCAGTATGGCCTGGTTGGACCGAAGGGCCTGTTTCGGTGCGGTATGACTGTGACTCTACACGGTTTGACTGTCAGTGCTGCAATGTAGACAAAACCACAGGCAATTTGTACATAGCAGGCTCCCACAAACAGCTTTCTTCCTCACACTCAACCAACTCACACAATTTTGGTACCATTTGCAAACCTCTTAATCATGGTCCCTGCAGTAAATGCCAAATTACTGTTGCATATTATTGCATTAAGGTCTTGCAACAGATGGGTGATACACTGTTAAAGGCCATGCTCATGATGGCAAACCATGGCATGCCAAGGAAGGCTTGCTGCAGTACATCTGAATCGTTTAGCTTGCGCAGCTCCCTGCGTCTGTCTGTCAGTCTGTGGGCGTGCGCGCCCCTGCATCTGCAAGTACAAGGTTCTGCAATAAAAGCTCATAGGGTTCTTCGATACAACATGAGCCATGTCTCATTTGTATCGAGGGCTAACACAAGGATCACATCACCATAATTGAAGATTATCTGCTATCACGTCCCAGTAGCAATATGGTAGTAAGTAGCGGTAGCCCATTTTAGAAGAATCTGCACCGAAGATCTGATAGCGTTGGATCATAATTACGGCTGGTTGCCCAAATAAGTTTAGCGGAGTACGGATCAACAACTTAAATAGCAAGGGAGGCACAACTTACCTCCTTTCTACTTAACATTCAAGATCTATCAAACTAAAAGCTCTCTCCCTCACTCTCTTTTACAATAATAAAAAAATGAAGTTTCAGCCTGCTTCCCAACATAAGTAGTAAAAGATGCGTCAGTTGAACTTATAAATGTGAATGCAAAATCAACAGCTGTATCCATCACCTGCCAGCTTTAACTGTATAAGCCTCCAGTTTGGCAAAGTAGTCGTTTAAACACTAAAAAGTGATTCTGTAACCTAACGCAGCTTACCTGCGCGTCATGGTCAGTTGGCTCTCCCAATATCGGCGTGGATCGTAAGAAAAAGCAATTCCAAGCCCTGAAGAACCCCACTGTCTTGTAGTCAAATCTGAATACCTATCTACCATTACCGTTGGCTCTCTGCCACAGAGACAGCCTTAGATCCAACTTAACTAGGATTCCACAGCCTTCTATTTGTGACTAGTCGGCCACGTGGGACCTTGTTAAAAGTCTTACCGAAACCCATGTAGACTATTCCAAGCACACTACCATTAATCAGTGCTCCTTGATGTCTTCTCAAAATATTCAATTACCTTTCCTTAATAAATCCATCCTGACTTCTTTTGATTAATCGATGGCATTCTAAATGACAATTTATCCTGTGTCTCTTGGGTTTTTCCCCAATAATTTGCCAACCACTGTGATGAGGTCTATACTACTCAACCTATGCTGGTTATAGGTACCCCAGTCATTTTCAAACAGGTGCCAAGCTTCTTCGTATTTCCTCCCTCACTGGACTCAAATTTAATGGCTAAAGTCCAGCCAGGGGCCATCTACTCCATCAGATCTATGCTTTCCCCTGTAGGAGCAAGTCACCAAATTGCCTTCTCCCCAAAACCTAAACATTCCTCCTTTTCAGTCAATGATCCAATTCCTTGTTGAATGCTTCAACTGATTCTGCCTTCACTGCAGTCTCAGACAATTTCAAATCCTGACCATTCACTGCATGAAAACATTTCTCCAGTTTCTCTGTCAATTTCCTTCGATTAGCGCACTCTGGTTCTCCGTATTCTGCCAACGGGAACAAATTCCTCCCCATCTCCTTTCTCCAGATTCCTGTACCAAATCTCTTAACAACCTTTTGCCCTCCAAGGAAAACAGTTACAGCTTCCCCATAACTGCAATTCCTCATTCCTGGAACTATTCTCAGCACACACTCTAACATCCTCATGTTCTTTCAAAGTGTGATACCCAGAACTGGACACAATACTCCAAGTGAGGCGAGACAAGTGTTCCACACAGGTTCGGCTTCCTTACTCTTGTACTCTTATGCATTTATTAATGAAACCTAAGATACAGTGTGCTTTATTAATCTGGGTCTCAAGTTGTCCTGCCACCTGCAATTAGTCATGCACATTTATGCACTTCAGCTTTGTAATCTTCATTACATTACGCCTCGCCACACTCTTTCTTACCAACACAAAGTTTAATGCAGAGAAATATGAAATGATTCATCTGCCACTTGTCTACTCATTCCACCGATCTTTTTAAATCCATTTAAACTTATGCGCTGTCCTTTCACAGCACTTCTGAATTTTGTGTCATCTGCAAATTTTGGAATTGTGCCAAGGTCTAAGGCATCAATCAGGAAGATGAGCGTTCAGAACACCAATTCCTAACAAAGACGCTATAAAAACCCTTCCTCCAGTCCAAAACATAACATTCACCGCCACAGTTTCCCATCAGCCCGCCAATTTCAAATGCATTTTGCAAAGTGTCCCTTTCTTCTCTCCCCATCGGCTTGACTTTTATTCAAAATGTGTTGCTCAATCAAATGCTGTACACACATCAATCGCATTATGATCATCAACCCCCTCTGTTCCCTTACCAAATAAACTCCACCCATTAATTAAGATTTCCCCTTAAATTTACTTCATAAAACCTCCTTTGCCCCAACTGGTAATAACTTTGCCCAGAGTTATTGTTCATAGAAGCTTCCCTACCACAGAGAGTCAACTAACTGGCCTGGACATGCTTTTTTTTTTTGAACAAGGATGTGTCGTTTGCAATTCTCCAGTCCTCCCAAATCTGAGGAAGTTCTGAAAACGGCTTGCGCAACCTTTCACTTCCCTCGGGATCTTTGGATGCATCTCATTCGGTCCTGGTGTATTTTCAGCTTTTAAGCCCATCCATCATCACCACCTCAACACAATTCTAAATCATTCAAACATCTGAATTACCTCCCATTTTACCATGACTAACACAACAGCATCTTCCTAGGTAAAAATGGATGCAAAATGTTTATTTAATACCTCGGTCATGTTCCCTACTTCCATCCACAGGATCCCCTCTTTATTCTTGCTTTACGCACCCACTCACACCTTTTGGATTCCTGTCAGTCATGGTCTGTACAGCTCACTTGCTTTCTCAATTTTTCTCTGTACACTCTATATTCAGCTTCATTCTTGGCTGCATCATTCACCTGACATCTGTCATAAGTGCATTTTTTTTTTTGGAGAGAGTCACAGAGATTTACAGCCTGGAAACAGGCTGTTTGGCCCAACTTGTCCATGCTGTCCAATCTTCACAATTAAACTAGTCCCATTTGCCAGTGTTTGGTCCATTTCCTTCCATACTTATCCGGTCTATGCACCCATCCAAATGTTTCTTAAATGACAAAATTGCACTCACTTCCACCACTACATCTGGAAGCCCATTCCAGACACTCACCACCCTCTGTGTGATAAAAATGCCCCTCTGGTCCCTTTCGTATCTCTCCCCTCTCACCTTAAATCTATGCCCTTTAGTTTAGACTCCCCTACCATGGGGGAAAAAAAACACTGTTGGCTATCTGCTCTATCTATGCCTCTCATGACTTTATAGAACTCTATAAAGGTCACCCCTCAGTCTCCTACACTCCAGGAAAAAAAAAGTCCCAGCCTATCGAGCCTCTCCTTCTAACTCAAACCTTCCAGTCCAGTTAGCATCCTAGTAAATCTTTACTGTATTCTTTTCTAGTTTAATAACATCTTTTCTATAGCAGGGCAACCAGAACTGAATGGGTTACTCCAATCGTGGCCTTTCTTTCTCAAAAAAATGCTTAAAACATAGAAAGAGAGACTTCTTCGAAGAAGTTTTTCACCTGGCCCCTCGCAAAAGTGAAAAGTTTCAAACAAAATCATGGAGTCTGACAAGTAATTGGCACTTTGATTGCTGGAAAGTTGGCATTCTTGCTTTGATTCTGAGGCACGAGAGACGAAGGTCTTCAGCAACTTGTCTCTCTTTTCATCACATCTCGTGTTTCGTCTTAATCTCCATTTCCAGTGTCACCCCAGGAGCTCTGGACTGACTTGCTCTAAAGTAACTGTTCGTAGGAATATACCTGGACTCTGCACGAACCGCCTGTTCTTTAAAAGGCAGCCTTGTCGTTCAGTCACTATCATGCCCATCATCCTTTAATTCCCATTTATCTACGATTTACATTGTTACGAGCTCACTACTTGCTGTCTGAACTGCACTTTTTCCCTACCAATATTTTGCAATCTCCCTAAACAATATTACCTCCATCAATCTCCATTGTGCTTTGTAACAGACACAAAGTATTCATTAAGAACCACATCCACACAACTTACTGTTTGGTCTGCTTCCTTAATTATGCTCTTCCAAAAAAAAAACGTATTTACAAACATCTTTGTGTCGTTCTCGATTTCATTCATTTGCCTCTTAATTCAAAGCAGCACTTTGCATAATCCTCTCATTTTTAACGGAAAGTTTGACATCTCGCCAACACATTCTTTTTTTTTGACTCAGTCTGCTTTGGCTACTCCTTTGACATTTTCTTTTCCCGTCGTTTTCCTTTTCTAGGAACATATTTGTTCTAACTCCCTCTTTCTCCTCCTCGAATGACTCCCCCTCCCTGATACCAATTTACCTTCAAGTCACTATTTCAAGTCCACTTTTGCCAAATCACAGCACAGATGGGTAAAATTGTCTTTCTCCCCCAACCAATCTCTGTCTTTCCCAGTTAAAACTTTTACCCATCTTTTTTTCTCTTGTTCATTTCCATAATTGCCCAAAAACTCACCGAATTTTGATTACTGCTAACTGAACCCTTGCGCTTGCTCACCTTCTGTTCTGCTGTAGGATTTGAACTCAAATCTCCAAATCATTTTGATAGGTCTCTGAATTCCTGATTTAGTAACATAGGCGAAAAGATAGCTGTAGCATCAACCCAGTTCATACACTGAGGTCCTGAAGTGGGGTCATAAACAGGCCATACTGATGTGAATGACGCCAGTTCAGAAATGGAGCCAATGCAACATTCATTGGCTGAGCATCTTGCAGGGAAGACAACAGCGCAATGTCCCATCAGTATGGTTCTGGAGTGTCCTCCTGGACTCAGGTTTTGGCGGTGGGGTTGGAGTCAGGAGTTTGTGACACCTGCCAAAACTGGCATCTAAATATTCTTTCAGCATTTGGGAGTTGGGGACGAGGGACTAACAAGTCTTTGGGTAGGGAAGCTGTGAAAGCTCAGTCGAAGTTCACAAACCCTTAACAGAGTTGGGGCAGTCAGAATAAGAGGTGAATGCATTGAATTTGCTCAACAGCGAGGGGATGGGGTAGTTCTGAATGAATACGATGCATTGGTATTCAATATGGAGAACATGGTGAATAGGGTGTCTCTGGAAGGGTATGTTGATATTCTGGGGCAGGTCAATACAAAAAACGGTGGTGGTGTTGGGTTCTTTGAATAGCACTAGGATAGACAAGTCCCCAGGGCCTAGTGGGATCCATCACAGAACGTCAAGCGAGGCAGATGAGGAAATTGCTGGGGACTTGTACGAGATCTTTGCATCCTCTTTAGTCACGAGAGGGTCTCAGAGCACTAGAGAATAGCTAATATTCTTTCCTTTAGTTGAAGAAAATAAAAAAAAAGGGACATTTCAGGAAATTACAGGCCAGTGAGCCTTACGTCAGTGGTAGGAAAATTACTGGAGAAAGTTCTTAGGGATAGGAATGTGCACGTTTGGAAAAATATGGATTTATTAGTGACTGGCAGCATGGTGTTGTGCAGGGAAGGTCATGTCTCACAACCTCAATTTTTTTGTGGAAGTGACAAAGATGATTGATGAGGGCAGGGAGGTAGCCGTTGTCTAAATGCACTTTAGCAAAGGCCTTTGACAAGGTTCCTCATGGCGGCCTGATACAGAAGGTGGGGTCACATGGGATCCACGGTGAGCTAGTGAAATGGATACAGAACTAACTTAGTGATAGAAGACAGAGTAGCAACAGTGGATAGGTGTTTCTCTGACCGGAGATCAGTGCTGGAACCCCTGTTGTTTGTACTATATGTAAATGATTTGGAGGAGAACGTAGGTGACCTGATTAGCAAGTTTGTGAACGACACAAAGTTTGGGAGAGCTGCAGATTGCGAGAGGGCTTGCCAGAGGATACAGCTAGGCTGGAGACTTGGGCACAGAAACAGCAGATGGATTTTTATCCAGACAAACGCAACGTTGATGCATTTTGGAAGACCTAACGCAGGAGGGAAGTAGACAGTAAATGGCAGAACACTTAGCAGCATCAACATAGAGAGGGATCTAAGCATACAGGTCCACAGCTCCACAGCTCCCAGAAAGGGCAACACAAAAAGGGTGGTTAAGAAGGCATAGGGCATCCTTCCCTTCATCTGTCAAAGCACACAGTATAAAAATTTGGCAAGTCATGTTGCAACTATTGTTAGGTCATATTTGGAAATACTGTGTATTGTTCTGGTTGCCACACTACCAGAAGGGCGTTGAGGCTTTAGAGAGGGTACAAAAACTTTCAATTTAAATGAAAAAAACACTGCGGATGCTGGAAATGAGAAATAAAACCAGAAACTGGTGGAAAAAACTCAACAAGTTTGGCAGCATCTGTGGACAGAGAAACCAGAGTTAATGTTTCAGGTCCAGTGAACCTTCAGAACGTGGTATTCTGCAGAAGGGTCACTAGATCCGAAACGTTAACCCTGCTTTCTCTCCACAGATGCTGCCAGACCTGCTGAGTTTTTCCAGCAGTTTCTGTTTTTGTTATTAGGATGTTGCCCGGTTTGGAGGGTATTAGCTACGAGGAGAGGTGGGACAAACTTGGTTCGTTTTCACTGAGGGGCAATCTGAAAGAAGTTTTCAAAATTTTGAGTGGCATGGATGGTAAGTGGCTTTTTCCCCAGGGTAGAATAGTCAATTACTAGGGAGCACAGATTTAAGGTAAAAGAGGGAAAGCTTAAAAGGAAACATGAGAGGCAAGTATTTTTTTAAAAAAGTAACAGAGGGTGGTAAGTGCCTCAAATACACTGCCAGAGGAGGTGGGGAGGCAGATACAATAGCGATGTTTAAGAGGCATCTTGACAGATATGCATAGGAAGGAAACGGAGGGATATGGGTCAGAGGGAAAAAAAAAAAGAGTTTTTAAGTTTAAGGAAGGCATGTGTTGGCACAGTCTCAGTGGGCTGAAGGGCCCATTCCTGTGCTGTGTTATTCATTGTTCTAACAGTTGACAAGAGAGTAGGACAGTCTGTCCGTAGTTTGATACCCAGCTCAGAGACGTTAAAGCTAGCCCAGACATAGAGGCAAAATCACAAGACTGGAGTTAGTGCTGCATTGTGCAGGAGTGTTCAACAGTGTCAGTCACCCTGCAAATAGGGCAGTTGCATCACCCTTCTCTCCTCCCTTAAAGCTGGAAAAAATAAATTAGCAAATTATTATTTAAATGGGAAGCAGATTCTAAGTGTGTCAGTTCAGAGGGATCTGGATATCCTTGCGCAGGAATCACAGAAAGCAGGGAAGGTAGGTGCAGCATATAATAAAGAGACAAATGGGCTCCTGCCATTTATTACGAAAGGACTGGATGATAAAAAGTTAAAGAAGTGTTCTTACAATGATTTAAGATTTGGTGAGACCACAGCTGGAGCGTCGAGTCCAGTTTTGGTCTCCTTACTTAAGAAAGGATGCGGTGACACTGGAAGTTCACCAGATTGATTCCTGGGACGAAAGGGCTACTATACAAGGAGTGGTTGAATAGAATGGGCTTGTACTCGCTGGAGTTTAGAAGACTGAGGGGGTCATCTGATTGAAGTGTATAAAATGCTAGAGGGGATAGATAAGGTTGAGTTTGAACAACAACGATAAAACACTCCTGGGAGCTGATCGATCCTCTGCTCACAAAGCAACGGAGGTCTACACAGCCCAGGGTGAAAGAGTGGGGAATTGGAGCAACATATTCCACTAACAGTAGAATCACAGCCAAAGCCAACTGCATCTCTACACACCCACTGGCAAGTTGGAATCAGGAATGCAAAAATCCGGACAATTTTCTCCTCCCAAAGCCGGAATTGCTGTGGACAATCGTAGCTCAGACTGGCTCACACAGTCTTATAGAATTAATTCTCAAAAACGTGGTCATTGGCTGGACCAGGATTTGCTCTCTAAACGCCCTGGGCGGAGGTGATACTGAGCCGTCAACATGAACCGCTGCAGCCCACATGGTGTAGATGCAACCACAGTGCTGTCAGGAAGCCAGGTCCCCTGATTTTGGCCCAACAGTGAAGGAAAGCAACATGGCTCTGAGTCAGGATCAGGAGTGGCTCGGAGGTGATGGTGCTCCCATGCTGCTGTTGAACTTCTGCTGGAGGCAACTGACACACCGTTGATCAAGTGGATTGATTTGTCCTGGGCTGGCTTTTACACATCTGATTGATTTTGGTTGAATATCATACCAGTGCGGGTCAGAAAACAAAGCTTTTGGGTCTCAGTGGCCCAATCCAAACATCTTCATTGAACAAAGAGGTTATTTTCAAAAACAGTAGTTTAACAGGTCTGATAATCTCAGATTCTCTCAAAACAAAAATCTAAGCATTTTTACTCCACTGTTACAGAATAGTTGCCGAAATATCTCATCCCTGTGCCACATTACACTTCAACTCTTGAAGAAATGAGGTAATAATCTCAAACAATCGATGCTGCCAAAGAGTTGGCAAGAGCTGTAATTCAATTCAGAGCTCAAATAGCGTCATTAACCTGACAGCAAAGCTCAGGAACAGGGAGAGATTAAATTATTCCTCTGCACGTCCATCGTTGGGCCCTACCGTTTGTTAAGACACAGAATCTACACATTTATCACATTGTTCCTTTTTTTTTTAGAAAGAAAGATCTATTTTGTAACAGGCTTGGCATTGAAGCTGCTGCAAGTTATCACAGCAATGATAGTAAAAACTCCTGTCTGGAGCAGCGTCTAAATGCTCGGCACCATGTGGTGCACAGAAACAGTACTGTTTCAATTCAGTTATCATGTGTGCACGCGCGTACCTTCTCTGCAGCTGTAACATTGTATTCTGCACTCTGTTCTGGTGACCCGACGCACTTTGTACGGTACGTTCTGCCTCAGCAGCACACGAAACAATACTTTTCACTGTATCCCGGTACATGTGACAACGATAAAAATCAATCAATTAATCTCTGCTCTTTACCAAGCTTCCTACCTCAACACGAGTAGCACAGTTCAACGTACAACTCATGTTTCTCTAGTTATAGTCCTGCACATCCACTCCCTACATCACCAGGGCAGTGGCAGCAGTGTGTACCACCTACAAGATGCACTGTACCAACTCACCAAAGCTCCATTCACCACTATCTGCAAGCTCCTCTCCAAACCACTCACCATACAGGTATCGAAACATATCAAATCCCTTTTTCTGCTCTGTTAATCACTTAAAATCTCCAAAAGCATTTTGGGTGTGCCTGGACCAACAAATGGTCTTGTGGGTCAAAAAGGACGCTCAACACCACCTTCTGAATGCTAACTTCCACAACCCCCACCAAGTTCTCTCTTTGTTTCATGAAACAAAGTCAAAAACCTATAGGGTAATCCCATTACAGTGGTCTAACCCATGGTCATATATCTACATACAATTACCTTACCTGGCACCTCGCGCTGTAATGGCTCAACAATTAGTTATTTCTGTGGGATGAAAACATCGAGGAGATGAATGAATTGTTAATCTGCTTTTGGTGCGGTTGGGTACAGCTGGAATGTTGACTCGAGACAGGAAGAGAAAGTCCTGCTGCACTGTGGGGTCTGCAGCAATGATCTGAACAATTGGCAATAGGCAGAGTAATGTAGCTGATTTCCTGATCGAATGTTGGCAGCTTGCAATTTCACACACAACAGAACCAGGGGCGAGAGGACACAGGCCCCTGACTCATGAAATTCCAGACTTTCAAACTAACAGATGAACACCCCAGGTGTTCCAGACCCCTGCCCAGTGTCCCTCACTGCTATTCCCTGGAGGTTCCCGAGTGGGCAGGGTAGGGGGTACAACAATGCAATTGTTTCTCTGCCAGAGCAGCTCCGTCAGTACCAAATTGAAGTGCTGGCCCAGATTAGGACTGCAAAATTTAGTAACGTGCCCTGAAACTCAATGATAGCACTTAAAGCCCTCTTGTAGATGGTGGCGTCCAAAGATGTTCAGGTTAGGCGGTTTGGCCATGTTAAAATTGCCCCTGAGGGACGTGTAGGCTGGGTTGATTAACCATGGTATAACACGAGGTGCTGGGGATAGGCTGGGGTTGGGCTAGGTCTGGGTGGGATACTTTTCAGAGGGCCAGTACAGATTTGATGGGCTGTATTGCCTCTCTCTGCACTGTAGGCATTCTATGATTCAGACTTGGAGCACTGATCTGTACTGATACTAGTCTTCAGCACCGATGAAATGGGCATTGCTTGGAGGAAACTTTAATAGACCTCGGTTGGGAAGGCAGAATTTATGATGCTATTTGAAAAACAGGGTAGTGCTCCCAGTGTGAGCCCGATCGAAAATCCCAACATGTTGCATTTTTGGAATTAATATTAATGCATTCCCAGCTACACGCAGTGCTAATATTTCCAGAGATTTACAGACATACACATTTCAGAAGGGAATACAGATAGGCACGTGACTAAAAAAAAACGTGAGGAGATAGTGTGAAAGTGCAGGGGGCTAGGGATGGAGAACTCACAGTGCTATGAATACAGAGAAACGGAGTTCCTTAAATCAGGGTTAGACACAATTATCTAAAGGAGGGAAGTGGCGATTGGTGCTTCTGCCATCAACGTCAGCCAATGCTACAGTTAGTGTTTGGAGAGGGTGGGGGAAGATACCCTGGGTTGAAGGGATGGGGGGTGTGGGGGAGATCCTGCAGTGAATGGTGTGTGGGGAGCCAAGCCTGGATCATAAAGGAATTTGAACACTGATAAGAATTCCAAATGGAAGGCATTGGACATCTAGGGATGAGTGTAGGTTAGCAAAGCAAAGGTGAAGAGTGAGTCAAATGGGTAGAATAACATTAGCAGACTTGTGGACATGCTGGGGTTTATGGAGGTTGTGACTGAGGACAATTAAGTCACTCAAAGAGGAGGAAATACATGAGAATTGGGGATGGAAAGAGCTTCACAAAGGAACACTTTAGCGCTCGACTGGTTAACTGGTGAATTTTCTTGGCAATTATTCAGCAGGCAGCTAACAATTGTCAGATCAGATCCCAGACTGAGCTGACAGTTAAAACTTCTAACCCCTCGCTCAGAGTTATGTGTGACACTCAGGAGAACGAGTTAAGCCTCCAATCATACTGACAGCACCAACTTCACAGGACCAAAATTATTTGGACGGAAATCAGTTTCCCGAATTCCCCTAAACATCCTTCACTGGGACAGTGGGGGAGAAACTTCTCCTCCATCTCCACAGCTGTAACTGACACAGCTATAAGCTACTGCTAAGTCTTCTCCAGACCTGTTTGTCAATGGTTCCTTTATCAACCACGTAGCCTTTTCCAAGGCTGAATGGAACAGCTATCAACCACCGTTTTCCCTTTCCAGAATTGCAAACTGTACAGCTCCAAACCAGCCTAGGACCTCCAGGACTATGTTGCTTATCGCAGTGCGCAAACTGATCTCCTGGATGCTCAATTATATCACCGTTGCTGAATCGTCCACTATCAATACCCTGGGGGTTACCATTGATCAGAAACTGAACTGGACCAGCCACATGTCGAAGCTACAGCAGCAGGTCATGGACTGAGATGGTTTAGGGGTGCAGTTCATCACCACCTTCTCAAACACATTTGAAGATGAGCAACAAATACTGGCCGAGCCAGTGACAATCATATCCTTAGAAAAGTATTGAAAAATGACAACCTTTCTTTCAGCCGACTTTTAGCTATCAAATAACAGTGAAAACCTTTGCAAAGAAATAACTTCTATCTTTGAACAAATGCGTTTATTCCAAGTTACTCCCAAGAAGCGTTGGGGTGTCTTGAACTCTTGCTGCTCACGTGCAGGTAATGCATTTGCAATGGCATTCCCCCCCCCGCTTCCTCCCAACCGTGGGATGTGGGTGTCGCTGGCTGGGTCAGCATTTATTGCCCATCCCTAGTTGCCCTTGAGAGGGTGGTGGTGAGCTGTCTTCTTGAACCGCTGCAGTCTGCCGGCTGTAAGTTGACCCATAATAATACCCTCAGGGAGGGAATTCCAGGATTTTGATCCAGTGACAGTGAAGGAACAGCGATATATTTCCAAGTCAGGATGGAGTGTGGTTTGGAAGGGAATTTGCATATGGAGGAGTTCCCATGTATCTGCTGCCCTAGTCCTTCTAGATGGAGGCCGTTGAGAATTTGGAAGGTGCTATTTGAGGGTCGTTGGTGAATTTCTGCAGTGTGTCTTGTAGATAGTACACACTGCTGCTACTGAGCATCTGTGGTGGAGGGAGTGGATACTTGTGGATGTGGTGCCAACCAAGTGGGCTGCTTTGTCCTGGATGGTGTCAAGCTTCTTCAGTGTTGTTGGAGCTGAACTCATCCAGGCAAGAGGGGTGCATTCCATTACACTCCTGATTTGTGCCTTGTAGATGGTGGACAGACTTTGGGGCGTCAGGTGGTGAGCTACTCATCTCAGTATTCCTAACCTTTGGCCTGCTCTTGTAGCCACTATTTATGTGATGGGTCCAGTCAAGTTTCTGGTCAATGGTAACCCCAAGGATGTTGATAGCGGGGGATTAGGAAGGGGATTCAATGATTTTGATGCAAATCAGAAGACAAATCTACTTTCAATTCAGATTGGTCTCCGACCTGGAGGGGAAGAGGTGATGGTATTCCTGTGAGATTGTTCTTGTCCTCTTCCACGGTAGAGGTCTTGGGGTAGTGAGGACTTGTTGCAATAACCAAGCAGCACAACTTCAAAAAAGCTCAAATTGCCAATGGTGGACTTGTAATTTTTAAAAAAAAAACATACAAACAACCTTAATGACAATTATTGGCAAAGTTTTCTTTTGAAAAACAATACCGGTAACAAGTCTTTAAATAAGTTCACAACTGCCACTTTGATCTTTGTAATATTTGCACCAATCTAGATGAGAAATCAGGTATTTAATGTTGGACAAAAGGGTGAATTAGCCTCTCAGGTGTCAATTAGATCAAAAGGTCACGTTTCACTTCAAAGAAACTTTAACTTTGTACCTCTTCCTATCTGGCTCACATCATGATTGCCTCAAATTAATCCCATTTTTAAAACACACGTACCCAACATATTGTATGCTGCAGCACTCTGATGGATCTCTAAACATCATTAAAGTATTTGTAAAAACAAAGTGGTAGAGACAAACTGAGCAGGTCTGACAGTATCGACTGAGAGAAACACACCAAACATTTCAAGACCAGTATGATTCTCTCAATTCCAAAGAAGACCCATACTAGACTTGAAATGTTAACTGTTTCCCTCTGTCCACAGATGCTGTGTTTCTCTAGCATTTTGTCATTTCAAGTCTCCAGCATCCACAGTACTTCGTTTTCATAAAATACCTGTATTATATAGTGACAGACTTATACCTACATTAATGCAATACAACGAAAAGCCGACATTTATGAGTAAAGCACCCTGGTGTACTGTAGTAATTAGCCCATCAGTACTACAATCCAGCTTTAAACAAGAGCAGATCAGGAAATTACTCAGACGCTATACAGCCATAGACTTGCAACCGTCAACACTGCATCCCAGAGACAACTGCATCCAGCAATGCTGCAGCTTCAAAACAATCCATATAGACAAAGCCTGGTCTGTGAGGGCACAACATATCAGTTCAGAAGCGTATGCTACGTAAATACGACAAATCAGTCAGCACCTATGAGTGAAACCCCAGCGATAGCACACCACAATTCTCCAAGTGCGGCATGCTCTCAAACACTGCACAGTAAGGCCGAGAATAAAAGTGGTCACTTGGCAACAAACCACCTCCCCGTACAGAGGATGAAAAGCATTTTTTTGTTGTTGTTAATTCCACAAACCTGTCATCAGTCCTGAGGGGCTGCTTTGCCAGAAATTTAGGGCATGGTTGCCTTGGAGCTGGAGAATGAGTGGCAAGGTCAGTTTAAAGGGTATGGGTTCCCTGCCAGGCATTTTTCTTCAAATTAGTGGCATAATGGGCGAAACCAGAGAAAGTGGTGGCACTCCTTTGTTATTGAAGTTACTGGCAATAGGGATTTAATCACATCACAGGTGAACATTCACACTACAGGATATAAAGTCGGTCATTTTTGCACAGCCATTTGGACCCGATTGGAAAGCCTGCCATCAAAAACAAAAAGACAGCTAACCACCAAATATTTAGCAAGATTCACTCACTCCCTTTGGAAGGGAACAATAAGGCTGCACCAATTTTTTCTGCAATTGAAGCATGACCATTTAGAATTTGATTGTGAGATTTTTTTTAAAGAAAAGACTGAAAATAACACATTCTTAACACATACCCAGAAGATTAAATGAAATTGAAATTAAGAGCGAAGGGGCTGCAGAATCATTTTCCAAGCGGCTCAATGTCTATGCAGTTAATTCTACCCAATTTATGTTAAGTATTTTGTTAACGTGTTGGGTGAGAGCCATTTCCTAGTCCGTCCCACACACAGCCGGTAGGGGATTTTGTTTTAGTGAAATAGCTGTCACTCTTACCGGTGCTGCCTTAAGTTTATTTTGTTTTTTAACCCCCTGTTGGCGGGGGGGGGGTGTATTATTGGTACCCTACTGCCCTCCTAGCAGCATTCCATCCCTAAATGGCTGATGCTTTTCTGCTTGACCACACTAAATCGATTAATCGAAATGTGAATATAGTCATAAACCCCAAGTCAACTGTGCAAGTGAGTCAACGTCCAAGGATTGGCGATATACACGCACACACACACAGGGATTACTGTCCGCTGTCTCCGCTCACGAGAATTGGCAACACCTCCGTCTGTTTCAGAATTGAGGTGTGCGTTTTCAAAACCCTCCAGCCCCACATTCCCTCGCCCTTCCCTGTATGTATGTATACACACACACACACACACACACAAAGGACAAACTAACAGCCCCCTCCTTTGGTTTCAATTCAGTCTTGTTCCCTTTCCTGCTTAAACCATTCGCTGCGAATCGCTTCAGCCCCTCTAACATTCTCTCCACAGTAACTACACAAACGGGGACAACATTATCCACAAGGAATCTTCACACGACAGAATGTAATCCCCACCATTCCCAGGAATGATTTTCTCTTACACATCAGTAGATATTGCAATGGGGATAGGAATCTGTGTGAGAGAGAGAGAGAGAGCGCGCAGAGTGTTGCAATGTAAGACCCGGGTTCTTTATCATTAAACAACAGGCAGTTTTACTCTAAATCTCCTTCTTGTTCCCCCAGCCCCTTTCCCTTTCCCTTCCCTTTCTCGCATTCACAACTGATGCTCACCCCAACAGTTCTCACGGGGTGACAAGCTTTAATTAAAGCCGCGATCGCTTTCAGGGCGAACCGGCTCAATCTGTTGTTAATGTAGCGACTGTTACAATTCAAAGCCGAGCCAAGCTTTTACCCTACAGCAGCTCTCAAAAAGAAAATAAATGCTTCCCCCACCCCGGATCAGGTTGCACTGTGATCTTACCTTCATGTCATTAATGACAGCCTGGAAGAGGCCACCGAGAGCTCCGCATTCCTTATCCATTCCCGGCTCCATCTTTGCACATTCAATGGATATAACTACAGGGGGAGGGAGGGGGCTGTTTCAATCCACTCCGGAGAGAAAGGGAGTGGAAGGGGGGGGGCGCTCTGCCCCCCTTTTTCACGCGGTTTTGCAAGATGACAGTGGGTTCCCGCAATGCTAACAGTTCTGACTCAATGGGAGACTGAAAGGGAAGAGGGAGGGAGGGAGGGGGGTGTGGATCTGCGGCACACACTGGGGGGGAGGAGGATGAGAAGGGGGTTGAAAGTGACTCCGGCGCGGAATTACCCTTTGCCTGGTCAATTTCTCTCCCTCTTGATCTGTTTAAATGGGGTCAGTTTCACCAAGCCCTGGGAGGGGAGGGGAGTGGTGGTGGTTTGGGATGTGAAATGGAACACAGGAGATAAACCCTGGTCTCTTTCTTTAGCCCAATTGCAGATGGTGATACTCCACGGCCATGACTTCCCAGCGCCAACAAACACGAGGGGAGAGTGAAAGAGGAAAGAGAGAGGGAGACAGAGTCCGGAATGACAGAAAACAAAAGGAAAAGACAAAGGGGAGAGGGAGAGTAACCGCTGGGACTAGCAATAAGGGCTCCCCTGTAACCCCACTCGATAGACACAGTGTAGCGAGGAGAATGCAATTTAGGCACAATGTAACCAAATGATCCCCCGGCCCCGATTCGATCTGTCGGCTTTTTCTCCCCCCCCCCCAAACTCTAAAACACATCACATGGCAATGGGAAGGTGGAATTCATTGGGTGTCAGAGAGAGAGAGGGAGGGGAGAGAGGAGGGTTTATAATCTCTGCAGTAACGAGAGCTGAGTGTAGGATCAGTGGGAGCGTCTGTTTGTTGGGAGATTAGACCGTGTAAGATTAGGAGTCACAGTAAATGCATTAGCACTGCCTAGATGCAGAGGTGTGCGCGGCTATGCGTCTGGACGTATCGGCTCCCAGTTAAATAGGAATTCAAATTTTCACCCACCTATATTTTAAGGTCAAGCATTTAATCCTCGGATGGTGCCTGCCACGGATTATTGCTGTTTAGTGGGATCTTGCTGTACGCCTTACATCAATTATCACTAATGTACTTCCATATGGAAGACGGTCACGTCAAGTCCTACTGAAATAGTTTGGGGCCAAACCGCCCCTGGAGCCCATTCAGTAAATATCAGCTTCCCCACCCTGTCGTGTTACACTCGGTGTTCAAAAGTCTATTGATCTCTGTGGTAATGACTGAGCCTCCACACGTCTCTCAGGGAGCGAATTCCAAAGATTCACACCCCACAAAGAATAAATGGCTTCCCAAAGAATAAACACCTTCCCAAACAGTCCTAAGTGATCAACCATATATTCTGAGTCTGTGCACCCCCCCTCCAAGTTCTCGACTATCCCGGCCCAAGCAAGCAGTCACATGGACCCTGTCAATTGACTACATGAGTTGGGGTGTCATGTAGCAGCTGTACAGGACATTGGTTAGGCCAGTGTTGGAATACTGCATTCAGTTCTGATCTCCCTGCTATAGGAAAGATGTGTTAAAGGCCTCTGAAAAGATTTACAAGGATGTTGCCAGCTTTGGAGAGTTTGAGCTATAGGGAGAGGCTGAATAGCCTGGGGATATTTTCCCTGGAGCATCGGAGGCTGAGGAGTGACCATATACAGGTTTATAAAATCATGGGGGCGTGGATAGGATGAATAGTCAAGGTCTTTTCACAGAAACTACAGGGCACAGGTTTAAGGTGAGAGGAGAAAGATTTAAAAGGGACCTAAGGGGCAACTTTTTCACACAGAGGATGGTGCATGTATAGAACGAACTGCCAGGGGAAGTGGAGGAGGCTGGTACAATTACAACATTTGAAAGGCATCTGGATGGATACATGAATAGGAAGGGTTTAGAGGAATTTGGGCAAAATGCTGGCAAATGGGACTAGATGAATTTAGAATATCTGGTTGGCATGGACGAGTTGGAACTAAGGGTCTGTTTCCGTGCTGTACATCTCTATGACTTAGCCCTTGAAGAATATTATTCCATATCACATCTCAATTTTACAAACTTTGGGAATAAAGGCCTAGTCTTTTCAGTCTTTACGCAGAAGACAATCCCTTAACCCAGGAACCAGTCTAGTGAGCCTACGTCGCATTCTCTTGAGGAATAAATATGTGAATGTGTGAGAGCTCCCACACAGGAGATTTACTGAGACATTGGACATGGATTTCAAGGCCAATTTGATTTTGTTAGGTAATGTTTTGAGAATGGAGTGGGAAAAGAGAGGTGATATATATTGTGTTAGTTTCATTGTCAGTTTGTGAGCATTGCTTGCCAGGGTGATATTCATGGCATATCATTAGTTGCTATGAGATAGGAACATAAAAATAAGAGCAGTGGTAGGCCATTCAGCCCTTTGAGCCTGCTGCACTATTCAATGTGATCATAGCTGTTCATCTAACTCAGTCCCTCGTTCCCACTTTCTCCCTATATCTTTGATCTCTTTCAGCCTAGGAACTATATCTAACTACTTCTTGAAAACATTCAATGTTTTGGCCTCAACTGCTCTGGTGATTTGGCTGATTGTCTGACTAAGGCAGTTCAGAGAGTAGTTAAAAGTCATGTTGATGTGGCACTGGTGTCACATTGACCGGAAACTGAACTAACGCAGCTTTCATAAACATAACGGTTACAAAAGCAGGTCAGAGGTTAGGAATACTGCGGTCAGTAACACACCTCCTGACTCCCCAAAGTCTGTCCACCATCTACAAGATGCAAGTCAGGAGTGTGATGGAATACTCCCCACTTGTCTGCATGGGTGCAGCTCCAACAATACTCAAGAAGCCTGACACCATCCAGGGCAAAGCACCCTCCTCTTGATTCACACCTCATCTGCCATCTTCAATATTCATCTTCTTCACCACCAGACACAGTGGCAACTGTGTGTACTTTCTACAAGAAACAAGTCAGCAAAATTCCTTAAGCAGCACTTGCCAAACCCAGGACCGCTACTACTTAGAAGGTCAAGAGATACATGGGAACACCACAACCTGCAAATTCCACTCCAAGCCTTTCGCCATCCTGACTCGGAAATATATCATCATTCCTTTAGTGTCACCGGGTCAAAATCATGGAACTCCCTCCCTAATGGCATCTACCTACAGCACATGGACTGCAGTGGTTCAAGAAGGCAGCTCATTACCAACTTTTCAAAAGGCAACTGGGAACAGGCAATGAATGCTGGCCTAGTCATTGATGCTCACATTCTATGAACACGTTTTTTAAAAAGCAAATAACTTCCTTCTTTAAAAGGGACATTGGCAAACCTGTCAGCATTTTATGACACTCCGACAGCTCATGGTCCCTCTAATGGAATACAATTTTCATAGTATCCCTACAGGATGGAAGTAGGCCATTTGGCCCATCAAATCTACACTGACTCTTCAAAGAGCAGCCAGTCCAGGTGCACACCCCTACATTTCCCATGACTAATCCATCCAGTCCACACATCCCTGGAATTATGGGCGAATTTAGCAATTCACCAAATGTGTTCATAGAATGTGAGCATCAATGACTAGGCCAGCATTTATTGCCTGTACATCTTTGGATTGTGGGAGGTAACCAGAGTACCCACACAGGGAGAACATGAAAATAACACACCGTCACCATAGGCTGGAATTGAATGCAAGTTCCTGGTGCTGTGAGGTAGCAGAGCTAACCACTGAGCCATTGTGCCACCCAACTTTAGTTCCAGATTTTTAAAAGTAACTTCAAGTTCTTAGCTCACCACAGTGAGATTTTGAACTCTCTCTCTCTGGTCCAGGTCCCTGGAATACCACATGGTTTAAAGGACATTTATTAAATTTAAACTTGAGTAATTACAGGTATTTTCTGTATCCATCAATACCATCCTGTAAGATGTTTCCCTACATTTAAAGGCAGGAGGAGAGGGAACAGTACAATGTTGTTGTCTTGTCTCTGACTCTTTCTGCCAGGACAAGCTGTTAAAACTACAATTCAAAATGAAGCTGCAAAAATGCACTGGGAATATTAACCCAGTGATACAGTGTGGGTAGTGGAGCCTTCCCCTGAAACTCCCAATTAAGGTGTCGGTTCTGCTTTAGATGTGTTGTTTATATAGTCCACTGTGAATGAATGAAGATTGAAGCACTCCTGCATAAAGGTTGGTGTCTTAGGTAGTGAGCAGTGACCTGGTGCAGTAAATAGTAATTCAAGTCAATGCATTGAGAAAGTAATCAGCTCCTACAGAGGGGAGAGGATCGATTTATTTGTCTGTTTGACCTTTGGTCATTTTGATTCGTGGATACTTGTCCAGCGCAATTTCAAAGAATTTAGTCAATTTAGCAATGAGTATTTTTTGTGCAGAGGTTCCATTACGTCTATCAATTTGTGGAAGAGCCCTTCTGTTAGTTTCTGGCCTCATCTGAAACTGATCAATTTTGTGTTCACAAAACCTCACACTGCATTCACAACTGGAGCTCACTAGCTCCTGTATTTGTAACTGACATCTTTCATTATTTAAAGGCCAAAATCATGCCCTCTCTCAGTTCACTATCTTAGAAGAGTGAAAGATCAATTCTCTTCATTTTGTTCTCTCCTAATCCATTGCACTGATCCCCTGAAATGCACTTTGGATTAGCTGGCGCTGTCCCTCTCCTGCCTCTGTCCAGAATGCCCATGCTTTTGTGAATAAGGATGCTGCTATCCATGAGTTTTTTGTGAATCATTTGTGACCCTTCTGAGATGAGATGAGTCTTTATTCTGTGAATACCTGGTCTTTGTCCTCATTGTGAAACATAAAGCGGTGTAGCTCAGTAGCAGAGCATTTAACTGCAAATCATGAAGTTCCCTGGTTCAAATCTAGGTGCCCACTTTTGGGCTCAAAGGGCTGAATGGCCTATTCCTGTGCCTGTTATTCTACCAAGGTGACAACATTGATTGAGGAACCATGAGGTCTTCCTTGTCAATAGATCATGCGCAGATACAGAAAACAATCAAAGAGGCTAAAGGACCAGCAGGCCAAGACAATTCAAGTCACAGTGCAAAGTCCTGGCCAGACCACACAGTCATTGTGAGCAGTTCTGGATATCACACTTTTGCAAGGAGACATTGGCTTTGGAAATAGGGCAGTGCAGATTCACCACAAAAGTACTGGGACTTCAGGGATTAAATTCCGACCAAGATTACACAGACTGGGAGAGTTATCCCCCAGGATTTAGAAAGTTGAGGGGTCATATGAGTTTTAAGGTCTTTAAGGGAAGCGTCCGTCTAATTTTCTTCCTGGCCACTTGGACACCCGAGGCCAGTACACAACAGCAACTTCCTGAACCAGAAGTCAACGCTGCAATTGCCATGCATGGAACATCGGGCTTAAAGCCTACAGGGCACTTTAATTAAGGGGAATGGGTTAGCTCTGCAGGGGAATCAGACAAACTAATTCTGCTGGCTCAGAAGTCTAGGACACAGTCTAAAACCTGGAGTGATCTTGTGGCCCATTGGTAATGTCCCTACCTCTGAGTCAGAGATCTTGGTTTAAATCCCACCTCCCACGTTGGTGTGTCAGAACATGTCCAAACAGTTGAATTAAAAGTTTGCACTAGAATTTCCAGGATGAATGATTGATTTGATTTACTGTTGTCCCACGTACCTAGGCACAGTGCAAAAGACAGATCAAATCATACAAAGTGCATTAGGGTAATAGGACAGAGCGAGGAATGCAATGCTACAGCTGCAGAGAAGGTGCGCAAACAATGAGATCAACATTAAATTTGAAATTTGAGAATTCCATTCAGGAATCTAATAACAGCGGGGAAGAAGCTGTTCTTGAATCTGTTGGTACGTGTGTTTAAACTTTTGTATCTTCTGCCTGTTGGAAGAGGTTGGAAGAGATTATAACGGGTGTCTTGACCCCCTGAAGGGGTCTCAGAGGTTTGACTTAGGGTTGTGAGCTTTGGAGAGGAGACTTGCCCGATTTGGGGGCTTTGCCGGGACGTTTCTGGATCTACTGTATTGATACCACCAAAGAGCAGGAGCTGGATTTCAGCTAAGGCCATTGTTTAACTTCAGAAAACATTTTTAATGTGTGCGGGATATTCGAATACCAAGTGGGCACTAGGCAGAGGCTGACTGTGTCTGGAGTGCGGGAGAGACCGGGAGGTCTTGTGATAAAGTGGGAATGTGAGTGGCGACTTCAAACTTTGTGGTGCTTCTGTTCCTGGCAACTTTTTGTACAGCCCCCTAACCCAGGAACCAACCATCCTGCATAACGTAATGGGTTGAAGAGGAGCAGGGGCTGCTGAGTGAGTCAGCATTTGTTGTTAGGGGTCATAGAAGCAGAGTTGATCTTAGAATACTTAGTCATAGAGTTGTACAGCACGGAAACAAACCCTTTGATCCAACTTGTCCATGCCGACCAGATATCCTAAATTTATCTAGTCCCATTTGTCAACATTTGGCCCATATCCCTCTAAACCCTTCCTATTCATGTACCCATCCAGATGCCTTTTAAATGTTGTAATTGTACCCACCTCCACCATTTCTTCTGGCAGCTCATTCTATACACGCGCCACCCTCAGTGTGAAAAAGTTATCCCTTACTTCCCTTTCAAATCTTTCCCTTCTCACTGTAAACCTATGCCCTCTACTTTTGGACTCCCCTACCCTGGTAAACAGACCTTGGCTATTCACCCTATCCATGCCCCTCATGATTTTATAAACTTCTATAAGGTCACCCCTCGGCCTCCGATGCTCCAGGGAAAATAGCCCCATTGAGCCTCCGTTAGCTCAAACCCTCCAACCCTGGCAACATCCTTGCAAATCTTTTCTGAATGCTTTCAAATTTATCGACATCTTTCCCATAACAGGGAGACCGGAACTGAATGTAGTATTCCAAAAGTGACCCAACCAATGTCCTGTACATTGTACATTTTTGGACTGTGGGAGGAAACCTGAGTACCTGGAGGAAACCCATGCAGACGCTGGAAGAACGTACAAATCCCACACAGACAGCCATCCGAGGGTGGAATTGAACCTGGATCCCTGGTGTTGCGAGGGTACTGAGCCACTGTGCCACCCCTGTGGAATGGAGTGGAATCATGGGATGTTACTGCACAGAATGAGGCCATTTGAACCCTGGTCTTTTTGCTAGCTCATTAACATTAAACGTCCCAGTGCTTTCCCTATCCAGCTGCTGCGCTTTCCTTTTCTACCCTGTGTCTGATTCTCTTTTGAAACTTAGATTGTCCTTCAGGCAGTGTATTCCAGATCAAAGCTACTGTCCGTGTAAAAGATTGGTTCCATGCCCCCTCCAGTTCTTTTGCCAATTATCTAAATGAGTATCCTCTGGTTACCAACACTCCTGCCACTAGAAACAATTGTTCACCTTATTAAAACCCCTCATAATTTTGAAAATTGCTTTGACATTCAATGAAAGATAATTGGTGCATATGTTAATATTGAATGAGCCTACTTGACAGTTTTATATTAATTGGATATTTTCATCGAATGACTGACATCCGCACCAAAGTTTCCAAACGCTTGCATTTCTTCTCAAACTTTATATGCCATGCAGTTGCCTCTTGGATCCGAGCGAGATGAGTTTGGGTATGTTCAGAAGAATTCTTAAACGACGGAAGATTCACGTTACAGAAGAGGTTTCAACACGGCTTTCCTGACCTGAGAAACTATAAGGAGATTTGTGTGGGAAATGGAAACAGTATTTTCGAGCAGGAAAGAATGTTTCTTAGAGCTTGGGTTTGTTGTATTGAAGCAGTCCTTACAGGCATCCAGCCTCCTCACTGGAAAAGTGCCTGACTGTGAAAAAGAGTCATTCCAATGAAGATGATTCCAGGGATTACACCCTCAGTTGGTGCTGTGTGTTTACTGCTCCCAGCCTCGGCAACAGAAACAGACCGAGACATGGTCTCTGTATCAAGAGGATCAGCTATGATGCCTACTTTTGATGACCATTCAGTGACCCCTGTTGGACAGGGTTTGTGTGGTTCATCACAAGTCAAGATTGGTTGTAACGTTGACTCCTCTCCAGTGCTCATTTTGCCACTGACTTGGAGCATATGTTGTTTGCTGAGGTTGAAAAACATGTCCCCGCATTCATACAATGTCCTTTGCAGTTCCTCCCTTACCATACTCATAATATAGAATGTGATTGCATTGTTCACCCATGAAGCTACCCTACAACATAAATACATGTGCACTTTTTGCCTTGACATGAGAGGAATATCTTTGCACCTTCTGCTGAATGTAAGACTTCAACGCTCCAACTGACTGCACTCTGGGCTAAGCATCAACCCAGGTACGGTCACAAACGGAAATTAGAAAGTGCTTACATTACAAAACCAAAAGAACTGAGGATGCTGTAAATCAGAAACAAAAACAGGAATTGCTGGAAAAGCTCAGCAGGTTTGGCAGCATCTGTGGAGGGAAATGAGAGTTAACATTTCAGGTCGAGTAACCCTTCCTCAGAACTGGTTAAATTGCTTGAATTATATCCTGTTGCTTTAGCTTCTGATTAGGAACGCTAATACTCATCCTTCTGGACTCAATATCAAGTTCAATAATTTTAGGGTTTGAGGCACCTTTTTCCATGGGCTTACCCCAACTGTCACGGGCTAAGCCATGTTATCACATGGTCTGCTATTACACATTGTTAGTCACTAATAGTCATCACTAGTAGCTATTCATTTTCTAAGGCTCATCATTATCCTGCCCTTTGCCCGTCCTACCGTTCTTCTCTGTCTTTGGGCTCCATCTCCACCTATCGTTTACTCCCTAACTCCTCCCACCCTATCTTCTGCATATAAACCGACATTTTCCTAGCTACCATCAGTTCCAAGGAAGGGTCATTGAACCCGAAACATTAACTCTGATTTCTCTCCACAGATGCTGCCAGACCTGCTGATACTTTCCGCAATTTCTGTTTCCATTTCCAGTTCTATCCGTTTTTACCTAATACTCAGACTAGGGTCTGCAATGTTATATCCGTCCCAAACCAGCCATTGAAATATGGTAGTGGACATTAACACATCGTGATAGCAACTTTATTCACAGAATGTAGTTTAAATATGTCAGCTTTGTACCAACCAGATCAAAGTCCCAGCAACAGCTCTTTATCAGTGCTCAAGGTACTTCATTACGCAATGTCCCTTGCCTGTTAATTTTCAAAATATAATTAACATATCAAGTCTATGAGGCACCATCACCATTTGATCAGTGAACTGCAGGCCAATGTAACTGGTTTAGCCCATTTTTAGTTTGTAATGATTCAAATTAAAGTGGACCACAGTCAAGAATCTTCTTTAACTAATTTTTACGTCAGTTTATGACAAATCATTACTGGAAGTTCCTAAGGGATAAACAAGACAAAGGCATTAACAGGAAATTACAGATGAAGATTAAAACAAGTACTGAGAAGATGAAATGAATCCTGGTAAGAAGGAATTCCCAAGAAGTCTCTGTCACACATATTTCGGGTCTGTTCCTTCAGTTCCATGTTGCTGAAAGGAAGAAGCTAACACTTGAAGTCAGGTCCCACTGCTGCGATCACTTCTATAGTTAAATAAATTTTGTTTTCCATATAGGTCGGCTCCTCAGAACAGCACAATTTAGGGGAGTGAGAGACAGTGAGACAGAAAGAGGGAGTAGATTCTTAGATCCTGGTTCTGTAGGCATGATGTTTTTAGCTGCTCAGTTACTTTAGAGCAGGTCATCAGCAATTTTAAGATAACAAGGTGTAGAGCTGGATGAACACAACAGGCCAAGCAGCATCAGAGGAGCAGGAAAGCTGACGTTTCGGGTCGAGACCCTTCATCAGAAATGGGGGAGGGGAAGGGAATTCTGAAATAAATAGGGAGAGAGGGGGAGGCGGATAGAAGATGGATAGAGGAGAGGATAGGTGGAGAGGAGACAGACAGGTCAAAGAGGTGGGGTTGGAGCCAGTAAAGGTGAGTGTAGGTAGGGAGGTCGGGAGGAGATAGGTCAGTCCAGGGAGGACGGACAGGTCAAGGAGGCGGGATAAGGTTAGTAGATGGGAGATGGGGGTGGGGCTTGAGGTGGGAGGAGGGGATAGGTGGAAGGAAGGACAGGTTAGGGAGGCAGGGACGAGCTGGGCTGGTTTTGGGATGCCATCAGGGGAGGGGAGATTTTGAAGCTTGTGAAGTCCACATTGATACCCTTGGGCTGCAGGGTTCCCAAGCGAAATATGAGATGCTATTCCTGCAGCTTTCGGGTGGCATCATTGTGGCATTGCAGGAGGCCCAGGATGGACATGTTGTCCAAGGAGTGGGAGGGGGAGTTGAAATGGTTCGCGACTGGAAGGTGCAGTTGTTTGTTGCGAACCGAGTGTAGGTGTTCCACAAAGTGGTCCCCAAGCCTCCGCTTGGTTTCCCCGATGTACGGGAGGCCACAACGGGAACAGCGGATACAATATATTACATTGGCAGATGTGCAGGTGTACATCTGCTTGACGTGGAAAGTCTTCTTGGGGCCTGGGATGGGGCTGAGGGGGGAGGTGTAGGGGCAGGTGTAGCACTTCCTGCGGTTGCAGGGAAAAGTGGGGGGGGTGGTGGGGCTGGAGGGGAGTGTGGAGTGGACAAGGGAGTCACAGAGAGAGTGGTCCATCCGGAAAGCAGATAAGGCTGGGGGAGGAGAAATGTCTTTGGTAGTGGGGTCAGATTGCAATTGTCTGCTCCACACTCCCCTCCAGCCCCACCACCCCCGGCCTTCCACATCAAACAGATGTTCACCTGCACATCTGCTAATGTGATATACTGTATCCGCTGTTCCCGTTGTGGCCTCCCGTACAGCGGGGAAACCAAGCGGAGGCTTGGGGACCGCTTTGTGGAACACTTACACTCGGTTCGCAACAAACAACTACACCTCCCAGTCGCAAACTATTTCAACTCCCCCTCCCACTCCTTGGACAACATGTCCATCCTGGGCCTCCTGCATTGCCACAATGATGCCACCCGAAAGCTGCAGGAATAGCATCTCATATTTCGCTTGGGAACCCTGCAGCCCAAGGGTATCAATGTGGACTTCACAAGCTTCAAAACCTCCCCTCCCCCGACTGCATCCCAAAACCAGCCCAGCTCGTCCCCACCTCCCTAACCATTCCTCCCACCTCAAGCCCTACCTCCATCTCCTATCCACTAACCTCATTGACCTGTCTGTCCTCCCTGGACCGACCTATCCCCTCCCTAACTCCCCAGCTACACTCACCTTTACTGGCTCCAACCGTGCCTCTTTGACCTGTCTGTTTCCTCTCCACCTATCTTCTCCTTTATCCATCTTCTATCCGCCTCCCCCTCTCTCCCTATTTATTTCAGAATCTCCTTCCCCTCCCCCATTTCTGAAGACGGGTCTCGACCCGAAACGTTAGCTTTCCTGCTCCTCTGATGCTGCTTGGCCTGCTGTGCTCATCCAGCTCTACACCTTGTTATCTCTGATTCTCCAGCATCGGCAGTTCCTACTATCTCTGTAACAATTTTAAGGTGTTCCTTTATTTGAATCCCTTCCTCATTCTCTGTCTGTTCTTGGACAGCTGTTCCTTCTGGGACAGTTCAAGATGGAATCCCTTTTTGTCTAGGCAGCTGAGAAGCTGAGAAGTACGTACACTGGTACTGTTCCCCAACTCTTCCTCCAAAACATCGATGGCTGCATCGGTGCTGCATCCTGCACCCAGGCTGAGCCAAAGCAGTTCATCGCTTTCGCTAACAACTTCCACCCCTCCCTCAAATTCACTTGGTCCATCTCTGACACCTCTCTCCTCTTTCTTGACCTTTCCGTTTCCATTTCTGGCAACAGCTTACATACCGACATTTACTATAAACCCACAGACTCCCATAGCTACCTAGACTACACCTCCTCCCACACAGTATCCTGTAAAACTCCATCCAATTTTCCCAATTCCTCCATCTCTGTCGCATCTGCTCTGATGAGGAGACATTCTACTCCCAAGCATCCCTGTTGTCTGCCTTTTTCAAATAATGCTCTTTCCCCACACTCCCCCATCATCCAGACAGCCCTTCACTGTGCCTCCTCCATTCCCTGCTCCACAGCTCTAAACCAACCCCCCTCCCTGAAACATAATAAACCCCCCTTGTCCTCACCTTCCACCCCACCTGCCTCCACATCCAACGTATCATGCTCAAACACTTCCACCAAGTCCAATTAGACCCCACTACCCGGAACATCTTCCACTCCCATCCCCTCTCTGCCTTCTGCGAGGACAATTCCCTTCATCATTTCTTAGTTCACGACACTCCCCACCAATCACTCCAACCTGCCCGGTACCTTCCCCCAGTAACTGTAAAAGATGCAACACCTGCCCACACACCACCTCCCTCACCTCCATCCAGGGCCCTAAACAGTATTTCCAGGTGAGATAAAGCTACACCTGAATCTCCTCCAACCTAGTCTATTGCATCCGGTGCTCCCAATGTGGTCATCTCTATGTCGGTGAGGCCAAACGTAGACTAGGTGACCATTTCACCAAGCATCTCCACCTGGTTCATGACGGCCAACCTAACCTTCCTGTCATGGCCCATTTCAACTCCCCGTCCCACTCCCTCTCCGACATGTCCGTCCTCGGCCTCCTCCAGGCTTGCAGTGACTCGGAACACAAATTTGAAGAACAACACCTTATCTTCCGTCTGGGCACCCTACAGCCTGGAGGACTCAACATTGAGTTCTCCAATTTCAACTAAAACTTCCCACCCATCCCCTGCCTCCCCTTCCATCCCACCTCCTGACCCTCCCTTCCAGCTACCAAGGGGATTCATCCCTCCCGTTGACCAACCAGGTCATACCTACCACCAGTGTCCACCTATCACATGCAGCGAGACCTGGGTGCCCTTGTCACTGGGCCACTTCCTTTTTCATTGTTCATTGACGGGAGATGGGCATCGTTGGCCAGGCCTGCATTTACTGCCCATCATTCTAATTACCCAGAGGGCAACTAAGAGTAAACCACATTGCTGTGGGTCTGGAGTATGTCCGAGGGGGTGGTTTTAGTGGTTAGCAGTGCTGCCTCACAGTACAGGGACTTGGGTTCGATTCCACCCTTGGGGCAACTGTCTGTGTGGAGTTTACCCATTCTGCATAAGTGCTCTGCTTTCCTCCCACAGTCCGAAAGTTGTACAGACAAGGTGGATTAGCCATGGGGAAATATAGGGATAGGGTAGGGTGTGGGTGGAATGCTCTTTGGGAGGAGCAGTGTGGACTCAATGGACCAGATAGCCTGCTCCCGTAAGGAAGCTATGATTCTGGGTAAGGACAGCAGTTTCCTTCCCTTTAGGATATTACTGAACCAGATGGGTTTCAAATAATAATTAGCAGTGATTATTTTTAATTCCAAATTTTCAGTGAATTTAAATTTCATCATCTGCTAAAGTGGGATTCGAACCCAAGTCCTTTGAACATCAGCCTGGACTTCTGGATTGCAAGTCAAGTGACATTACAAGCCCATACCAGAAAGAAACTTGTTTCTTTTAATGGGAAGAAAGCCTGGGAAAGTCAACAAACAGCAGTAACATTAGGTGAGAACCTGAGAGGAAAAAGAGCAATAATGTGAGATGGAACAGGAGGTGAGAAAGCAGTCAGCTTGTAGTTAGACAGATGGTGAGAACAGCAATGTATACGTTCTCCAAACCCTACACTCAGTGGTGTGTTGGAAATGTGGGAGTGTCATGGAGGGTTGGAAGTGAGAATTGATCTTCTTGTTCTGAGAATGAAGATTGACAGTGAGCAAAGGGTCTGTTTCCGCGCTGTATGACTCTCTAACTGTTCTTGCTGCAGCTCCCACCAACGACGGCCCGACCAATCAGCACCCTCTTTGTCATTCTGTATAAAATGGCGTCTCTTTTTCACATCCTTTTTTGATGCCCCAGTTCTGATGGGTATTAGGCAAAAAGATTCAATTTCTAAGTCTACCTTTAGCGACATTGAACGGCGTTAAATGGTGGAAACACAGATCTTTAAAGTGTTGTGAACAGGCACATAGATGATTCAGAATGGCTGATGGAATGCTGACTTTTACACCAAAAAGACTTGAATGCCAGGTGCAGAGATCTTGCTACAGCTACACAAAGTCCTGCTTAGACCATACCTAGGGTTGTATTTTACAAGGAGTCAGGGGTAGGTTTGGGGGATGGGAATGGACCAGCTACCCCAGAGGGCAGAAGGCAGGATTTGGAGGTCTGGCAGAGAGGCGTGAAGGTGATAACTTGGGCATGGGTGCCCCTCATGTACACATGGCCCTTCCCCTCCCCCACCCTCACAAGAAATTCTTTCCTGCCCATTTCAAGTGGCTTTTAAAAAACGGCTTTTGTGCTCTGAAATGCCCAGAGGGTTGGTTAGCTCAGTTGACCGCACGGCTGCTTAACAATGTACAGTGATGCCAACAGCGCAGGTTCAATTCCTACACAGGCTGAGGCTACCATGAAGGATTCTCCTTCTCAACCTCTCTCCTTCACCTGTGGCATGGTAACCCCCCCCCCAGTTAAACCATCACCAGTCACCCCTCTCTCTAATGAGACAGCAGCCCTATGGCCTGCTATAATCATGGCCATTTTACCTTTACTTATTTTTTCCTACCAAGCATTCTATGGCAGCGTGTACCCTTAACCTGGTTGGGACTCAACAGGCCTAAAGGATGGAGGCCTATTGGGATCCTCCCCGATCCATGTACTTTGGGGAACAGATCAGGATGTGTTAGAAAATGAGGTGACAACTTCTTGACGGATTTTTTGTTTCTTTCGTCGGATGTGGGAGTCACTGGCAAGGCCAGCATTTGTTGCCCATCCCTAATTGCCCTTGAACTGTCTGTCTTGCTTGGCCATTTCAGAAGACAGTTAACGGTCCACACAAAGTAGAGTCACATGGAGGCCAGGCTGGGTAGGGATGGCAGATTTCCTTCCCTAAATGTCATTAGTGAACCAGTTTCACAACAATCAATGACACTTTCATGACCATCATTCCTGATATGAGCTTTTAAATTCCCTAGATTTATGAAATAATGGAATTTTAATTCCTCCAGCTGGTATTTGAATTGGGTCCCTGGAGCATTATTCTGGATTTCTAGAATCCCTACAATGCTGAAGCAAGCCATTTGGCCCATCAGAGTCCACACTCACCCTCTGTAGAGCATCCCACCCCTTACTTCCCTTGCTTAATCCACCTCACATTCCTGGGCCCTATTGCCAATTTAGCTTGGCCAATCCACCTAACCAGCACACCTTTGGACTGTGGGAGGAAACCGGAGCACCCGGAGGAAACCCACGCAGACACAGGGAGAATGTGCAAACGCCACACAGACAGTCACCCGAGTGTGGAATCGAACCCAGGTCCCTGGGTGCTGCCCACTGAGCCACTGTGCCACCCTTTCAGTCCACTGATATTCCCACTACACCACTGTCTCTCCCCCACCTCACAAATATGTCAGGGGAAAGGGACACCAACAGCAAATTTCAGCTCCTAATTCTGAACACCACACATCAGAATGTTGCATCAGCCTTGGAGGCAGCAGACAGTAGATCTCCCAGAAAAGTACCAGATCTCCAAGGGTTAAATTATGTGGAGAGATTATAACATTTAATTTTGTATGAGCTGGAATTGTGAGGGTTATGAGTATGGGGAGAGAGATGGCATTTGATCGATGTATTCAAGGGATCAGATCGAGTAGAAACTATTCCTGCTTGTTGAAAATTTGGGTCTTGTTTTCCAACATTTCAGACAGACCTTTCAATGTGAAATTAGTCAACACTTCCATACACAGAGGGTGGTGTTGAAACACTTCAGCAACCAGCAACTGATACTGGATCAAGTACCTACGTTGGAACTGCAATCAAACCATTTTTGTTTTCTAAAGGTACTGATAGATATGGGACAAAGGTCACAGATCAGCTGCACGGCCTCATTGACAGTGGAACAGGGCTAAATGGTTAAATGTCTGAATCCCAGGTCCTAGGGGCATTAGGAGACATAGACTGAAAAAAATACCGGTGAGGGATATATTAAGGAGCACTGAGGAGTGGGCTGAGAGGGGAAATATGGCATTAATTGAGAGCAATTTTATTTTTTCAGGCCCCTGCCTTCCTCTCACTACCCAATCCTGTTAAGATTGGACTTTTAAATGATGTCTTGGTTTCCCAAAGCCAAACATTTATTTTAGCTGCTAAGTATTTGTAATGGATGATGAGTTTAGGCTCTCTAAGGATTTGAGGTGGTATTTCCAATCCAGTTAATGAATTGACCTGTCCCTGGAGATTGTCCGGCAATCAGATTTCATCCATTATATTCGGCACTAAACGCTTGTTAATAATGTCGCATGGAATTACTTAACATATCGATAGACTACTGCGAGAAAGTGTACTTGAAATGATACACTCTAACACTAGGTGATGTGCTTAATTCTTGGAATTAATATTGCTCCCAACATTATCACCACATCCTTACATCCTAGTGATACACGAGGAGCAATAACAACAACTTGTGTTTAAATAGCGCTTTTCAGAGTATAAAAGCTCCTGATAGTCTTCACAGAGACGTTGTTAATAAAAGCATGACACTGGGCCACACAAGGAGACATCAAGGCATTGAACAAAACCCTTGGATTAAGAATTAGGCTTTAAAGCACATCTTGGAGAAGGAAAGAAAGATTGAGAGGAGGAGAGGTTTAGGAAAAGATTCCAGAGCTCGAGGTGTGGTGGCCTCTGATGAAGTGGTTCAAATAGAAGATGCTCAAAAGGCCAGAATTAGAGAACAGCCATCTCAGAGCCAAAAACAGAAATTGCTGGAAAAGCTCAGCAGGATCAGTAGCGTCTGTGGTGAGGAAACAGAGCTAACGTTTCAAGTTCAGCGACCCTTCCTAAGAACTGATGGTAGGTGGGAAAAAGTTGCTTTCTATGGAGAAGAAAGGCTGGGGCAGGGGATAAGGATAGTTGGAGATAGAGCTCAAAGAGAGAGAACAGTTGGACAGACAAAGGACAATGTTCAGCCTAAGAGAATGTATAGCAGCTAATGGGGACTGTTCGTGGCTAACAATATGTTGTGTGTCATAGTAGACCATGTGATGACAAGGCCTGGTGTGTGAGGGTTGGGGTAAGGGCATGGGAGAAGGTGATCCGAGCTCTAAACTTGTTGAACTCAATGTTGAGTTCAGCAGGCTGTAGAGTTCCCAAGCAAAAAATGATGCGCTATTTTTCCAGCTTGCGCTGAGCTTCACTATAGCAAGGCAGTAAGCCTGGGACAGAGATATTGGCCAGGGAACAAGGTAATGTGTTGAAGTGGCTCATCGCAGACTGTTATGGGATTGAAGGAGGTTAGAGAGATAGTGAAGAACCAGGTGGTAAAGGGATTTCAAGCTAAACCTTAGAGTGACCACAGCACAGGAGGCTATTCAATCCATTATGTCCATGCCGTCTTCCTGTAAGATCAACTCGGTAGTCCCACTCTCCCTGGACTCTTGCAGATTTATTCATTCTTCAGGCACAATTCCCTTTTGAAAGTCACAGCTGAATCCTCCTCTGTTGTCCTTTTAGTGGAACAGGATTTGGTAGGGCCCAAAGACAATAGTTTGGTCTTCCAAATACTTAGCCAACTGAAATTTCTTCTCTCCCCTATAGATATTAGATAAGCAGTAGGGCCATATAGAGAAAGCGGAAGGATTGAGAGGGTTGGTTGTGTGGACCTCACATGTTGCATATACTGAAAACTGATTCAATGCAGAAAATGCAGGAGAACCTCAGCATCTGTGGAGTGGGAAACAGAGTTAAGGTTTCAAGATTGTCCTGAGTCTCCATCAGAGTTCTTCAGAAGATTGACTCTGTGCTTTCAAACAGTGATGCTGAGGGACAGCACACAGATAAGAAACAGAACGGATTCAAGGATGGCGCATTACCAGGATACAAGTGGCAATGGTGTGAGCAGGAAAATAAACCGTTGCTAGTAATTCCCTGGCTGTGGTTTGCGAGCTGTTCCACCCAACTGGAAAATGGAGAGGTATTAGAGGAGGAAGGTATGGTCACTCATAACAAAGACTATAGATGGGTCAAGAAGATTCAGGAGGAAGTCTTTACCATGGCGACAGTCGTAGAGTATATCATTTGTGACTGTTGAAGGAGCAGAAATCTGATTGGTGGGATTCAAATACAGAATTGTAGGAAAGCTGGGATTAGATTTGGGAGGCCAAAATGTGTTGAAGGAATCTGGGGAGAAAAGGGAGGTTTTAGATGTGACGGTCCATTGGAATTACACAGGTGTGGGGGGGGGGTTGGTGGGTTGTGTTTTTTTTTGATGAGATAGTGGTAGCAGCCAATTGCAGACGAGAGGAACAGGACTTGAAGAAAGATGACTGTTAACAAAATGGACAAACACAGGGGTGACATTAGTGGGAAAGTGCTGACGTGGGATGAGATACTCATGGACCAGTTGGGCTCGGGAAGAGTGTAAGGGGAGATTGTGAGAAACTGGAGAGAAAGAGAGAAATGCAATTTCAGGGCTAAAGTGGGAAGGGATGGGGAGTCTTTGTAAGAAGTTTGGGCTGGTGAACTAGGGGAAGGGGCGTGGCAATGATAATCTCGAAGTTAGCGACAAAATGAATCCACCGGGAGCTCGCCTAATTGGCCATTCATTGAGTATGGGCCCAGGAAGTAAGTACTAACTGCCTATTCCACCATGAAAGGCATCACAACTCAGTCCAAACTTTTACTCACCTGGATGGTCATGCCCTCACTGTGTGCTGATTGTGGTTCAGTGTTAACAATGCCCCCCTGCCCCCCAGCCCCCCAGCCCCCCACCCTCTGTATCAGAAGTTTGCAGGTTGAAGGCTCGCTAGAAAGATGTGCACAAAATCTAAGCCCAAACTCCAGTATAATGTTGCAGTGTGAGAGGTGCTACCTTTCAGGTCAGACAGCTAAGTGGAGTTAAATGATCCTGTGGCTTGGAAGAAGATCTAGTGAAGATGAAAGGTATGCATTAAGTGATCATAGATACCCCAGCCATTAAAGGGACAGTTTATCTGGTCAGGTCCCATTGCTGTTTGCAGGTTCTTGCTATGTGTGTGGAATCACAGAATCCCTACAGTGTGGAAACAGGCCCTTCGGCCCAACAAGTCCACAACAAACCTCAAAGCATTCCACCCAGACCCAGACCCAGACCCATCCCCCTATAACCCACCTAATCTACACCTTCCTGAACACTATCGGCAATTTAGCATGGCCAATCTGCCTAGCCTGCACATCCTTGGACTCTGGGAGGAGACTGGAGCACCTGGAGGAAACCCACACAGACATGAGGAGAATGTGCTAACTCCACACAGACAGTTGCCCGAGGGTGGAATTGAACCCAGGTCCCTGGTGCTGTGAGGCAGCAGTGCTAACCACTGTGCCACCTTGCCACCCAATATATGTGCTCCACACAATACTAACCCCCACTTTGATAAGTACTGAGTTGGTTTTTGAAAACATATTTGGATGTCCTGAGGGTGTAGACAGTGGCCGGCTCCAACCGTTGTATTTCAAGCAAGTCTGCACAGGCCTGTGATTGAACTTAGTGGGACAGCACGGGATAGTTATATCGTTGGATCCTTCGCATTGTGCAAGTTTGAGCTGATGTGCAAATTTTGCTCACTCCCTATTTCCTTGTCATGAAACCTCAAGGTAAAACCACGATTAAAATATACAATCTCTGCGGCCTGTTTCTCTTTCTGATCAGTCTAGTCTTGCAGATGAGCCTTGCCAACTCTCTATGTGCCATACCTCAATCAAGTCATCCCTCAAGTCTTCTAAACTCCATAGGATAGTCCACTATGAGATAATTTAAGATTATTTGAGAGGAGAAAGTAGAATTTAGTTTTTAGCGCTGTCAGGAAGCCTGAGCATAGGCTACAAATGACCTGTCAGGGAGAATGTAATTACCAGAACTGTTTTAGGATTCTCCACCCTGCAGTATAGTTCTGGAAGACACATCCCTTGCATAAATCTGGGGGCAACCTGGAAGTAAAATCAAAGGCAGGCCCAACCCACAATTTCTGCCATGGATAGGACAGGTCCTAAATCCACGCTGGTCAGAATGGGATTTGAACCCAGTATTCTTGGTAGCAATCAGGCCCTAACAAATGTCTAGCCAATTGAGCTGAATGCATCCCCCACCTGGGGGGGGGGGGTGGTCTGACTTGCTGTGGCATGGTGCATGTTGTGCACTGGAGCTATGGATAATGTCAACAGTGGCTTTAAGGTCTTTCTATCACCTGGCTCAGCAGGTATCTCTCCCACTATTGCTGTCTGCCACTGGGGTATGGTAGAAGGAATTAACAAATTGATTCTCCAACTGTTTAACGATGTTATGAATGTACCTTTCTTTGTCATCGCATCCCAAAGTGGGAATTTTTTTATTTATTCATTCACAGGACGTGGGAGTTGTTGGCTGGTCCAGCATTTATTGCTCGTCCTTTACTTGTCCCTTGAGAAGGTGGTGGTGAGCTGCCTTCTTGAACTACGACAATCCACGTGTTGCTGGTAGACCCACAATGCTGTGGTGGAAGGAATTCCAGAATTTTAAGCCGGTGGCAGTGAACAGTCAGTAATACAGTTCCAAGTCAGGATGGCTGGTTTGGAAGGGACCATACATGGGAAGGTGCTCCTAACTGCACTGTTGATGTACTTCCACCCCATCTGCAAAGTAGCAGGTGAAGGGTATTAAAAACAAGGAAGTAAATTTCACTTTCAGACTCTACTGGTGCAGTAGTAGTTTCCCTACCTCTGGACCAGTAGGCCTGGGTTCCATTCCTGTCCTCTCCAGAGGTGTGTAGTAACATCCCTGGACAGGTTGATGAGGAAAATATCTGAATTTCACTTTTAATATCCAATACAACAAAGATACACCTGACAATTTACAATCATTCTCATTATTTCACACGCAAATTTGACACCAGACGCAGTCTTCGCAGCTTTCATTTTGTCGATCTCTCACTTGCCAACAAACGGTTTTGACTTTTGAGAGCCATACACACCAGAAGCTGTACTATGTCAGAAATCCTGAAAAATGGCTAGCGACAACAGGGTGCACGTTTCTGAATCCCCTTGCACTCTGATCACGAAAGCCATAAGATACAGAATCCTCAGAGACTCCTTTCTCTAACCCTTTTAATTGATCTGGGGGGCACTCTGGCATCCCATTAACAGTAACAATAGGGTACAATTCCTTGCTCTTCAACGTTCAGTCCTTTCCAGCTGCAGTAACACAGTCCCTGTTTTATTCTCAGATATCTGCTTGGATATATTTGAAGACTGTCAAACAGAAAACTGCTCCATTCAGAGCAAATCTTGCTTGATTTTCCTTCGCATGAATTCTCACTCTTGTCAGCTGCCAAACAGGGGGAGAAAAAATGTCTGAAACCGAGTCCTACTGCTATTATTGTTCTATTTACCCTCCTGCTTCTTAGCTATTTGTTCCTATAACAACCACAAGTATTTCTTGGAACCTAATGACACCATAACAAGAAGGCCAATCAACTTCTTTCAAAATATGCTCCAGGCACCTTTGGCCTTAAAGGCACATTACACAACAATAAAATGCAGCGCTTCATTTGCAAAAAGAAACAGATAACGTCTTAAGAAATCTCTTCCACACTTTATGTGCCTTGTTTTAGCAAACCAATTAAACGATCCATTTAGCTCATCGTTGCCACTCCATCCACAGCTTCCATTGTGGATTTTATTCCTGTCTGTTTAATTTCCAGAGGAAAGGTCACAGATTCTCTGCTTAGCCCAAAGGGGAATCGAGCAAATGTGGGAATATCCGTCCTACCTCAGTGTCTCATGCAATTGATCTCATCGTGGAGTACAGTAGGAACGAGTTGTTCAGCGATGCAGTCTTTTGCAAAAAAAAAAGAGATGTCTGTGGTTTCATGCTGAAAATTGGTTCCTAGATTTTCTACTCTGTGGGTAGTATATCAGAAAAAGCCAAACAATCCAATAATGTTGATAACTAGCAGTATGCTTTGGGGGAAAAGAAACAATTACCCAACAAATTCATACCTTGAACCAATTGGCTTGTATCACTGGACTAATTACCAACAGCAGAGTCTAATCAGCAAAGCATCAGCATTCATCAAGCACGACAGCATGCTAATCTTCATGTTTTATAAATCTTGCTGTTCCTTTTCAGAGTAAGCAGATTGTCTTCTCAAAAGGCAAAACCTTATTTCAAAGTATCTTCTGGCTTTAAAGGGGTGGGCCATTTCGATACCACATGGAGGTACCTGGAGGTGAAATCCTCTTCTGACTGGACACCATACACACAGATCATTCATTTCTCTATCAGGATCCTAGGCTGGCCTGAAATTGGGCAGAGGGCGTCATTAATGTTTCTTTGGGGCGAGCTGCCACCAGCTTTCATTTGAGGTCCTGTTGCACTAATTTCCCAGTAATGCTGCACTAAATCTAAAGTAGAAACCTTACACACGAGTTTGAGCCAGCCACAGCGGCAAACCTGGGATTCCTCTTGACCAGGCTGTGACCTTGACTTCAAATTAATGTGTGTATTTACAAAATTAGGAACAAGAGTGGCCCCTTAGTCCCTTAAGCCCATGCTACCATTTAATGAGATTGCAACTGACCTGATTGTAATCTCAAATCAACATTCTAGCCTAGCCCTGATAACCCTCTTGTTTATCAATAATCTATCTACCGCTACCTAAAATAAAAATTCAAGGCCTCTGCTTCCATCACATTTTCTGGAAGTGAGGCCCAATGATTTATGATTGCCACAGGGAAAAATGTTTCTCCTCAATTCTGAACCCTTGGGCTGAGATTCTCCCAAAAGAGGAAAAATCCAGCATGTCCAGCCTGTGAAGGATCTTCCATGTTTTAATCAAGACGTCTCTGAACTTTCTAAACTCCACCAGATACAAGCTGAGCCTGTCCAACCTTCCCTCATGAGACTACTTGCCTGTTCAGAACTCCAACAAATTTGTGAGGGATGATCTCCCACACACAAAGCCATGCAGACTAGTCCTAATCAAACCCTGTCTTTCCAAATACATGTGTATCTTATCCCTCAGTATCTTCTCAAGTGACTTCCTACTGCAGATGTTAGGTTTACGAATCTACAGTTCCTAGGCTTTTCTTTGCAGCCCTTCTTGAATAAGGGCACAACATTTGCTACCCTCCAGTCTTCTGGGACCTCACCCGTGGCTAATGATGATGCAAATCTATCAGCCAGGGCCTCCGCAATTTCGTCTCTAGCCTTTTGCAAGGACATATCTGGTCAGGACCACAAGATTCATACATTCTAATACATTCAACACTACCTCCACTGTCTCCAAGATACTGCCACTAACTTCTCCAAGTTCCTAAGTCTTCAAGTCTTTCTCCAATGTAAACACAGAGGAGAAATATTCCTTGAGGACCTCACCCCTTTCCTGTGGTCCCACACATACATGTCCACTTTAGTCCTTGAGGAGCCATAGAATCCCGACAGTGTGAAAACAGGCCCTTCAGCCCAACAAGTCCACACCGACCCTTGGAGCATCCCACCAAGACCCATCCCCCTATAATTCACCTAATCTACACATCCCTGAACACTAGGGGCAGTTTAGCTCAGCCAATCCACCTAACCTGCATACCTTTTGACTGTGGGAGGAAACCGGAGCATCCTGAGGAAACCCATGCAGGCAGAGTGTGCAAACTCCACACAGACAGTCGCCCGAGGGTGGAATTGAACCCAGGTCCCTGGCGCTGTGAGGCAGCAGTGCTAACCACTGAGTCACCGTGTCGCCCTACTCCTATTCTCTCTCTAATTATTCTCCTTCCTTTCATATACTTAAAGAATCCATTTGGATTCACCCTAATCTTCTCAGCCAAGGCTATCTCATGCCCCCTTTTCTCCCTCCTGTTTCCTTCTTCAGTAAACTTCTGTATCCCCTACATACCTCTAGGGATTCCCTTGATCCCAGCTGCCTGTTCCTGAGCCATGCCTCCTTTTTACAGGACAACGCCTCAATATGTCTAGTCATCCAGGGTTCCCTACTCCTGTCAACCTTGCCCTTCACCCTCACAGGAACATATAGACCTTGAACTCTAGCTATCACACTTTTAAAGGCCTCCCGCTTGCCAGAGGTTCCTTTGCCTGCAAATAAACTAGTCTAACCAACCCCTACAAGGTCCTATCTAATTCCATCAAAATTCACCTTGCCCCAATTTAGAACTTGAACCTGTGGACCTTTAGTCTTTCTCCGTAACTATTTTAAAATTAATAGAACTATGATCACTGGTCCCAAAGTGCTTCCCCACTGTCACCTCAGTCACCTGTCCTGCCCTATTTCCCAAGAATTGAGTTTTGTCCCTTCCCGACAATCTGCTGTTTGAGGAAACTTTCCTGAACACACTTAACAAATTTGACCCCATGTGAGCCCTTAACACTATGGCAGTCCCAGTCTATGTTAGGAAAATTAAAATCCCCTACTATGACAATGCTATTTCTCCTGCAAGTCTCCTCAATCTCCCTGCATATTTGTTCCTCTAATTCCTGTTGACTATTTGGGGGCCTATAGTACAACCCTCGTAAAATTAGCATCCCCTTCTTAGCTCCACCCTCAAAGCCTCACTGGATGATTCCTCAGTTATTTCATCTCTGACAACAGTTGCGAAACCCCCATTAATCATAAATGCTACTCCTCCTCCTCTTTTTCGTCCACCTCTGTCCCACCTAAAGCACCTGTACCTTGGCACATTAAGCCGCCAGTCCTGTCCCTCCCTTAGCCATGTTTGTGTAATAGCTATAGCATCCTGGTCCCACGTACCTATCCACACCCTGAGTCCATCGGCCTTACCTGTCAGCCCGGTTGCATTGAAATAGAGGCAATTTAATCCAACAGGCATTCCTCATTCCCTGTCATGTTCCAGCCTGACCTGTCTCTTCAGCTTGTCATTTCTGTCTAGGGAATATATTGCCATTCCTTCACTGTCCATGGTCAAGATCCTGGAATTCCATCCCTAAGGGCATTGTGGATCAACACACAGCAGGAGGACTGCAGTGGTTCAAGAAGACAGCTCACCACCACCTTCTCAAGGGGGCAACTGGGACGGGAAATAAAAATGCTGGCCAGCCAGTGACACCCACATCCTATGAATGAATAAAAATAATCCCACAAAACTTGTCACCCATCTCAACCCCAAACTTTTAAGTAGTATTATGCACAAGCTTTACAGGATCAAAGTTACCAGGCCACTTGCAATATTGTCAATGATTTCTGCACTAAAAATAACTGAGTGATCCACTTATTGGAATTAAATTATAGAGTGTTTAGGAAGTAGTGAGTTAGTGCTGTAAAAATTAAAACTGAACTCAGATAAGCAAGCTCCCTGGTTGCCTACTCTATACCAGATAAATTTTTAAACATATTTCAAATTTAGCACAGTCTCCTACTCTCACCCATCTGCCAGGACCTTGGATTTGAAAATTTGCATCCTCTTTCGTTTTCCATTCCTTCATCAGCCTTCAGGCTGTAAAAGGTCAAGCTTTCTGATTTGCAATGGCTCGATTCCCGATCTCCTTGCTCTGTGGTCTTTGCCCCTTTCTCCAAACATTTTGCAATTCTCTTAGAGGTCATCAAAGGTTCAATGTCTGCATTGAAGAAATAGAGAGCAAATCATTTCTCTTCTGGTCTGCTTTCAATCCTGTTAAATGGGTTAGCATCATACAGTCCAGACAGTGGGGTTGGGGTGCATGGGGGCATGTGGCCCTTAAGCTCATGCCAATTCTTCCAAAACATCACCCGATTCACCCCACTCTTCAGCCCTTCCCCCACTGTCCTGCAAATATTCTCTTTCTGAATGTTCATCCATTTGCCTTCTGGAAGTTCCACTTTCTCTATCCTTTTAGGCAGTGCTTTCCAGAGACTAACAGCTTGTGGAACTGATTGATTGGTTGATTTATGGCTGTCACATGTACCGAGATACAGTGCAAAGTGTTGTTTTGTGTGCTCTACAGGCAGATTGTACCATGCAAAGTGCTTCAGAACAGAGTGCAGAATACAGTGTTACAGCTGCAGAGAAGGTGCAGAGGGAGAGAAAGAGAGATCAGAATTAACATTTGAGAGGTCCGTTCAAAAGTCTGATAACAGTGGGGAGGAAGCTTGAAACTGTTCATATGTTTATTAAAACTTTTTTATCGTTTCCCCTTTGGAAGAGGATGGAAGAGAGTAAAACTGGGGGAGGGGTCTTTGATTATGTTGGCTGCTTTCCCGGGGCAATGAGAGGTGTAGATGGAGTCAATGGATGGAAGGCTGGTTTGTGTGAACACACTGGGCTGTGTTCACAACTCTCTGTAGCTTCTGGCAGTCTTGGGAAGACCAGTTGCCATACCACACTGGGATGCATCCAAATAGGATGTTTCCTGTGGTGCATCTGTAAAAACAGGTAAGATTCCTTGTGGACATGCTGAATTTGCTTAGCTTCCTGAGGAAATAGCGACGTTGTTGTGCTTTCTTGACCATTACATCGACATGGGCGGACCAGGATAGATTGTGGGTGATCATCACTCTCAGGGGCCTGATGCTCTCAACCATCCCCACTTCAGAGCCATTGATGCAGACAGGGGTGTGTCCTCCACTCCACTCTCTGAAGTCAATGACCAGCTCCTTTGTTTTGCTGGCGTTGAGGGAGAGATTGTTGTCTTTGCACTGTTCTGCTAAGCATCTCTATCTCCTTCCGATATTCTTTGTTTGAGATCCGACCTACACTGGTGGCATCATCAGCCAACTTATAAATGGAGTCGGGGTGAAATTTGACCACAGAGTTGTGAGTGTACAGGTAGTTGTCGTATAACATGATAGTTGCGTTCTTGCGTGACTTGCGTTATAGACAATCACGCTGTTGAGAAATCTCTATACCTGTACATCAGAAAACCCAAACAGTGTCCACTGTTCATCAATTGCATTACAGCCAATTCACGTTAATGAAACATGCGTTATAGCTGAACCACCTGTATAAGGAGTATATAGTAGGGGGCTGAGTATGCAGCCTTGCGGGGTACCGGAGTTGAGGATCATGGTGGAGGTGGTGTTGTCGCATATTCTCATTGATTGTGGTCTGTGGGTCAGAAAGTTGAGGATTCAGTTACAGAATGCAGAGCCGAGACCTATGTTGATATAATATATCAATATCGAGTGTCCTTGATGAGTTGGATTAATGGATGGATGGCCGGTCAGTTTGGTAACAGGATAATGAAAAAGCGAAGGAGAAAGGTCAAAAGGGAATCCGGAGGAAGTGACAATAATGGGCGCATCACCTCTGTAAACTTGAATCCCAACAAGAGCAAGCCAAGCTTGCCAACTAATGTTCCGCTTGGTTCAAACCTTCCATTAATTGCAGATAAAAATAGCAGCTTAGCAAATCTCCAGATCCTTAAACTGTTTAACCGTCCACTCAGCAGCTCAACACAATCAAAAAACAAACCCTGGAAGGCACTTAGGAAAACATTTATTTCACGGAAGAGTGATTAGATGTCAAAAGCATGCTACTGTCTGGGGCTGAAATCGGCATTGAATTAAACATATGCAGAGTGCTCTGAGGTTATTTTGTCAAATGCTCACAGAGGCAACTCTCTCAACAAACACGTCAGTTTTGGGGAAGTCTTCACTCTATGTCTCCTGCAACTTCATCCCCCACCTCACAAGCATGTACCAACTCTTGCTTGGCTCAATTCATAAGTATGAACCAGTAGTGGGGGGGGATAAACTCCATTACATTAGCATATACAATCATCAGACTCTGGAAGGAATCGATTGGTTAAGCCATCGATTAGTCCTCAGCTGGAACAACGCACTCAGTTCTAGGCACAGCACTTTAGGAAGGATGTCAAGTCCTCAGAGAGGTTCTGTACAAGATTGATACCAATGGTACCGGAGATAAAATATTTCAGTGATATTCAGAAACTGCTGAACCTGAGATTGCTTTCTTGACAACAAGGGGGGTTACGGGGAGATTCGGAGGTGTTCAAAATGATGAAGGATTGTGATGGGGTAAGTAGGGAAAAATTGTTTCCAGTAAATCTTGACAAAAAAGAAATTTCATCGAAAGTTTTTGGTCTGACACTCATCAGGACAATTCACAAAAATATCAAATTGAAGGGAAGACCAACATTTATACTTTGTGAGAAGGGAGTGCTGATTGGTTGACACTGGAATCTGATTGGTGGAGGCATTGCCATATTTACACGCTCCAACATTTCAATTCAACAAAATAGATGGCAACCATTCACTGCTTCATTTCTCAGGGCAATGTCCTTACCAATGAAAGTCAACCTGTCTGGTTTAAAATTGAAACAAAGCCTGGCAGCTAACTGTCAATCAGCATCAGCGAGTGCACTCTCCACTGAAATGCCTTCACCATGAACCAAACCATGCCGACTATCCCCATATAATCTGTGCCTTCCAGCTAACTGTTGACCCTGAACTTGTTGAAATGGGTTTCAGATTTATGGTTAGCCAAGATCACTCATGAGAAGTCATGTGAGGAACCTATAACAGACCCTTGGTAGATGATGAACACAGGGAACTGTGCTCTTCACACAGGGCAACCTATCCCAATATAACATTCAAAGAATGCATTGTAGATGTCAAACTGAATTTTTCATGAATTAAAAAGCAATTCCAATGTTTCAACACTGCAAAGGTATACTTGCAATAACCTAAATGTCTTGCCTTACTTCAAGGATCCTAGCTCTACAAATCTTTGCATTTACATAGCACCTTAGTAAAATATTCCAAGATATTTCATGAGTGGTATCAAACACAATTTGACACTGAGGTATATAAGGAGGCACCAATGAGGTACCCTGAGAAGTGAATCAGAGAATGGCTGTCACCTAGTTTCTTAAGTTAAGGCTGTCACAATGTGTGTACATATTATTTCTGTTTGGAAATTACAGGGCCCTGTGGATTAGAACAAATGTGTCTTTTCAGCAATACACAGTACAATAAACTGGTCTTTCGATAGGCTCAGGAAAGAAAAGAAAGACTTGGTTTAGTATAAAACTATAATATGATATACACAGGATCCAGAAGCCTTTTACAGCAAAAGATGCATTTTCAAAGTGTAGCCACTGCTGTAGAGAAGTGGATGGTCATTTTATTCTGAGCTAGATTCCACAAACAGCAATGAGACAGAGACTGAGGAACAACTATTAGCCAGCGGGGAGAATTCCCCTGCTCTTCTTTGAAGCAGTACCGTGGGATCCTTAATGCTAG
>JAHRHZ010000084.1:3409985-3442520 GCA_024137785.1 Ginglymostoma cirratum
GTTTTTCCTCTCACCCCAAGCCACACCCCCATCTCCTATCTACTAACATCATCCCGCCCCCTTGACCTGTCCGTCCTCCCTGGACTGACCTATCTCCTCCCTACCTCCCCACCTACACTCACCTTTACTGGTTCCATTCCCACCTCTTCGACTTGTCTGCCTCCTCTCCACCTATCCTCTCCTCTATCCATCCTCTATCTGCCTCCCCCTCTCTCCCTATTTATTTCAGAACCCTCTTCCCCTCCCCCATTTCTGATGAAGGGTTTAGGCCCGAAACGTCAAGTTTTCCTGCTCCTATGATGCTGCTTGACCTGCTGTGTTCATCCAGCCCCATGCTTGTTATCTCGGATTCTCCAGCATCTGCAGTACCTTTTATCTCTTATATAAATCCCTAAGTGGGATTTGTACCTACAGCTCAGTGACTCAGGAGAGAATGTTACCATCAATTGCTGTTTATACTAAAGATACAGGTTTGACTGGGATTCAGATGGCTCTATAATACTGTCCATCCTTATGGCACTGACTGATCATGTGCATCCTTTAGAGGTCTAACCCATTCTTATGTTTCACTTTTTTGGAATCAGGTGACTCCAAATCAAAGCCTAGCCACTGGAGATGGGAACAGTAATCTGTACGTAGACATCCATATTAAGAACTGGAGCTCCTGAAGCCTGCTCCCCCACTCAATATCATCAAGATATGAGAGATCCAAAGACGAATGACCCTCTGAGAGGGTCTGTCTTAAATAGGAGACTCCTTTTAAACTGTGTCCTCTGCTTCTAGTCTCTCCCACAAGGGGAAATACGCTCTCAGCATTGACCCTGTCAAGTCCCCTCAGGATCCCATATCTTTCAATACGATCATCTCTCATTTTAGAAACTCCAAACTCCAATGGCACACAGGCCCAAACTGTCGAACCTATCCTCAAAAGATAACCAGCTCACTCCAGGGAACCTCCTCTGAATCGCTTTCAATACCATTGCATTCTTTCTTAAATAGGTACAACAAAATTGATGCTATCAATGTGAACTCATCATGGATGTGTGCAGATGTAGCAAAACATCCCTGTTTAAAATGGATTCCTCTTGTAATTGTTGGAAATGTAAATTAATAGTGTCCCTAACCCCTCAACCAGATGTACCATACCCTTTAACAAATGGCCCCTCAACCAGACACGCTGTACCCTCCAACAAATGCCCCCTCGACCAGACGCACTGTATCCTCCAACAAATGCCCCCTCAACCATACTTATCATACCCTCCAACAAATGCCCCCTCATCCAGACACACTGTACCCTCCAACAAATGCCCCCTCATCCAGACACGTCATACCCTCCAACAAATGCCCCCTCAACCAGACACACCGTACCCTCCCACAAATGCCCCCTCATCCAGATACACCATATCCTCCAACAAATGCCTCCTCAACCAGACACACCATACCCTTGCCAGTGGGAATGGAACACACTCAGAGGTTCCTAGGGCTGGTCATACTGTTGGAAACTCCCCAGCTCTTATTCTTGGCTCTCCTTATCACCATTTGCCCTTCGCCTCCTCGGGATGGATTACCCGGGTGATCCGGTGCAACGGACTACAGGAATCAAGAGACTTTGTGACAGCAACTTTGATGAGGAAAGGTGACTTGTCCTGTGAGGAACTGTAGCAGATGGATTCAATAGACAGGCTAACAGGCCTTTGTGTATCAGGGGGCTTGGCCACTGGCCAGGTTATGGCTGCTTCTGGAACAGACCGGGACTCAGTCCCACAGCCCTCATTTTCAGGTTTTATGGCCAAGGAAGTTTAAGCTAAGTAATAACGCAGAAAATCTCTTCAAACCCAAATGCTGACACAGTGCCAACCATTTTACAGGAAGCGGAGAAAGATTTAGCTAATATGGGCCTTACGTCTCATAACAGGCCAACCAAGTCCTCACTGCAGAGAGCCAAGCCAGCTCTGTACAGTTCCACTTGCCGGGGTGAGACAGGGTCAACTCATGCAAATTTCACTGATCCAGTATCCCATCCTTATCCTCTGGGATTTTCCCAAAGTATTTCCCACTTTGCCAGCCACAAGTGTGCAGTGCTGCCTTTAGACTGCACAGACTGATCGTATCAGTCCTCAAGCAGCAGGAACAGTCTTGCCTCTGAGTCATAATTCTGAGAATTTCCCAGGAATCTGGGAACACGAACTCCGCAGCACAAGAATGGACGGTCAGGTGAAATATGGCCCCATCTGCCTTATCTTGTACAGAAGGATCCCATGGCAGTACAGTCACAGAGATGTCCAGCACAGAAACAGACCCTTCGGTCCAACTTGTTCATGCCGATCAGGTATCCTAAATAAATCTAGTCCCATTTGCCAGCATTTGGCGCATATCCCTCTAAACCCTTCTTATTCATGTACCCATCCTGATGCCTTTTAAATGTTGTAATTGTACCAGCCTCCACCACTTCCTCTGGCGGCTTGTTCCATACACGCACCACCCTCTGCGTGAAAAAGTTGCCCATTAGGCCCCTTTTAAATCTTTTACTCCTCTCACCCTAAACCTATGCCCTCCAGATTTGGACTCCCCTACCCTAGGGAAAAGACCTTGACTATTCACCATATCCATGCCCCTCATGATTTTATAAACTTCTATGAGGTCACCCCTCAGCCTCCGATGCTCCAGGGAAAATAACCCCAGGCTATTCAGCCTCTCCCTACAGCTCAACCTCTTCGACTCAGGCAACATCCTCGTAAATCTTGTCCGGAACCTCTAAAGTTTCACAACATTTTTCCTATAACATGGAGACCAGAATTGCACACAGTATTCCATAAGTGGCCTCACCAATATCCTGTACTGCCTGCAACATGACCTCTGAACTCCTATACTCAATGCACTGACCAATAAAGGCAAGCGTACCAAACACCACTTTCACTATAGTGAAATCAAAGAAGAAACGTGGAATTCCTCCTGGTGTCCTGGCTAATAGTTATTCCTCAGTTAACCAACACTGAAAGGCAGACAATCTAGTTGTAGGCATTTTTTTTGTTTGGTGGGAGCTTGTTATCTGCAAATTGGCTGTCCTACACTTCAAAAGCTTTTCTTTGGCTGAGAAGGTCCTTTGGGGTATCCTGAGGTGATGGCTCCTGCTCTGAGCTCCTTGACTGTCCAGCTGCTCCCTCCTTTCCCTCAGCCCCTCTAAGACAGAGCAATACTGTGCCTTGTGTCTGGTGTAATGTACCTCCTCGTCTGATAAGCTAGTAGGGCCCATCCTTCTAATGTGGCAGGTATCAGAGGTCGTACCAAGTTGCTTCAATATGGGCCAGCACAAAGGGCACTGATCTCAGGAACTGGGGAAAATCATTAGGCCAGATGAGAGCCTTATGAAGAGACCTTGTGGTGTCCTGAGATAAAGGGAGAAGGAGGATTGAATTTCCATAGCACCTTTCATAGCCCCAGGATGTTCCAAAGCACTTCACAGCCAATGAAGTACTTTGCTCAAAGGACAATGATTGCTGTAATGAATAAAGCATTACTGCCAGGTAGGAGTATATCAATGAGGAAAATAATCACCTCTAACCTTCAAAACTCGATTGCTGGATTGGAAATCCAATCAAAAGAGTGTGTCTGCAGGGAAATCAGAAGCATAGAGTGACAATGTTCCACTGATTCCCAGTGCTCCTTTACTAATCAGACATCCTTGTTTGCATCTCGTGGATTCAGACCCAGGGCTGGTTCAAGAGCTTGGAAAATGTTGACTGCACGTATAGAATAAAAGATAGTCAGTCGTGTACACAAGATATTTACATGCAGAAGAATGTCAGCCCCAGGGGGTAGATTATATACTGGTATTTAATCGGACGGTTTGTATGGAGAATAATGGACAGCTGAGTATCCAGTCTGTAACTCACTCCTGAGTATCCATTATTTTATATGGAAACTAATGAACCCCACAATTAAACTGCAACTCCATTATTTTATATATAAACCACTGAACCCCCACAATTAAACCGTAAGTCAACCTCAGGTATCTATTATTTAATAATGAATTTATAATTATTTAATATTTATTACATAAACCATCTCAAACCATCGAGTGGACTCTAGACCGCAACTCACTCCCAGGTATCCATTATTCTATATATAAACCATCTGAACCCCTCAATTAGATTCAACTTTGTCCCTCATTTCTGCGTTTCCATTGTTCTATATATAAACCATCTGAACACCTCAATTATATTCCAGTGTGTAACACACTCCCGGGTATCCATTATTCTATATATAAACAACCTGAACACCTTGATTAGATTCCAGTCTGTAACTCACTCTCGGGTATCCATTATTCTATATGGAAACCATCTTATCACTATTCTTTCCAGTTACTCAAGAACATGACTCTTCTATCAAGATTTCGACAAGGACATCCTTTACCTAGTGTTAGAGAGAACGAGAAGTGAGATTGGTGGCAGCTTTGTACATTCATCCTTAAAGTGAACATCCCTTAAAGTTCCCTCAGCCCTCCCACTACATTAAGGTACCAGCTGCAGGCATCCTTTATAACGTAGATGACTGAAAGCTAGGTCAAGGACCCAGGAGAACTTTTGATCAAAGTTGACAGCATGGCCACCAATGGTGAAGTGATGAAGATGATAAGTCTTCAGAAGACCAGAATTTGTGGAGGGTGGATATCAAGTCTAGGAGTAACAAATGCATGGGATGATAGTTAATGAACAAGTCTCCCACATAGCATTTTATCCAATGACTTTCAAAAATCGATATATATAATAACTACCTTGATCAACCTTCTCATTAGCTCATCGAATAATTCAATCAAGTTCATCTGGGTGAATTTGTCTTTAACAATGTTTTAGAGAGGCATGGGTTAATCAAAGTTTATTTTGTCCCCGATAATGATTTTTAATAACTTTCCTTCAACTGATGTCAGGCTGATTGGTCTGTGGATTCCATTTTATTCTTCTCCATACTCTGGGTTTATAGTCTAACATCAGCATCTCTCCAGTTCTCCTGTAGCCAATGAGAAGTGAAGGAGTGTGACCAATGAGAAGTGAAGGAGTGTGACCAATGAGAAGTGAAGGAGTGTGACCAATGCCACTTGCAGGACAGAGGCATCCATGAATCACTTAAAGCTACATTCACGTTCAGTGGGTAATAATGAAGGCAAATGGAATGTTGGCCTTGATTTCAAATGAAATTAAGTATAAAAATAAGGTAGTTTCCCTAAAACTATGCCAGAAACTCGGCAGACCACAGCTGGAACTCCATGGGCTGAATCGACCTCATCCTTACCAATCTTTCAGTTGCAGGCGCATCTATTCATGACAGTATCGATAAGAGTGACCATCGCACAGTCCTTGTGGAGACGAAGTCCTGCCTTCACATTGAGAACACTCTCCATCATGTTACAAGGCATTATCGCCGTCCTAAATGGGACTGACTTTGCACAGATCTAGCAACTCAAGACTGGGCATCCATGATACGCTGTGGGCCATCAACAGCAGCAGAACTGTACTCCAGCACAATCTGTAACCTCATGGCCTGGCATATCCCTCACTCAACCATTACCATTAAGCCAAGGGATCAACCCTGGTTCAATGGAGAGTGCAGGAAGGCCTGCCAGGAGCAGAACCAGGCAACCCTGAAGATGACGTGTCAACCTTGTGAAGCCACCAAACAGGACTACTTGCACACCAAACAGCGAAAGCATCGAGTGATAGACAGAGATAAGTGATCCTACAACCAACGGATCAGATCTAAGCTCTGCAGTCCTGAAACATCCAGTCATGAACAGTGGTGGACAATTAAACAACTCACTGGAGGAGGAAACTCCACCATGTCCCCATTCACAATGATGGAGAAGCTCAACACATGAGTGCAAAAGATAGGGCTGAAGCATTTGCAGAAATGTTCAGCCAGAAGTTTCAAGTGCATGATCCATCTCAGCCTCTACCAGTGGTCCCCAGCATCACGGATGCCAGTCTTCAGACAATTTGATTCCTTCCACATGATGTCAACAAACGATTAGCAGCATTTGATACCACAAAGGCTATGGGCCCAGAAAATATTCCAGCAAAAGTACTAAAGACTTATGCTCCAGAACTTGCTGCTCCCTTAGCCAAGCTGTTCCAGTACAGTGACAACACTGGTATCTACCCGACAATGTGGATGATTGCCCGGGTATGTCCTGTACACAAAAAGCAGGACAAATCCAACCCAGCCAATTCCCACCCCATCAGTCTCCTCTTGATCATCAGTAAAGTGATGGAAGGTGTCATCGACAGTGCTATCAAGCAGCACCTGCTCAGTGATGCCCAGTTTGGGTTCTGCCAGGGCCACTCAGCTCCTGACCTCATTACAGCCTTGGCTCAAACATGGACAAAAGAGCTGAATTCCAGAGGTGAGGTGAGAGTGACAGCCCCTGATATCAGGCTGCATTGGACTGAGTGTAGCATCAAGAAGCCCTAGCAAGACTGGAATTGAAGGGTATCAGAGGGCAAACTCTCCAGTGGTTAGAGTCATACCCGGCACATAGGAAGATGTTTGTCGTTGTTGGAGGTCAATCATCTCAGCTTCAGGATATCTCTGCAGGAGTTACTCAGGGTAGTGACCTAGGCCCAATCATTTTCATCAATGACCTTCCCTCCGTCATAAAGTCAGAAGTTGGGATATTTGCTGATGATTGCAAAATGTTCAGCACCATTCGTGACTCATCAGATACTAAAGCAGTCCGTGTCCAGTTGTAACAAGATCAGGATAATATCCAGGCTTGGGCTGACAAGTGACAAATAACATTTGAGCTACTCAAATGCCAGGCAATGACCATCTCCAATAAGACACAATCTAACCACTGTCCTTTGACATTCAATGGTGTTACCATCATTGAAATGTCCTTAAAAATGACATTCTGGGGTTTATCACTGACCAGAAACTCATTTGGACTCACCATATAAACACAGTGGCTACAACAGCAGGTCAGAATACTGTGGTGAGTAACTCCCCTCCTGACTCTCCAAAGCCTGTCCACCATCTACAAGGTACAAGTCAGGACCGTGATGGAATACTCCCCACTTGCCTGATGGGTGAAGCCCCAACAACACTCAAGAAGCCTGACACCATCCAGGACAAAGCAGCCCGCTGGATTGGTGCCACATCCACAAGCATTCACTCCCTCCCCCACCGACGCTCAGTAGCAGCAGTGTGTACTATCTACAAGATGCACTGCAGAAATTCACCACAGATCCTCAGATAGCACCTCCCATGACCACTTCCGCCTAGAAGAACAAGGGCAGAAGATACACCACCACCTGCAATTTCCCCTCAAAGTCACTCACCATCCTGACTTGGAAATATCTCAGAGATAGTAGGAAGAAGAATGGTTCTGAAGAAGGGTCTAGGCCCGAAACGTCAGCCTTCCTGCTCCTCTGAGGCTGCTTGGCCTGCTGTGTTCGTCCAGCTCCACACCTTGTTATCTTGGAAATATCTTCACTCCTTTACTGTCACTGGGTCCAAATTCCTCCCTAATAGCATTGTGGGTGTACCTACAGCACATGGACTGCAGTGATTCAAGAAGGCAACTCACCACCACCTTCTCAAGGGTGGCTAGGGATGGGCAAGAAATGCTGACCCAGCCAGCAACACCCATATCCCCTGAGTGAATAAAAGAAGGAGCTGACCAGTGGGAAGTGTGCCAGTGATGGATTGTGTTTGGGTGATGTGGCTGTTGAAAAACCGGCAGTGTGCGCAGCTTGCAGCAACGTTCAGTGTGAAGTTAGTGGGGCCAAAGGTTTGAAGATGCACTTACTGACCCTGACCACTTGTGTAGAGGTCATTGTGGTGCTACATTCAGGTCCTTGAGACTAGTCTCCTGTATTTAAAATTGATCCTAACGGTATCCTCCCCCAGTGCTCTTCAACCTGTTTGCCCAGAGTGCTTGTGTAGGTACAGGGTATTCATCTTACTTTCCACCTTCTAAACTCGAGAGCTCCATAAGAAAATTAGAGTGCCTGCTCTCTGTCACAGTGGGGCTTTTTCACTCTGTTGGTCAGAAACACACCAATACCTGCTGCAGCCAAAATGTATCTCGCTTTAAATAATTCAGCATAGCTTTCATTTTTTTTCATAAAATACATTCTATCCATAAAGTGTGTGAATTGGGTAACAGTTCAAATATGATATTGCACAAAATACAATATCACACAATTTCTTTCAAATCTATGTGGCATGCTGGAGGTGCTAGACTGCACTAACAATTTGAGTATATCTTTTTAACTATAAGTTTGACGTCAAACATTCTCTGGTGCATGCAGCCCCATACTCCACAACCTCCAGGTTTACCACATTTCTGCTGCTGCTTCCAGCCACTGTTCAGCACCAGTCCCCATGCAGCTATCAATGTAATTCGCAAGTAGCATGAAGCTGGTATGGAGCCTGTATTACTCTGAAGGGTGTGGGTTCGACCGAGTGTCAAAGTTCCAGTCCCTGTTTTCGGGGCTGTCAAAAATAGCATGCGAAACGTTTTAAGATTTAATTTAACGCTGCCTGATATTATTATGGAAACAATGAGGATCACCAGCTAACAGACCACATGGTCCATAAACCCAGTCGATGATGGCCTTGACAAATGCTAGTTTGTACTTTCATTTCCTGAACACTTCTTGGCTCAAAGCTAAGGGATGAAATTTACCTTCTGGTCCGAAATTGGAAAACCAGGCACAAATATGCACTGGAAAATGCTAACCAAGTCCTGTTCATCCAATTCCCCTCACCCCTACCCCACCTGCTATACCTCCCCCATGCTTGTTGACCTACAGTGGCTCATTTTCAAAATGCTTGATTTTAAAATTCTTATCCTTGTTTTCCAATTCCCTCCATGACCTTGTCTCTCTATCTCTGAAATCTACTCCAGTTTCACCGCTCATCTTTGGAGCATCCCCGATTTTTGGGCTTAAAGTGGCAAGTAACATTCATGCCACACATATGCCAGGCAATGACCATCACCAAAGGAGACAATGAAACCTTCACCCTTTGACATTCGATGGTGTTACCATCACTGAGCCCCCCATGAATGACATCCCTTGTTGGGGGGGCCACCATTGACCAGAAACTGAACTGGACTCGACATGTAAACATAGTGGCTGCAACAGCAGGTCAGAATACTGCAGCAAGTAACTCACCTCCTGACTCTCTGAAGTTTGTCCACCATCGACCAGGCACAAGTCAGGAGTGTGATGGAATATTCCCCACTTGCCTGGAGGGGTGTAGCTCCAACAACACTCAAGAAGCTCGACCCCATCCAGGACAAAGCAGCCCCCGCTGGATTGGCACCACTTTCACAAATGCCTACACCCTCTACCATCTACACTCAGTAGTAAGAGTGGGTACCATCTACCGCAGTAATTTATCCAAGATCCTTAGACAGCACCTTCCAAACCCACAACCGCTCCTAGGAGGACAAGGGCAGCAGATACATGGGAACACCACTATCCACCAGTTCTCCCCTAAGCGATTTAACATCCTGACTTGGAAATATGTCATTTCTGAAGAAGGGTCTAGGCCCGAAACGTCAGCCTTCCTGCTCTTCTGATGCTGCTTGGCCTGCTGTGTTCATCCAGCTCTACACCTTGTTATCTTGGAAATATGTCGTCATTTTTTCAGTGCCGCTGGGTTAAAATCCTGGAATTCCCTCGCTGACAGCATTGTCAGTTAAGCTACAGCTCAAGAAGGCAGCTCACCACCACATTCTCAAGGGCAACTAGGGATGGACAATAAATACTTGCCCAGCCCAGTGTCACCAACATCCCATGAAAGGTTGAAAAATAAGTAATTTCACCTTTGGCGGCTGTGATCAGCTGTTGAGACCGCAAACTCTGTAATTCCTCATTCCCTCTTGTCCTTTAAGATGTTTGCAAAATATCTACATCTTTGATAAACTTTTGTTCATGCGCCCTTTCCTCATGTATTGGTCAATTGTTTGGTGTTTGATTTCCCCTTCTTTTATTTTCTCTACAGTGTGTGTAATTAGTTAAACATGGGTGTGGTGCCTGAGAATAAGGAAACTGAACAAAGAGCAGACATTGCAAGGCATTGAATCAAATTTCAATTGCACATGTAACATGTTGCTGGAACGTACCATCTCTTTCATACCTCCAAGACGTCAAACAGACCTTCTGAAGTGGCTCAGTGTCAAATTTAGTATGATTATGGCCCTGAGCAGTTTGTTGGAATGCTACTAAGCAAAATGCACTGTATAAATGTAAGCTTTCAACACAAAATTATGCTTCAGAATTCAGTCCAAATTCATCTCCACAACCAGGCATGTAAAGCTTTCCACTAGTTCAATGAGACAGTGAATTAAAAGTAATTATTCACCTATTTAAGAGTGATAAGTGCAGTTTTATTGAAAGAACAGAAAATTGGTTCTACGCAAAACATGAACATTTTAAACAAGAGGGTTCAGTTCTCCATCCATGCGTAACTTGATTGTAAATGACTTAATTAAATGATTTACAATTTTCACTGATGTAGGCTAATCAACTCGAGTCAAATTCATATTTTCTATCTTTGAAAGGAAGCCCACTAGTGTCTAGCTGTCTAAAAGAGAAATGGTAAGCTCAGTCTGAGACAGAAACCTGTCAAGTTCATTGACCCAGCTTTCCAAAGGGCAATAGGTTTGGGACACTGTTCGAGTGGGATTTATAAAACATAATCCTGGAGGCTGAACCAGATTCTTGAATTTTCAAAAGGCCAGTGGGGAGGAGGGCACAGGTCAGTTTGAGGCATCTTAAGCTGCAGAACGAGCTAGTTAAGGGGACTGTCCATTTGCGATTGTAATTTTGAATTGCTAATTGGGTGAAACCAAACAGTCTGATGCATGTTAGTGCATGCAGAGAAGGTCAAAACAGGAACTTTCCCCATTTCTTTAAAGTTGACCTATCTTGGACAACCTTGTGACAGATCCAGTGCTCTTTTCTAGTTTATTATTTGTTCACTTGTGACATGTGAGCCAGCATTTATTGCTGGTCCCTAGTTGCCCTTGAGAAGGTGGTGGTAAGCTGCCCTTTTGAATCACTGCTGTCCACCTGACCCACAATGCCCTTAGGGAGGGAATTCCAGGATTTTGACCGAGCGACAACGCGGGAATGGTGATACACTTCCAAGTCAGGATGGTGAGTGGCTTGGAGGGGAACTTGCTAGGGGTGGTGTTCCCATGTATCTGCTGTCCCTGTCCTTCTAGATGGAAGCGGTTATATGTTTGGAAGGTGCTGTCTGAGGATCATTGGTGAATTTCTGCAGTGCATCCAGTAGATAGTACACACTGCTGTGACTGATCATCATTGGTGGAGGCAGTCAATGTCTAAGATGATGCTGGGGTGCCAAACAAGTGGGGTGCTTTGCCCTGGATGGTGTCAAGGTTCTTGAACGTTCTCGGAGCTGGATCCATCCAGGCATGTGGGGAGTATTCCATCATACTCCTGCCTTATGCTTTGTAGACAGTGGACAGGTTTTGGGGAATCAGGTGGTGAGTTACTCTCTGCAGTATTCCTAGCATGTGACCTGCTCTTGTAGCCACAGTATTTATGTGGTGAGTCCAGTTCATTTTCTGGTCGTCTTCTGTTTCTCATCTTCTGTTTCTGCTCCACTGTTTCTCATCCTCTGTTTCTCATCATCAGTTTCTGCCCCTCTGTTTATAGTTGAATTCGATATTGAATCCTGAAGGCTGCGGGGTCCTCAGATGGAAGATGAGGTACTGTCCTTCCAGCTTGTGCTGAGCTGTGCTGGAACACTACAGCAAGCCTGAGACGGAGGTATTGGCCAGGGGGCAGGGTGGTGATTTGAAGTGGCAGATAACTGGAAGCTAAGGGGCCATTCTTGTGGACAGAATGTAGATGCTCTGTGAAGCGGTCATCCGGTTTGCTCCCCAGTGTAGAGGAGATCACATTGTGAGCACCGAACACAGTAGAATGGATCAAGTGAAGTTCAGAAGAAGCACTGCTTCAGCTGGAAGGTGTCTGCAGCTTTGGATGGTGAGGACGGAGGAGGTAAACAGGCAGGGATTTCACCTTCTGGAGTTGCAGGGCAAGGTGCTGTGGGGCCGTGTTGGGAAAGGAAAGGGAATAGAGCAGGATGTCCTGGAGGGAATGGTCCCTGTGAAATGCTGACGAAGGAGGAAAAACTGATTGAGGGACCATTCCTAATCATTGTTGAACCAATGTTACAGCAGGATCCATTTCCCAGATATCTGACCTGGGTTTTTATCTGATATTTCACCGCTCTGAAGAGATTGTGTTTGTACAGGGCTAGAGGGTCTATCGCACATGAAACCCCAGCAGGAAACAGGATCATTTTCTGTTCACCGTTGCTCATACTGTGTGCCTGTGACTCTCATAGGAGCCTTGACCCCATAGCCCACAGCCCACAGCCTTGGAGGGGAACGCTACTAACCAGCCAAAGCTGACAGTCCCAAAATGTTGATAATGTACACATAAAGCAGAAGCTGAATAACTCGAGGCTCATATGTTGTCAGTATTCAGTCAGTCAGCTCCTCAGGAATATGAAAACAGTACAGAAACGAGAGACCTCAAGATCACTTTGATAGAGATACTCCTGAGCTGAAAATGGGAGGTCTCGAGATCTCCCCCGGTCAGTCAAGCAGGTTCGATTTGTAGCAATAACTGCAGTGAGAAAGGTTATCTCAACTCAGCTAAACGCTTGCGTCTAGGTCCCTGGAAAAAAAATGGATTCAACCTGATTGGAAGGCCAGTGAGCAGCTGACCTTGAGGGAGTTTTGAAATTCTGTTCTTTTTTAATTTGGCCAGTTTTCAAATGACATCATGTCTCTGTGTCTTATTCCAAGTGCATCTCAGATCCCTGTGACTTCAGAGTAAATTCACCAAACCAACCAAGGCTCAAACAACCCGTCACTCTGTACTAGGAGTCTTTTCCGAAGGTGAGGGAGAAGCAGCAGGTGAGATACTGAGCTGAGACCTGGACATTTCTCCAACTTGACTTCGAAGCTCCTGCAACTGAAAGTGGGGGAAGTTTCCCCGAATCATTAAAACGGGGATTATGTTTGGCTGCTGCCAGTCCTTTCTCCCATCCTCACATCCAAGGGGTTGAGCCATAGCCTTTCAGTGGATTGATCCACACTCAGGCAAATTACTGCAGTGATTGGCCATTTTTGGTTGTAGAATAGCTGACCAAGAGTCTCTCCTACTCTCAACAGGTACATTGGGAACTTTTACAGGCTGAAAGTTAACCCGAGTGCCATTTTAAGAATGCCCATTCCACAGCCTGGGAAGTCCTCAGGTGGGTCTCAAACCCAGAACTTCAGGCATAGAAGCTCATGAACCTCTGTTGGAGTGTAGCATGTTGAGATTTATAAGGGCATGAGGGGGATAGATAGGGTTGATGGTAGTTGCCTATTCCCTAGGATGGGGGATTCCGAGACTCGGGGAAACATTTTTAAGGTGTGAGGAAAGAAATTTAAAAAAGACAAGGGGTACATTTTTCTTTCCACAGAGGGCGGCTCGCGTGTGGAATGAACTACCTGAGGAAGTGGTACATGTGGGTACAATTACAACATTTAAAAGACTCGTAGATAAATACCTGAATAGGAAAGGATTGGACGGAGATGGGCCAGGAGCAGGCAGGTGGGACTGGTTTTGTTCGGGATTATGGTCGGTGTGGACTGGCTAGACTGAAAGGTCTGTTTTCATACTGTACGACTCGATGACTGTGTGTCACAAGAGCTCCTATTCCTGAGTGTATGGAATCCCATACAGTGCAATGGTCTCTAATCTGGCAGCAACAGGCAATGTGTCAACACCATTACAGGAAAGGTCACAGGATAATGCACAGATGCTGTACAGCCAATTAGTTTGATGTAGATAGTGTAGAGAAAGCTTTCCTCTATATCTAATCCTGTGCTGTACCTCTCCAGGGAGTGTTTGATGGGGACAGAGTAGAAGAAGCTTTAATCTGTATATAATTGCGTGCTGTCCCCGTCCTGGGAGTGTTTGATGGGGACAATGTAGAGTGAGATTTACTTTCAGTGGAAAAGAGTAGAGGAGGCTTTATTCCATATCTAACCCTGTGCTGTCCCTGTCCTGGGGACAACGTGGAGGCAGATTTACCAGATTTGCTTTCAGTTTACAACAGTAGAGAGAACTTGACTCCATATCTAACCCCATGCTATCCCTGTCCTGGAGGTGTTTGATAGAGACAGTGTGGACAAAACTTCATTTTCCATTTAAAAGAGTTGAGGAAGTTTTATTTTGTGCCAAAGTCATACAAGTCACATGGGGAAAATACTTGAATTATTCTGACTGGATGTTATCTGGTGTTGGAAAGGTTGTGGTGGATGATAATTATTTGGGACCGCTTTCTGGCCAACCGTTCTAAGGCACTTGGGTGGCCTTTGGTACTAGTTTGCTCAAAGTGTTTGCCAACCTCATAAACAAACAGTGCAGTGTAATGAGCAACTGGGCATTAAACCTAGACTCTCGAGTCAAAAGAATGACAAGGCTTTCTGACAAACCTCCTGGCAAGACTCCTGCAATCAAACAACATCCTGATTATCATTCTTCAATATTTATTATGCGGCAAGGTATTAACCCCAATGGGCTGGAAGTACACAGAAAATGGTCCCACGCTGAGGATCAATGATAAGTAGCTGAAGGACAATGTACATGGTCTGAGTGAGCCTCTCAGGGTAAATGTTGTAAATTCCTTCCACACTGTCTGAAACAGGCAGGGGAAGCTAACATCACCAGTCGTGCGATTATTTGGTGCGAGGTGAGGGAGATGCCTCTTCAAACACCCTGGCCAGGCCACTCTGCCCACAAGTTCACTTGGTCTGGATTAGCTCAAGGTTCGACACCTCCACTCCAACTTCCTTCAGAAACACAACAATGTGAATCATGTCTCTGTAGCCCAGCTCTTCTTAATCTAGTGGAGCTGCTGCTCTGGGGCTACCTTCTTTCGCAACTTGGAGGATAGCGAGAATAGGAGACAACAGACTTCTCATTGCACCAAATGCATGGTGCATCGACCATGCGCTCCTTCCCAATCACCCGACAGGGAGTTCCACTGAGCTACACACAGCCATCAGGCAGGATCCATCATTCCCTTTCCACACAGGGCCGCGAGGACATTATGTAGTGACCCGGTCTCACTGACCTGTGCTCCAGCATTCTGCACATAGGTTTCCTCAAGGGACAGACAGTGAATAGAATTTCCTACAACAACGCAGCCAGGCTAAGACGAGAGGGAGGACAAAGAGTGAGAGAGAGGGGACGAGCAAAAGACAGAGACAGACAGACAGACAGGGCGAGCAAAAGAGAGAGAGAGAGAAAGGGCGAGCAAAAGAGAGAGAGAGAAAGGTGAGCAAAACAGAGAGAGAGGGTGAGCAAAAGACAGAGACAGAGGGCGAGTGAGAGACAGACGTGCAGGTGAGGCAGTGTTAAAGACAGAGTGAGTGCGAGGGAGAGCACGAGAGAGGGGGGAAGAGTGCGCGGGTGAGAAAGTGAGTGAACATAAGAGAGGGACAGCATGATTGAGAGAGGAAGAGCGTGAGTGAAAGAGAATGAAAGCACGAGTGAAAGGAGGGAGATCACGAGTGAACAGAGGGTGTGCACAACTGAAAAAGGGAGAGCCAGCGAGCGTGAGTGAAAGAGGGAGTGTGTGTGTGTGTGAGGAAGAGAGGGGGAGCGTGAGCGAGAGCAGGACAGTGTAAGCACGAATGAGACAGTGAGCGCGAATGAGGGATAGATTGTAACTTAAAGAGAGAGAATGTGATTGGGAGAACAAGCGAAAGGAGAATGCGAGTGAGAGTGAATGCAAGTGAGCGAGTGAGTGAAAGTGTGAATGAGAGAGCATGTGCAGAGAAAGTGTGTCTGTTAGAACATGAGTGTTCGTGTTGTTGCGGGGGAGGGGGGGCGGGGTGTGGAATGGGAAAGGAGGTTGTGATCATGTTTAAGAACAAATCAACATGTCATGTCACAGAAATCCAGGAAGGTTGCTGAATATTACTGAGGAACTTGTACAAACTAAGAGCCTGATAAATAAACATTTTGATCAGGCTAAGTAATAATTGACTTGAATTATAACCTTTATTAAGGTTCACTTAAGCAAATAAATGAATGAGCTGTCTGCAGTTGGTAAGGTCCTTCTCCCTCTGTCCCTTGATCTTGGAAGCTGCTGCTTTAGACAGCCTGGAGTTGGGATGCGCTAAGGCTGCTTCCAGGGAGTCTGGGGTTCTTCCCCATTGCCACTTGCTTTCCAGATTTTGGTGGTTGCTTCCTTCCTCGGTTGCTCAGCAACAACTACTGTGGTCCACTTGGGATGTGAGCAACCTCTTGGTATGAGCTGAGGCGAAAGCCCATTCCTTTCCCCTTGGCTACTTCCCTCTTTGCCCCCTTGGGCTGGTTCGTCTGCTTGGCTCAGGTGGAGGTTCATGGCACAGTACGAGCACGTGGCAGCTTGCTACAGTGCTCCCGGTATACCTGGCCGTGCCACACAGCCTGACATGACTGAAAGGAGAGAGGATTCAGAGACCTCACCTGCGCTAATATTCTCCGGGGACCTGAGATGGGATATGACTGCCCGTAAACGGGGATCAAGGGCATAAACAACTGAACAGGAAAGTGAGACCTGCATGTTGAAGACTGAGTTAAGACAGAATGCACGTGGCAGCGGTTGTCTAAGGTGTGTCTTTGTTGCATCAACCATTTAAAATGAAATTTATCTTTGTATTTGAAGCATCATTTGTCTGGTAATTCACGTTAGTTACAAAAAGCAAAATCTTGTCAGTAATACCTTTATTTAAACGAACATCCAGTGAATGTGCTTATTTTGGTTTACATTCCTCATGCTGTGATATTAAAACTGAGTAAGGACAGTGGATTTGCTTCCCCAAAGCGACCCAGATGGGTTTCTCACAAATGTCTCAGTGTCACGGTCACCATAGCAGAGACTAGCTATTTAAGATCAAGAGCCATTCAATTAATTGAATTTAAAATTCCTCCAGTTTTGCCATGGGGAGGATTTGAACCCATGTCTCTGAATCATTACTCCAGGTTTCTACATTAATAGGTGGTTACGTAGCCACGACACTCGCGGGTCCCTTAACCATCTGTTGCCATTAGTGGATCTAGTTCTCAGTTCAGCACAACACTTTTAATATCGATAGCCCAGTGGCTCTCAGACTCATGATACTCTTCAAACATAACTTTGCTTTAAAATTCTTTCCCGGGCTTTTGATTGTTGATAAGGCCGGCCGTTCCTAAGTGCGCTTGAAATGAGTGGCCACTTCAGAGAGCAATTAAAACTCTACCCCATTACTGTGGATCTGGAGTCAGATCCAAAGCACACTGTTGTTATGGTTACCATCACTAATGACTAGCTTTATATTTCAGATTTATGAATTGAATTTAAATTCTACCCGTTGCTGTGGTGAAGCCATGTCCCCAGAATATTAAACGAAATGCTGGTGATCACAGCAGGTCAGGCAGCATCCATGGAGAGAGAGCAAGCTAATGTTTCGGGTCTAGATGACTCTTCGTCAGAGTTCTGTCGAAGAGTCATCTAGACCCGAAACGTTAGCGTGCTCTCTCTCTCCACAGATGCTGCCTGACCCGCCGTGATCGCCAGCATTTGTTGTTCACAGTTCAAATTCCAGTATCTGCAGTAATTTGCTCCCCAGAACATTAGCCTGTGGCTCTAGAATACTAGCCCGGTGGCATCGCCACTACAACAGGAGTCATGTGTTACTCTTGAAGATGGCAAATACTACGATTTCATTCGAGGCACAAAAACTGGTTCCTGGCTGAGCCACTCTCTTGTTCTGGTAAAGCCAACTACCATTCCAACCCACGAGCACTACCACATCTGTTGAAATAACAAATACATTCTAGGTGAAACAGCAAGCGATCCCTTGGCTGTGCTTACATACTAACGTACCAGGACTGACACAGCGTCCAAGATAGCACCAACCTCTATGTTATCCAGCGAGGCATTCTGTTGAGCGGAGGAAAGTAAAATACTTCCCTGGAAGACAGAAAAAAAAAAAATCAGGAATCAAACTAACGGGCTTTTCCATGTGTATATTTTCCAAAATAACCTTTGAAAACATGAAAAAATGACAATTGCAAAGAGATAATTAATGTTTATTTAATCTCAAATTTCAGATAACAGCCCAAAGGAAACCAACAATTTTGTTACGGGGGCTATTTTTACCCGCAAAGGAAATATTTAGATGTGGTTAAACAGTGAACAGAACTCAAATCAGGTCAGGTCCATTTATATATTTACGCAGTTTCGTTTTGCATTTACTCTAGATTTGTTTCTAAGATTAGTTGAGCTCTGGTTGCCAGGATCGATTTCCAGATTACCCAAGGGTTGTTTGTAGATATCACTGTTGAGAATTGCTTCTCCTCAGGTTGGACTTTCATTTCAAGATGCTCCCATTTTGTCTCCAGAACTGGCTGAGAATTTAGGCCCTCCATTCTCCTGCAATTTGTTGAAATGAAGAGCCCTAAATCCCAAGCTAGAAACATCGCTGTTGCCAGACAAAATGAACCACAGAATCTCAGAGTCACGGATAAACTTACAAAGAAAACACCCAAGTTAACACATAGCTTCTGTAAATACGAGCAGCTGTCCTGTAAACAGGATTAAAGAAACATTTCTTTTACACATCTATGTACAACATGTTTATTTAAATATTAAAATTGAAAGGACAAGACTCTTTGTAAACAGAATTGAAAATATTCATTCAGATGTACCATTCTTTAAAATCTGAGGGCATGATTAGTATCCAAAGGGGAAAGAGCCAAAATATTAACCATAAATATATAATTTACCAGAAACATAACCAAGGCAAGTGATTTGTTGTGGCCAGAAAACAGGGCTGACACTGGCCAGTTGTGGCAGATGGCAGATATTGACTGGTAGCAGTTGATTGCTATGCTAGTCTATGCCATCATTGCCATCTATGCTGTTTGCTTAATCCAAACTGGCATCTTTACTGGCACCTTTTTAAGTAGAGTGCCACTATGGGTTGCAAGTTGCCAGGGTGTTGCTTCCTGACAGGTCACCAGCCTTGCAGTTAAATGGATCCTCATGAAAGGAGGATTACAATGATCGCAGTATACTGACATTTCGCACAACTCAGTGGGTTCTGCAGTATGTTCGCCCCACTCCAAGAGAGTATGGGAGTGCTAGTGGCAGGGCGCACACACACAGGTTGTGACACACATCTACATCTCAGTAAGTGAATGGGATAATCTTGTCAATGATGAGGCAATGAATTTTGCCAATTCATTTGGAATGTTCATCAGAAAGGAAAGAACTTAAAGGAAATACAGCGGCTCAGTGGTTAGCACTGTTGCCTCACAACACCAGGGACATGGGTTCGATTCTCCGTTCTCCTTGTGCCTGCTTCGGTTTCCTCCCACAGTCCAAAGATGTGCAGGCTAGGTGGATTGGCCATGCTAAATTGCCGATAGTGTTCAGGGATGTGCAGATTAGGTGGGTTAAAGGGGGATGGGTCTGGGTGGGATGCTCTGAGGGTTGGTGTGGACTTGTTGGGCCAACGGGCCTGTTTCCACACTGTAGGGATTCTATGAAAATAAACAAAAGATAGCATCCGTGTCTGCTTTTATCCATCTGTTGTTTGCTGTTATCAGTGAGTGTCATGGTGAATGAACGACAAATGCAGTTGTCTCTGTCACCGACTTTACTGAAGCAATGTGCTGAAAACCCAAAAAGGCTTGAGATTTCCTCACCTCCACTTACCCAACACTACAGACTATAACTAGGGTCTCGTTCCAATGGGCACCAGTCATTCACAGCCAGCCCAACTTAGTCCCTGTTCAATACTCAGATACACATTACTCAGTAGAAATTAGCAGTGAACTGGGAGAACCAACCCCTCCCTCAGTTACATGAGCTGGATCCAAGAACTTCCTAGCTGGTATGGTTCAGTACCAAGGCAAGGGTATACCTGCCCATGAATGGACATACACAGAAGGTACATTGCTGTTGCAATAGATTGAACTTGGGCAGTGCTATCTGCAGCTAGCAGTATTGGAAGCAGTATTGCATTCTGCAAATAAAAATCACTGTCTAAGTTACTCTGAACTCATATCAGTTTCTGGAGGTAGATGTTCTGTCGGGAGATTGGAAATCTGGGCGTCGGCTGTCTGAAATGCACCATCACTATGTGGTCAGGCAACACCCAAATTTTTGCTGGGCATTTCCTGTGCTCAGGAGGACACTTCACCCTGCCCAAATGAAAAGACAAAACCAAGAGTCTGATTGCCGAGATAACAAGGTGTGGAGCTGGATGAACACAGCAGGCCAAGCAGCATCATTGGAGCAGGAAAGCTTGACGTTCCGGGCCTAGACCCTTCATCAGAAATGCCGAATCAGGCCAAACTGTCAGAGAATCATCTCACTTGAGGTAAACAAAAAAAATGAGCATTCCCCTTGCTGATCTCCTTGACATCACCCCGGCACAGCTTTATAAAACCGTCGCCCAGCAGATTTCAAACGTGTCGTTTTTGACACAGCGTTATGGTGTGGGGTGTTTGCCCTCGGAACAAAGATTCCTGCAGAACTGGTGCCATTCGAAGAAGAACAACTAGAGATGACCTCCCAGTGGTTGGGAAGCCAGTTTGAAATTCCCATTTGCAAACTTGAGCTGAGGGGTTTTGCTGATCAAACTCTTCAAGCACGAAAAGGGGCAGGGCAAGATAGTGGTGGATCCAAGTGGTCCAAAGGAGTGACATCAAGGGAGGGGAACCACTGTCCAATTGTACTTTATCTGCAGGTGCTGACAGCTGGGCTGGGATACCATTGCTTAGATAGAAGAGGTTGGGGGAGCTGATGAGAGATGTCTCAAAAGCCCAGCTCAGCCACAAGAAATGCTCCGAAAACATTCTGCAAACAGCCTTTTATTTCTTTACCCGTACATTGTAGTAAACAGCATCCAGTCAACCCAGCAATCACCCTCCAACTCCCTCAACTCCGAGTGGAACCAACACAGCCACATGGCCGAGTCACTGATCAGTTCTGATTTTCCGGAATCCAGTCTAAGACAATACAAGTTAGCCAGAGAAGGTCAAAGTCGAAGAGAACACACGGCTTCGCACAATTGACTTGGAAAACTCAACATCATTATACAGAACAAGATGCGCATTTTTGAATGATGAAAGCTAAATCTAGCACAGGTTATCAATCATTCTGTGCATATATAGTGTGTTAATGGCCTTAATCATCCAAATGCCTCAGAAAAGGGTCCAATAAAATTGGAAGCTAAGTTTGATAAATGCACATGAAACATGTTGCAAATTATGAGAAGTAATGCGTTTAAGGGAATTTGTACAATATCACACTCAAGGTGTGAAAAGCACCTAGTTGTACTGTCGCATTCCTCTTCCAAATCTGAATGTGTTGGTCATTGCATCACAGTGGGATCAGCAGTGACCTGCCACTGTATAACTGGGGCTACAGATCTGGAAGTACGGAGCTCTGCAAGTGAAGTAATGATAGCTACAGGTCTGTCCACGGAGGTGGGAGCAGTGAGATTTGTAATAAAGGAGTATCATACTCAACATTAAAATTTTCGGAGTACAACTTTTCAATTAATATATTGAATTAAACCACTGATGTGTTTCCTCTAATAATTCTGATGTCCTTGTGCTGGACAAATAGAGCAACCATAAACAATCCATTATATGTAAGCAGCATACTCATTTAAAATCAAATTCAAATACATTATCATAGATATAAAAGTTAATCCTAATTTGTTTCCCTTCCCTTCTGAGAAAGGGACACTAAAGGAAGAGGAGGCGTAAGGTTGCAACTAAATGTAGTGAGTTCTATTTATCTTTTTAAAAGTGAATGGTTCATTATTCAGCATTTAAACACATATTTAGAAAACTGAGAGGGGTTTGTGGGAGACTTTAAGGGCTGGAGATTTCAGGATCTGAGGTGGGGGTGTGGGGGGAGGGGAGGACACGACACTGGCTGCGTTGACCAATAGGCCATTAATCCATGTTACAGCCAAACAGGAGCCAAATGGGGAAAGGGATCGAATCTTGTTGCATTTATACACATTGTACAAGACGGTGGTGGTCAATTTTATTTATTTCATTGGAGGATGTTAAATAGGTTTAAGTATTTTTCCGTCTTGGGAATGATCAACTGTTAAGTGGATCTGAAAACTGGAGAGGGCTGACCTCAAAGAATGACAGCAAAAGTGCAAAGAATCAACCTTACTTTCTGAATCTTTCTGATCAAACAGCAAATGTTGAACATGCTTGAAGGAGCTGTTGATACTGTGGCTCCTTTCACAGGTCATGCTAGGGAGAAAGCATTTCCCTACTTCCCAGTGTGAGGAGATTATGCCATTTTAAAATTGAACAAGGATGAATATAGTGAAACCACTATTTCCAATCAGAATAGAGCTGTTTGGGCAATTCCTTTGGCAATCAAACGTCCCTGAAGTTCCTATTACACGCAACAATCTGTGTTGTACAACTCTCCTCCACACCGCATTCTATTGGAGAAACAATCTTCCGATATTCAAGAGAGTCTGTTTGCTGTCGCTCACTGGTATACAGACTCTACTCCAGTTCTGTTCACAAGTTCAGACTGTTTGCTGTAGTTCGAGTAAATTAGAACAAGTCTAGCTCTATTCTCAGGAACAAAAACAAAGTAGCTGGAAAAGCTCAGCAGGTCTGGCAGCACCTGTGAAGGAAAAAACAGGAGTTAATGTTTCAGGTCCAGTGACCCTTCCTCAGAACGACCCTTCTGAGGAAGGGTCACCCGACACGAAACGGTCACTCTGTTTTTTCCTTCAGAGATGCTGCCAGACCTGCTGAGCTTTTCCAGCGACTTTGTTTTTGTTCCCGATTTACAGCATGCACAGTTCTTTCGGTTTTTATTTGCTCTATTCTCAAGCTTACTGGCTGACAAAATATCAATATTTGCTCCTTTTACAAAAAGAATTTTGAATACAGACAGAAAACAAGTTTTCAGAGTTGTGTCTTTCTATTCCACTAACTCTGACCTTCTGAGGATTCCATTGATATAAACAGGCAGTGGTGACAGGTCAAAGGAGAGACAGTGAAAAATGAGAGGCCAGTGAAACCTAGAGCAAAATCAGAAAGCCCAAAGATCAGCCGCAGGGCTGTCATGGTTTATCGCAGTGCAAAATTTTCAATCCACAACATCTCCCCCATCCCTCACCTGATAGTTTAAAACAACTGTGACATCCAAATTGCTTTCAGAAATCTTATGAAAAAACAGAATGTGACAACCATCAAGAGTGACAAACAGGTCAGCAATGTTCATTTGGGAGCTTCAATAGTGAGGCAGATGGATAGCTCAGCACTCAGGAAAGTTACTCTGTCTTTACTTCACTGCTTTCTCAAGTGAACTGAGCTGACTTCCAGGATTAACCGATAGTCATTCAAATTATGGCACAACTGTGCCTCACAAGTCACATTGAAATGTTCCAAAGTAACAATTAGCGCACCTGATTTTAATAGTCATTTTTACCTTCATCAATTATAATGTTATGGTTTATTGCAATTCAATGACCAACCTTCAATCAAGATCAGCCATGACCAGAGAATTCCTTCTACTTCTGTTTAATAAGATGCGTCTGATTTAAATTCTATTGACTAATGCTTGCCTTGCCACTTCCTCTGTAAATGCACCAGTGCTCACCAGGGTGTGGGATGTTCAGTGTTGTTCATTACGAGCATCACCACCAGTGACAAACAAAACCAGGTCAGGCATCTCACTGTTAGATGCAGATAAAGCTCACTATACTCATCATGACAAAGTGCAGCAGCTTCAATTTGAGAAGAGGAGTCCCTACTGAAGCAGTGAGATATCTTCCCAGTGTCCACACCAGTCACTGCAACTTTGTGTCCATAAGAACACCAGTCGACAAGAGATCTATACAAAACTGTTCCTGTTGACAATGCTACAGACTGTGCATATTAAGTGCCGGATGGTAGTGCAATTAAAGGAGGAACAAAGAGCCTACTCACACTGACCAAGTTCACTTAACAAGATTGCAAATTCTGGCTGCTGGAGAAATTTTCAAATCGGTGCTGACAGAGATAGTTTCTGCTCCTGTGAAAGGAAGATGGATTTAAGCAGAGATCAGAACTTGATCACCACTGCAGAGGATCTAGCTGTGAAATGTCATGCATGGGGTGGGTACACAAGCAAAAATTAAAATACTCTCTGGACTGGAGAACTATCATATGTGGTTTGCCAACTGGGTATCAGCAGTGATAGTGCAAAGACTTTACCACTTTGGGTCTTTGAAGGGGAACAGCAGAGAACAGCGCAAAGATTTAACCATGTTGGAGCATTACAAAACAGTGGTCAGTGCAAAGAGGGAGGGGCATTGGGGAACAGTGATCACTACTCCACTTTGAGGTTCTCACAGACCTATAAATTCTACACAATTAACACAGGAATATTGCCCAGCTCACGTCCTGTGAGTACTAGTAGTGGCAAAGAACTTTGCATTACAAAGGCAGTAGGGCAGCCCAACAAAAAGGGCTTCACGGTTCAGTCAGTCTTACGGCTGGCAGTCCGACAGTTGAGCATTGTCCCTTGACTAGAGGCCCATCATACACAATAAGTTGTGTCTGTGTCACGGGGGTGTTTCCTGTCCAGTTGATCATTGCGGCCTGCTCGCTGGTGTCGGATTTCCAGGTGCTTGTTCTGTACCTTCTCAAAGTGCTGCAGCAGTTCGCTATAGTTGATTTCCAAAGGGACTTGCCTGTTCGGGGCTGTGGGCTTCTCACTGGGCCTGGAAATCAAAATAATTTCAGTCAAATAGGAGAAGATTAAATGGACATTACTGCTAATTCTGGAACACACGACCTAACAGCTTTATCAGAGCATCTCCATCCTATGGACTGCAGGATATATCAGCACCTTATGGCTAGCAAGGGTTGAACAATAACTGCTGATCTTGTCAGTGACACTCATGTCCTCTGAGTGAATTAAAAATAAAAAATTTTCTGGCAAAAGTGGGGGTTACAGGGAAAGGCTTGGACACAGCAAGATGTAGATAGCTTAAAGTTTAGTTCAGTTCAGGCAACTGCAACAAGCAACTCCGATGGTGCGAAGAACCTAGGTATCTTAACACAAAAGGAATTAGAGAATGTAATTCAGACAGGATTAACTGGGAGCTACAGTAAACTAAAAGGGGGATGCAGGGATATGACTTGTAGCTAACTTCTGTTGCATTAACTCGAGATACTAGTACAGAGTCAGAGGACATGGACATGAAGCAGACCTCTTGGCGAAATGTGTCTGTGATAGCTTTTCAAGTTGGAACTACAAATATTATTTCCCTATGTTGTATTTTTATGAGATAACAAGCATGGGGCTGGATGAACACAGCAGGTCAAGCAGCATCACAGGAGCAGGAAAACTTGACGTTTCGGGCCTAAACCCTTCATCAGTATTTTTATGAACTTCTTTTCATATAACCAATTCCTTTTCTGATATGATCTGTGACACCCTACCTATGTGTGGGAAAACTTTTCATTACTAATACACCTCTGTCTGAAAGAAAATTGTGTTTGATTTCCTCCTTTGTTCTTCCAGTGATTAACATCAAGTCTGTGCCCTCTTGACACACATTGTGATCCCAGCTGATGGTAAGGCAGGGCAAGTCAGATTGATGCCTTGCAGGATCATAAGTTTTATTTTATCTTTTATTACACAAAAGAGAAACAGATAATATTACATAATACGGTAACGACTGGACAAAACTCATTCCAAGTATCAAAAAGATTCCTTTTGCTCCAGCAATACACTTAAAGACACTCAAACTTCAGTGATGGATCACTCTTATCTCCATGCATTGCTAGCTTTGGACAAATTTCTTTGCATTCACTCAATGTCATTTTCTTCAATTAATGACCCTACCTGAGACCTTTAAACGTGTTGCTAACTCAACTCACTATTACTCCTGAACATGGTGTCTTTAAATCACAACTTCAACAGCGTTAGAGGATGTCTTTCTCTCTGCATCTAGAGTTTTATTTTAAGCAACTCAGGAATTCAACCCAGCCCTACATTGACAGTTTTCAAACCTGCTATTAACAGCATCTTTGTGCTATGGAACTTTTCTCTGAATGAACAGGTTTTTCTCTATCTCCAGGTTTCACTGCTCAAGTTAACAAACACCTTAGCAATTACTTCTCTGAGGACTTGTTAAAAAGGCCACATATTTTTGTTTTTCTGTATTTTTGAATGTGGACTGAAATGGGAAGTGGACTGTTTTAAAAACTAAGGATTGTGGAAGGGATAACTTCTTAGAAGTTACCAAAACTCATCTTAACCAGGGTTTACACCACTCTTTATTCAACCAGTGGGGGTGATTGAGGGCACATGGCTGGCAGTAGGGGTGTGTATAAAGCAGCTGACTGGTTTGTCGAGTTGTGACTACCTGTAGATGACAAAGGACATCTTCCTGCCAACAGCTAGGTGATTGGCTCTTGGTAGCTGAGCAGCTTGTAGGTGTGAATAATATGTCCGGAAGCCTTTGGATCTCTGGGAGGGGACATGGTGAGTAGTAGAAAATAACTGAAGAAAGCAAATTAATTTACCTTGATAGCTGTTGCTTTTCATATAAGTCAGAGGCTCTATTAATTTGTGAACTAGTCACCCTGTGTCTCACGTAAGAAGTGAAAAGTACCTAGAGGACAGGGATTGAAGAACAAATCCTGGCTAGTCAAAAGGTCATTTCAGTTCTTGTTATGTACAGAAATCTGATCTCTACCTTCTGTCCCAACCTGGGTCTAAAAGGACAGGTAAATTGGGGATCTTAGTTACAGACTAAACAACTGCAGATGCAGGAATCCAAACTAGACAAACAGGAGGCTGGAAGAACACAGCAAGCCAGGCAGCATCTGGAGGAAAGGAGAAGTCAACACCGGGTATTACCCTTCTTCAGGGCTAGAGAAGGGTAAAACCCGAAACATTGACTCCTCCTTTCCTCTAGATGCTGCCTGGCTTGCTGTGTCCTTCCAGCCTCCTGTTTACCTAAATTGGGGATCTTTCCTATTTTGCTAAAATCTATAACTTTTGTGATGATTCCAGAAATAGTGGTGCGTGATTTCCAGTGCACTACCCCAGCAAGACTTACTAATTTTTTAGCTCAAGTTACATAATTTGCTGGAAATGCCGTCATGCACCCACTGTTCAAACTGACTTTTTGACCCTTCAAAACTATAAAGCAGACCTTCACCTGACTGGAAACGAAAATGCACTTTGGAATCAACTTTTCCAAACAACATCATGTTATGATCTTCACCACAATGCCAACTCAGCAATCAGCAGCAGAAGTCTTTCATTGTTTAGTCATTTAAAACATTTTGGAGTTTTGGAGGTCTCTTGAATTCCTTCCTAATTTCCTCTGCGCTACAGAAAAAAAGAAATCGCAAAGTTCCGAAGGTGCTGTCTTCATAATCACCACCTTATATCAGTAATACCAACCAGAAAAGTTGTGCTTTGGGTCAGTAGGACCCAAAAAAAAAAGCAAACTAAACACTAGGGCTTATTTCTAGAGAAATACAATTGAAAAGTAGGGATGTTATGTATTGAATGCTGGACAGACCACATTAGACAGCATAGTGTGGACTTCTACTGGTCATACTATACAGAGACACAGCAGAGGGTGTAGATCATTAACAAGGATGTTTCCAGAAATGCATGGGCATTGATACTAAGAAAGCATTAACACACTGGATGTCTTTTCCTTTGAAAATATAAGCTGAGGGGATGACTTATTGGGGTGTATAAGATAACGAAAGGTCTTGATAGAATGGATACTGCAAAAATATTTCCTCTTGTGGGGAAGAGCATGATGACATGCCATAAATGTAAGATAGTCACCAAGAAATCAAATTGGGAATTCAGAAGAAACCTCTTCACTCAAAGAATGGGTGAGAATATGGAACTTGCTGCCACAAGCTGTGGTTGAAGTAATAACATGTAGGTGCATTTTACAGAAAACCAGATGAGTGTTTGACGGAGGAGCAAAGAGAGGGTTACAATGGTAGATTTAGATTAGAAACGATGACAAGTGGTTTGAGTGGAGTTGATTGGCCTGGACTGGATGTCCTGCTTTTTTGCCACACACCTTATGCAACCCTGGGATTCTTGGGGTAAACCAGTATTTACTTCCCTCCTGGCTGAGAAACAACCTTCCAGCACTACTTTATACTTGGTTTCTTAGCCATTTCTTTTATCTCCGTGCTGCCACAGACCCTTCAATCCCATGGCCGTGAAACTATTCTGTTGTACAACACTTCATCGAATGCCTTTTTAAATTCTAAATTCAAAATACCCTCGTCGACACTTTGTTACTTCAACCAAATTAGTCGAAGCCAATTTACTTTTAGCAATCCCTTGCTGCCTTCCATTGTTAGCTCACACTTTTCTAAATGTTGATTAAGTTTGTCATTGTCTCTGCAGTTTCCTCGTGACCAATGTTAAATCGACAAGCCTGTGGTTGCTGCGAATATCCAACTGCCCTTTTCTGAACATGAGTGTTTCTGTAAATGAGAGTTGTTTGGATAGTTGAACAGGGCCGGCGCAGATGGGCAGGCTGTGAGGAGGGCATCTAAGACTCAGTGCAGTTAATGTCACAGTGCAATGAAGAATGGGATCACAGGCAGGAGCATGCATTATACAACTGGAAGTAGTCACTTCCCTATGAATAGAAAACATTAAATGGCACAAGCAGAGGGACAAATCCGGAGTCACGGGTCAGGAACACCCAATCAAATTAGTGGCAAGCAAATATAAGAGAAATTATTTCAACAAACTTCTTCCGTTTGGAATATCTGGTCATCTGGGGCTGTGGATATAGAAATATTCAGCATCTAACAGACAGACATGGTGGGAATGTTACAGCACATCAGCCGGCAATAGTTGCCTGACATATGTGACACATATTTACTGCAGAAAAAAAGTCTCAAAATATGTAACTAGAGCGATATCAATTAAAATATTTCTGAAACTGGGGCACGGGAGGAGACATCAGGATAAATGCCCAGAAGCTGAGTTAGAGAGATAGGCTTCAAGAAGCTTCACAAAAGGAGGAAAGACAGGCAGAAAGAGTTCAGGAGCACCTTCAATGGTGAAGCGATGAAAACCGGGGCCATGCAAGAGTCTGTATTGATGTTTCCCAGGCTCAAAGAGTCAGAGGTTAGACATGGAGGGATGAGCCTACAGAGGGATCAGAAAACAAGGGAGAGAGTGTGTTCTCCCTCATTCTCAACTTGTGGCGCTGCTACAGCAATAGTGGAATTAAATGTGTAATTTCGCACTACACTCGGAAATGGCATCGGACACAGACTAAAATAATTGATTGGCTCCTGTAAATGGCAATCAAATACAGACAGGGCCAAACCTAACGTTCTGTATGAGTAGAAGAAAATCACTTACATTTCTACAGGGCCTTTTGCAATCTCAGAATTCCCCAAGGTACTTGGCAGAGGATTTAGTATGTTTGAAGTGCTGTCACTGCTGACAGGGAATGTGAGGGCCATTTTCCCTAGAGGGGGTTCTCTCAAATAGATATGTGATAATAACTGGCCAATCTGTTTTTTGGGATCTTTATAGCAGGATAGATATTGGTCAGGACCATGGTATTGTTCACATTCACCCGAGAGGACGGACAGATCCTCGGTTTAGTGTCTCATCTGAACATCTGACGGTGCAGCACTCCCTCACGACTGTACTGAAGCGTCAGCCTAAATTTCGTGGGCTTGCCTCAGAAATGAAAGAGACACCCGCTGAGCCATGCTGGACAGGACCACCTCACAAAAGGATGAAGGCAAGCTTAGATTCTGTTTGTTAGCAGGCCGCATCCTGGGGAATGTCAAGTTCCAGACAATCCGGTTGCTGCCACGCAAGCAGTTCCTGCTGTTCTGTCGGCTGTTAACCTGCGACCCGCTCACTGAAGTCAACAACCTCCAGTGGATCCAGAACACTAATCGATGTCAGTGCTATAAGTGACCTCAGGCACAACTGCGATCAATCAGCAGCAGCCTGATTGCTCCCCAGGGCTCACTCAGTGACTTTGCACAAATATTACTGATGCCTTTACACTCTCTTCTCAAGCTGGAGTTGTTTAACACAATGGGAGGCTATTCTGTGGCAGGCCAAAGAAACAGCCTTGGACAAAATCAAAAGAGAGAGGCTGGCAATGAGTGATTCGGATGTAAATGATTGGAGTTTCTGTGACAGAGGGTGAAAACTCTGGCGTGTCTCTCCTCTCCACAGATGCCCACTAGCCCGCTTTTCATGTCCAATTGCCTTTTTTATGACCTGGTGCATATGTTGGCTGACAGGCAAAAGGCACAGACCAAATTTAAAAAAAAATTAAGGGCATGGTGTGACAGATACGGTGAAGAGGAACCAGAAGGCACAGTACTTAAAATGAATGGTATAGCCAGCTGCATGCTAAACACAGCTCCAAGTTTCGTGATTCAATGAGCTGAATTCCCCACTGGATGTACAGCTTTGAATAATTTGAAAAAAGTTTTGTCGCCCCTCTCTCTTTCAAATTTCCTCTTCTGGAGGTCTTAGCTGTTTAGATTTTTTTTATTCACTTGTGGGACATGGGCGTTGCCGGCTGGGCCAGCGTTGATTGTCTGTCCCTAGTCACCCCTTGAGAAGGTGGTGGTGAACTGTCTTCTTGAACCGCTGCAGTCCATGTGCTGTAGATACACCCATAATGCCCTTAGGGACGGAACACCAGGATTTTGAACGAGCGACAACGCACGAATGGTGATATTTCCAAGTCAAGATGGTGAATGCCTCGGAGGGGAACTCTGAGGTGGTGACGTTCCCATGTATCTGCTGTCCTTGTCCTCCTAGATGGAAGCGGTTATGAGTTTGAAAGGTGCTGTCTGAGGATCTTTGGTGAATTTCTGCAGTGCATCTAGTAGATGGTGTACATTGCTGCTCCTGCTGTGTGTCAGTGGTAGATTTTTGTAGATGTGGTGCCAATCAAGCGGGCTGCATTGTCCTGGATGGTGTTAGGCTTCTTGAGTGTTGTTGGAGCTGCCCCCATCCAGGCAAATGACAGAGTATTCCATCACACTCCTGACTTGTGTCTTGGAGATGGTGGACAGGCTTTGGGGAGTCAGGAGGTGGGTTACATTTCCCTGGTGCTGCAATTGACACAAGCAGACAAATTTCACAAGTAATTGTCACCTGGATGCTTGACTGTGTAGGGTATCATTGGATCTTGATCTCATTCTTAGCCAGACACAGTGGTTCATTAGCATATAATGACAGGCCGTCTCCTCCTCCCACAAGCCCAGGGATGCTGTAGTCAGTTGGAGCTCCCGGATTGCTGTACTGACTGAGAGGAGCAGCAAATTGATTTCCACGATGTGATATTCACTCTGCACTGGGTGCCTCCCTCCAGCAGGCCATTAAGGAGGTACCAACCTGTAGGTAGGGAAAACAAAAAATGCAAACTCTTCTGTCTGCAAGACCGCTTCCAAGCCAGTGTCTTATGACATGCAGCGAGGCAGTCGCATGTGTTTGGGACTCACTGAATCTATTCTCCTTAAAAGCAGGCTCTGTAGGAGCAGATGAAGCCCACAGGATAGAATTTAGCATTTTAGGGACTGGGCTGGGCACAGGGTTATGTGAAAGTTATGGCAGGATTAGATATTACGCCATATTAAGTAACAGGTGACTGAAAGGAAAACACTCAGGAGAACGAAAGCTTACTATTGCAGTAGTGTTAGACTGGTTGGCTCTTCAGTTATTGTGGCAACCACCCAAACCTTTATTTGTGCAACTGTGCACTGCCACACCCCCGTTACACACAATGTGGGGCAGTGCCCTCCCTTTGCTCTGGTAGTGGCTGCAAGACGAGCAGTGGATCTACATTTTGCCAAACGTAGAGAATCCTTTCACTACAATGCCGGACATTGCTCTCAGGCAGTACCATTTACTGGGCAGCATGGGGAAATTGGCCCAAAACTGACCACAGAGCCTCTCGATCGTGGTCTCTCTTTGCTGGAACCCAAAGCGCGGGCTGTCTCTCCTCCAGGATTGAAAGATTAATCTTCTGGAGGCTGTGACATGGCTGGTCATTGCTGTTCACGTGCCCAGGCTTCGGGGATTACATCCAGAAAATGGAAACCACTAATCAGCTGGTTGATCCTGGTTTGGGCAGTCACTGCCCTCTTTGTTGGATGTCCGTCTACAAACTAAGCCACAATCGCCTGAAATGGCAAGATACAACTGCAGAGGCCATTAGTCAAAAAGGCCCCTCTACCACCTCATTTACACGGCAATGAAGACAAGGTGCTGTAAATGATCAGAGATAATAATAGGTATTGCAGATGCTGGAGAATCTGAGATAATAAGGTGTGGAGCTGGATGAACACAGCAGGCCAAGCAGCATCGTATGAGCAGGAAAGCTGACATTTTGGGCCTAGACCCTTCTTCAGAAAT
>JAHRHZ010000084.1:3442920-3536184 GCA_024137785.1 Ginglymostoma cirratum
TAGGCCTGCTGTGTTCATCCAGCTCCACACCTTGTTTTCGGCTGTAAATGATCAACAGGTCTGGCTGTATGTAAGGAGAGAGAATGGGTTAATGTGTCAAATATGACTCTTAATTAGATTACTGTTTGCTGCTGATTCCTCAACCTCCAACATGAAGTGTGCTGTTTAAAAACAAAGGCTCGTGCTGAGTTTTAGTTGCTCTTGTGATCAGAAACATATTCAAAAAGGTGTTTTAATGTTATCTTAGATAACTATTTGTAAAATGTTACAACCTCAGGGAAAAACAAAAGTCAAAGGGTAATGTGACAGACCACAGCTTATAGCAAATGTGAAAAACCTTCAAAATTTATTCTTGCAATCCCTGAATATTTTTAAAGCAATTTGAACTTCCAGCCACTCACCATCCTGGACTTGGAACTGTATCAATGTTCTTTCACTTCTGCTGGGTCAATTTTGACAATATAGCATGGCCAATCCACCTAGCCTGCACATCTTTGGACCGCAGGAGGAAACCGGTGCACCCAGAGGAAACCCATGCAGACATGGGGAGAATGTGCAAACTCCACACAGACAGTCGGCCCAAGGTGGAATTGAATCCAGTTCCCTGGTGCTGAGAGGCAGCAGTGCTCACCACTGAGCCCAAATGAATGTGCTGCTTTTTAAAAGAGAAAAAAAACACATTGTACAAAATTCCTAGCCAACGACAGAAAAAGGTTGTCTGTTTTTTCAGAACGTCCAAATGTGTTGGGTTGCCAATGTGGTAGTTTTTTTTTTGGCGATAGTATTGTAGGAAAGTAGAGATGGTGGCGCAGTGATAATATCAATGACCTGTAATGTAAAATCGAGATGTGCAGAAATACAGTGATTCTCTACTAAAATAAACTATTTATAGTAGAATAAACAACGATCCATGTAATGTTCTTACAAAGGGCTCACATAAATAAGCAGAGAGTGAACTGCTGTACAGTGCTCCCGATGTTACGCAATAAAACATTATTCACCCCGAGACTTAGCCTCCTTCACATAACTAAGGATGCATCCTGTAGCCTAAACTGTACACTTCTTACTGCAATCTACTCATGACAGAGCAAATCCTAACAATAACAGGTTGTTCACTCCAATATTTGATTGTCCAGAAGAAAATCACAGATCCTCTCACCTCAGTGCCACGTTTTGGAGTAATTACTAAATTATACAGCACCTTTCCCAACTACAGGACTACTTGCAGTGCTTCCACAGAAACACAGAAAATAGGAGTAGGCCACTCAGCCCTTTCAGTCTGTTCTATTGTGCAATATGATCACGGCTCATTTGAATCATTAATATCTTAGGGAAGGCGATGGTACTATTGCTGGACTGTTAATCCAGAGACTCGGATAATGTTCTGGGGACCTGGGTTTGAATCCCGCCAAGGCAGATGATGGAGTTGGAATTCAATAAAAATATCTGGAATTAAGAATCTAACGATAACTATGAATTCACTGCTGATTCTCAGAAAAGCCCACATGGTTCACCAATGTCCTTTAGGGAAGGAAACTGCCATCGTTAACTGGTCTGGCCTACTTGTGACTCCTGACGCACAGCAATGTGGTTGACTCTGAACTGCCCTCTGGGCAATTAGGGATGAGCAATGAATGCTGCCTCGCCAGCAATGCCCTCATTCCATGAATGAATTAAAAAAAATCTATTGAGAATAGCTGGGGTCCAAGCACTGACCTCCGCAGCACCCAACTTATTACTGACTGCCACTCAGGAAAAAAAGCCCATTTATGTCAATTCTTTCTTTTTCCCGATTTGCCAACCAGTACTCTATATCCACGTCAGTACATTAATCCAATCCCATACACTTTAATGCTAATCTCTAATGGGACTTTACTGAAAGCCTTCTGAACGTTCAAGTAAACCACGTCAACTGGTTCCCCCTATTCAACTCTACTAGTTTACATCCTCAAACAATTCCAGTAGATTCGTCAAGCAAGATTTCCCTTTTGTAAATCCATGCTGACTCTGCCCAATACTGTCATTGTTAGCCAAGTACCTTGGTATTAAATCTTTTATAATGGATTTTAGCATTTTCCCTACGACTGAATGTCAAGCCAACTGGTCTATAATTTCTTGTTGTCTCTCTACCTCCTCTTTTTTTTTTTAAAAAGAAAATAGTGAGGTTACATTAGTTAGCTTCCAAACCTTTGGAACTGTTAGACTCTATAGAATCTACATGAGCTCCAATGCATTCACTATTTCTTGGACCACTTCTTTATGTGCTCTGGGATATACATCTGGGCTCTAGGGATTTATCAGCCTTTAATCCCATTATTTTTCCCAACACAATTTCCTTATTAATACAGATTTCCTTCCGTTCCTCTCTGCGTTCCCAAACATTTTTGGGACTTTTCTTTTGTCCTCCATTGTGAAGGCAGAACTAAAAGTATGTATGCCAGCTAATTGTTCTCCTTTATAAAGTCAGCCTGTTTCTGATTGTGAGGGACCTACACTTGTCTTCACAAATCTTTTCGTCTTCACATACCTACAGAAGCTTCTACAATTAGCCTGTGTGCTCCTTACAAGTTTACTCTCACACTCAAAATTATTTCTCTACTCTTAATTAATCCCTGTGTCCTCCTTTGTTGAAATCTAAACTGCCCCCAATCCTCACGTCAATTTTGGCCAATTTGTGGGCCCCTTCCTTGAATCTAATACTGTTCCTAATTACCCATGTTAGCCCTGGTCAGGCCACCTTTCCTAATATATTTTTGTGCCAGGCAGGCATGAACAATTGTTGCACTTAATCCTTGCATTAGTTGTGTTCTGCTTTGTGAAGGTAGAACCAGATTACGTATTTATGTTTCCAGCCTATGAAGTCCTTTTGATCTTGAAATCACAGGGAGAACTTCCTACTCTTCTTCCATGGGTTCTTCTATGGTGTCCTGGTTTAGCATTTCATCTAGAAGATAGCACTTCTGACTGTGCAGCACTCCCCAAGTGCTGCACTCAATGCCCCTGTTCTAATCTGCTAGTTACATCTTCAAAAACTGCAACAGGCTTGTTAAACAACATTTCTATTTTGTCAATTCATGTTGACTCTGGTCAATCCTAGCATTATTTTCTAAGTGTATAGCTATCACTACAACTTCATTACAGATTACCTGCCTGGCTTTAAGAGGTTGCTCAGTCTGGAAAGGAACTGGCAGTAACAAGGGGAAGATCCAGCTGTTGGTACCAAAGAGAGAGGGTAAAAGAAGTAAAGAGATTCTGAATAGTGAGCATGAGGAACTTCACTCTAAATTACAAAGCAGAACCTCAAAGGTGGTAATCTCTCTAGGTTTTTACCTGAACCACATTACACTTCATATAGAGATCACTTGAAAACATCAAAAACGTAGGGCTTCTCATCAGGGCCACTAAGGAAAGCACTGCTGTTTGCAGGTTTAGTGTTCTCATTGCTTGCATCACTATGGACTGCCCATTGCTTTCCGATTCAATTAGTGCAGCTGCAATGGCCTGAGCTTAGTGGGCAGCACTTTCAACTCTTGAGGAGAAGGTTGCAGGTTTCTTGCTCTGGAAACTTGAGGATTTGATCTTGAATGACATTCCAGGGGAGTTGCGAGGGAGTATTACACTGTTAAACATAATTTCTTATCGACAAAATATTAAATCTAGGCCCCATGTGCCTGCTCAAGGGCAAGGAAACTATCCCAAGCAGAGTGGGCAACATCTATTCCTGAGTCATCAATACTAACAGAGATTAGCTTGTCATTATTTCAGCACGTAGTGCACAAATTACAACACTTCAGACGTATTTCAGTGTCTGTAAAGTGTCTTGGTATGTTCTGAGGTCATAAGTCCTTTCTATTCCTTAAAAGGGCCGAGGAACCATCAATGTCTAATCTTTTCTTTGTCATTTCCGCAAGAGATTGGAGACTTGTCAGCATCTTGGATACTGCTTGGAAAAGCAGTTAAGGAAGTCCGAAATAGTAACAGTTTTTTTCCCTAGAGTTTCCACTTGGAGTCAGTTATTTACCAAACAATTAAACAGATTCCAGTACAAATATCACACACTGGTCATGACCTAACTTGCTGCAACTGGTCAAGCCATTATATTTGCTGGCAATCTAGGATTCTTGTGGTGCCATGATAGTGTCCCTACCTCTGAGACAAAAGAGGCAGGTTCCCATGTGCTCCAGAGGTGTGCAATCATCTCTCCAGACAGGGTGATGAGAAAACCTCTTCCCAGTGGAAACTTCAGTTGAATAATATTCATCTACTAAGTACATTTAATGGACAGAGCTGAGGTCAATTCTGTCATCCTGAGTTCCAAAACTTTTAACTATGACCATGGCCATGTTAATATTGAAGCCTCATCACTGAACCAAAGCACTTATTGGGGAAAAATACAGAAAAACAGCAGACTATTTAATTCAAAGTCCGAACAGTAACAAAACTTGTTTTGTTCAGTCAATCTATTCTCCCAAGCACATTTCTCTTTGTTAAGACCCTGCTGGAAATGGATAGAGCACAAAACTAATCCCTTGTACCCCCACAATCATAGAACATGACAGTCTAATTGGGAATTGTTTTCTCCTGAGTTAAAAGGCAGGTTTACATCCGATGTACTCAACTTTATGAATGCCCACTGCACCAACCATTGACAGCCCCACACAGGTTATAATGCTGCACGCTGTACATGCATCACGTGCTTCCATGTGTGCCAATCACTGCCCACCTCTCTTCTCTTCTCCTTGATGTGCCTGTCCCAGCTGTTCATAAAACCTGATATAAAACCTACATAATCAGACAAAAATCCCGTTTCACCTCACTGTTCCAACAAAATGAGGCCCAGTTATTCACGTGTGTCTTTATAAGAGAGTTTCCTCCTGGCAGCATCCATGTTGTGCCATCAAGATCCTCCTTACCACCTGGAGTCTAGGACTATAAACAATAATCCAACTTCGATCTTTCTTACAATTCACAATCAAGTCTTATCCCTTTTGCGGTAAATGCCAACACTCCATTAGCTTGTTGCTTTTTCCAGCTTAACCATTAGTCTTGTAAGCACCTGCTCAAACATTTTCTCAGTCTTCCCATATTCAAATATAGGTTCCATATAATAATGCTCAGCTTATCCTGATTGGACACGTTTGATCGGTCAATGTAAAGGATTGTATCTGTAGCTGGATTCTTTTGGTGGGCAGTGATTGGCACACATGGAAGCGCGTGATGCATGTACAGCGTGCAGCATTATAACCTGTGTGGGGCTGTCAATGGTTGGTGCAGTGGGCATTCATAAAGTTGAGTACATCAGATGTAAACCTGCCTTTTAACTCAGGAGAAAACAATTCCCAATTAGACTGTCATGTTCTATGACTGTAAACAGGTCACAAGGTCAGCATCTAGACAGAATGTGTTTATATTCCTAGCTCTATTTTTACGTATAGATAACTATATGTATCTTTCCAAACAGAGAAAAATTTTGATTCTGCTTAAGTCTTTGGTGAAAGAACAATTAGAAATCCTATACTTAAAGAAATACTGTTGCAATATAGATACAAAATTGACCACAAATGTTCTGCTGGTTTCTATTAGTATACAATTATTACATTTTTTCATTAACCAAAATCTAGCACTGCACATTTACACAGTCTGGACTTCCTCAGGATGACTTGTTGCACTGTTGGTTTATTTACTTCGATAGCTACTGCTGGCATTAGACGTCACTTTCAGTTGTCAGACATTTCACCTCCTTCACTATCCAATAAGGCACTGAATTCTACTCCATTTATTGATAACTCCATCTTTCCCTCCCACACATCTCAACTTTGGTGAGGTCCTGCACTGTGGACGTTAAACCTTCCGCATGGCACCTCAGCAATTAAAAAGATGACTGTAGTAATCAGAACCCAAATTATACTGCACTGGATAATGAGTATTTAGGGTATATGTAATTAATCTTTCACACGAGACTGCACAAAGTTCTGAGAGTCAATGGAAGCCTCTCTTTTTGTCATGAGACAGCAGCCACAGTGGTAACAAGCAAAGGAACAAAATTAAGGTGAGGTGAGGGGTAAAATATATCTGAATAAGCAAGATATATTGTGTTGAGAAGATAATGGGAGTGTAAATATGAAGTGCTTCACAGACTCATTAGTACAATCCCAGTCATTGTTTATTCTCAATGTAAATTGTAATTATAAACTGTGGCAACATTCACAAAAAATGAAATGCCTTTGCAACCCATGCTGAATGTAGTCCAAAAGCACAGACGTGGTACATCACTACAACACTGAAAAGTGATTTAGGAATTATTTATTTAATGCTTACAAGAACAGGAGCCAGCTATTCAACGAGACTGTGCCTGTTCTGTACTAACTCCAACCATCTATCTTGGTTCCATAGACCTTCATATCCTTAACAAAAATTTATTAAATCTCAGTTTTAAAATGTTCAATGGACTACAAGAGTCAACAACATTTCGGATATAGAACTCTAAGGTTTTGGAGTAGATTTGTAGTTCGGGTTCTGGGTGTTGAGGTTGGTTGGCTCACTGAGCTGGTTTGTTGTTCCGCAGACGTTTCGTTACCGTGCTGGGTAACATCCTCAGTGCAGCCTCCAATGAAGCATCAGTGTGTTTTCCCGCCCAGTTTTTAAACTCTGGGGTCCGTTGCGATGGATTGCCTCACTTCCAGTTTTCATCTAGTGGAATGTATATGGGGTCGAGTTCTATGTTTTTATTAATAGCCTGCTTCGTGCAGTGCCATGCTTCCAGGAATTTTCATGCTTGTCTCTGCCTAGACTGTCCCAGGATCTTGGTGTTGTCCCAGTCGAAGTCGTGGTTCTCCTTGTCCATGTGGATTGAGATGATTGAGACACGGCCAATACTCGCTCATCTCAACCCACACGTCGAAGTCGTGTTCTCCTTGTCTGCGTGGGTTGAGATGAGCGAGTATTGGCCGTGTCTCAATCATCTCAATCCACACGGACAAGGAGAACCACGACTTCGACTGGGACAACACCAAGATCCTGGGACAGTCTAGGCAGAGACAAGCATGAAAATTCCTGGAAGCATGGCACTGCACGAAGCAGGCTATTAATAAAAACATAGAACTCGACCCCATATACATTCCACTAGATGAAAAGTGAGGCAATCCATCGCAACGGACCCCAGAGTTTAAAAACTGGGCGGGAAAACACACTGATGCTTCATCGGAGGCTGCACTGAGGATGTTACCCAGCACGGTAACGAAACGTCTGCGGAACAACAAACTAGCTCGGCGAGCCAACCGACCTCAATTACCACTATACATTGTGTGAAGCACTGAATAACCCAAGTTGAATTTCAATTAGGGGCCTTTATTCTCAGACGAAACTGTTCCACTCCATCTACCTTATCAAATCCTTTAGTCATCTTCGGACGCCTCGATTAGATCAAATTTAATTTTCTGCACCTGACAGAAGACAAGCCTAAACTATCCATCCTCAAAATTCAACCCTTTTCATCTTCCTATAATCCAGTTCGATCTGCACTGCGTCCTGCCAGGGCCAAAGCTTTAAATAACTGATTACGCGGTAGTATAGAACTTAAATGTTGCTAAAACGAAACACAGTTTTTAAATCTTGTGCTCGTCAGGACTGGGATGCAAGAAACATGATTTGAAAAAAAAGCACCAATTTATGCAGCATAAGAAAAGGACAATGAATGGTTAGGCTATCACTGGCATGGAGCTGCAGCAGGAACAGTTAACTGTCAATCTTAGTTCTCAGACCAGGCAGGGAGATTCCGATTGCTTGGTGTTGCCATAGGAATGCAGTAGAGGTTGGTCGTCTCCATCCCTTTATTCCTCAATGGTAAAGGCAACATACAAATTTCTTTCGTTTACACACAACAGGGTCATCTTTGTTAATGTATGCAGCTTTCAGCATGCGCAAACACATGAAACCAACAGCTTGAATGATAATCTTAAATTGTTTCTGGTATCATTCTTAGCAGTCTGGTTTATTTAATAAATGCTGCCCAATAACAGAATCACGACGAACGTCAGACATGTGTTCTGAGACATTTCAGCACATTGCCTGCTGCAATGGTCAGGGGAACATGTTGATTCATACGACCTACATACCTTGCATCACAACGGTACCGAAGCTCAGATCACATTACTTAGCTGTGTGGTAATGTCCCTTTGGATTCAGTGCAGCATCCAGCTAGTGAGAAAATCACTCCTGTTTACTGCAAAGTAGCAGCATAAGATAGCTAGCTTCATTTGTTATTTGAATGTTCAAGGCACCTTCTCCTTCCAGGATCACTTGAGGCAGACTGGGTACCAATCAGTGCAAAAAGTGGTGGCCATAGGTCCTTTCATAATTTTGCGCAGTACACAGCGAGTGATGATTTGATCAGGGTATCCAATATCACACAAGATAGTTTTGGTACACCCTATTTCAGTATTAAGCTCACACAGCGATCAGATGACTAGGGCCCTATTCACAAAGTTGCTAGTGAGATTGATCTTGTAATGAGTAGCAGTCCCAATGCACTTTTGACCAGTGAATGTAGGCTTTTGGGACATAGTACTAGAAAACCTATTGGCAGATTTCTCAACTAATACATTGAGGAAAGGCAGCACACCTGATCACTCCTGCTCAATGGTAGATTTGAGTGCAGGATGCAGTTAATTAATAATAAAAACAGCAAGTATCGGAGAAACTCAGCAGGTCTGACAAAATATGCTGGGGGAGAACAGTGTTAACATTTTGAGTCCAATTTATTGAGCTTATTAAGCTGTGTAAAACAATTCCTTGATCAACCACAGATTTGAATATTGCAAACAAGTCATCTATGTATCGGAAATATCCAAGGATAGAAGGTTAGTGGATATTCCATCAAAGATGTGCTTCTCGTGGTAACTAATAAGGTTAGCAAGACCTGGGTCTACAGGGGATCCCTTAGCAACAGCATCCAATTTGGCGTACATGGTGTTATTGAAACTGAATCAACTGAGAGTTCATGAGTTCAATGAACAAAGTCAGAAGTCACACGACACCAGGTTATAGTCCAACAGGTTTATTTGAAATCACAATCTTTTGGAGCACTGACATTTCACCTGATGAAGGAGTGGCGCTCTGAAAGCTTGTGATTTCAAATAAACCTGGTGTCGTGTGACTTCTGACTTTGTCCACCCAGTCCAACACCATCACCTCCATGTCGACGAGCATAGATAAGCTAGCAACGTCAAAACAGCACATGAACAGACAAATGTTCAAAATACGTAGCTCTCGTATCGTCTTTGCACCAGTGAGGCTTAGGGGAACTCATCTAAAACTAGTTGCAGCAACCCTCACTCAACCATTTGGACCATGTGCAAAGAGTCAAGTCATAGATAAGACAGGAGCATAGAGGGACATTGTTTTTGTGACTTGCGTGACCCATATTGTGCAGCTGCAGTGAGCCATAAGATGAGAGTGAGGCAGGTTACCACCCTTGTGCCAGTCTAACAAATGCCTCTGTAACTTGATGTGGCTGTGCACACAGTAGGCACTATAGATACAAAAGGGGTGGCACAGTGGTTAGCACTGCTGCCTCACAGCGCCAGGAACCTGGGTTTGATTCCACCCTCAGGCCACTGTCTGTGTAGAGTTTGCACATTCTCCCGGTGTCTGCGTGGGTTTCCTCCAGGTGCTTCAGTTTCCTCCCACAGTCCAAAGATGTGCAGGCTAGGTGGATTGGCCATGCTATTGCCCCATAGTGTTCAGGGATGTGTAGATTAGGTGGGTTATAGGGGGATGGATCTGGGTGGGATGCTCCAAGGGTTGGTGTGGACTTGTTGGGCCAAAGGGCCTGTTTCCACACTGTAGGGAATCTATGATTCTATGATCTATGAACTCTGGAACCTTCATTGAGCAGCGTACACCTTTTATTGGTGGACTTATGTGTTGAATATGATTAACTGTTCCGTGCTGTATCTGTGACTCAGTTTTAGGGAGAGGCTGGATAGGCTGGGACCTTTTCCTCCCTGGACCGCCAGAGGCTGAGGGGTGACCTTATAGAGGTTTATCAAATCATGAAGGGCATGGATAAGGTGAATAAACAAGTTCTTTTCCCCATGGTAGGGAAGTTCAAAACTAGAGGGTTTCAGGCAAGAGGGGAAAGATTTAAAAGGGACCCGAAGGACAACATTTTTCACATGGAGGCTGGTGTGTGAAAGAAAAACTGGCAGAGGAAGCGGTAGAGATGAGTACAATTATAATATTTAAAAGGCATTTGGACAGGTTGATGAATAGGAAAGGTTTAGAGGGATATGAGCCAAATGCAGGCAAACGGGGTTAGTTCAGTTTAGGAAACCTGGTCAGCATGAACGAGTTGGGCTGAAGGGTTTGTTTCTGTGCTGAATGACTCTACGATTCTATGACTCCATAATTCATTCATTCAAATTGAAATTAGTAGCACACTTCAAGCAAAAACAGGGAAAATGATGCCCTTGGTTCATGCACCTAATCCACATCAAAAAGATACAGCTTAAATAACTGAAAACCTACACAGGAAACACTGGATGATGTTGACACTGTAAAACATCTGACCTTTACTCTTCACCTCATGCCAAGTTTGTGAACAGGACTGACCCAAGGCTAAAATCAGTGACCTGAGAGACATGGAATGTTGTTTTAAAAGCAGCTTACAGCCTGATGTATATGTGTGTGCATTCTGCTCAGCCCTCAAACCTGACATTAGGCTAGCACTGTGCAAACATGCTTTTTGGTTTAAACACATTGGGGAATTAAAAACAGGTGACAGGGAGGCCACCATATAATGATGGGGATCTCTACTAGCCCAATTGATTTGTCAATAGGAAGGCAGCCTTCCAGTAGACCGGGTGTTGCAGCACAGGGAACAATACTGTGAGCTAGATACTGTTTTATGTTGACAATGCTTCACTTACAATGCATACAGCAGTCAAACCGGACAGGGAGGAGAATGGAAGATAACAAGGTGCGGAGCTGGATGAACACAGCAGGCCAAGCAGCATCTTAGGAGCAGGAAAACTTGATGTTTCGGGCCTAGACCCTTCATCAGAAATTGGGGAGGGGAAGAGGGTTCTGAAATAAATAGGGAGAGAGGGGGAGGCGGATAGAGGATGGATAGAGGAGAGGATAGGTGGAGAGGAGGCAGACAAGTCGAAGAGGCGGGGATGGAGCCAGTAAAGGTGAGTGTCGGTGGGGAGGTAGGGAGGGGATAGGTTAGTCCAGGGAGATCGGACAGGTCAAGGGGGTGGGATGAGGTTAGTGGATAGGAGATGGGGGTGGGGCTTGAGGTGGGAGGAGGGGATAGGTGAGAGGAAGAACACGTTAGGGAGGCGGGGACGAGCTGGGCTGGTTTTGGGATGCGGTTGGGGGAGGGGAGATTTTGAAGCTGGTGAAATCCACATTGATGCCATTGGGCTGCAGGGTTCCCAGGCTGAATGTGATTTGCTGTTCCTGCAGCCTTCGGGTGGCATCATTGTGGCATTGCAGGAGGCCCAGGATGGACATGTCATCTGAGGAGTGGGAGGGGGAGTTGAAATGGTTCGCGACTGGGAGATGCAGTTGTTTGTTGCGAACTGAGCGCAGGTGTTCTGCAAAGCAATCCCCAAGCCTCCGCTTGGTTTCCCCAATGTAGAGGAGGCCACAATGGGTACAGCGGATGCAGTATACCACATTGGCAGATGTGCAGGTGAACATCTGCTGGATGTGGAAAGTCTTCTTGGGGCCTGGGATTGGGGTGAGGGAGGTGGTGTGGGGGCAGGTGTAGCACTTCCTGAGGTTACACGGAAAAGTGCCAGGTGTGGTGAGGCTGGAGGGGATTTTGGAACAGACAAGGGAGTCACGGAGAGAGTGGTCCCTCCGGAAGGCAGATAAAGGTGGGGAGGGAAAAATGTCTTTGGTGGTGGGGTCGGATTGCAGATGGCGGAAGTGTCGGAGGATGATGCGTTGGATCCGGAGGTTGGTGGGGTGGTACATGAGGATGAGGGGGATTTTGTTTTGGTTGTTATTGCGGGGACGGGGTGTGAGGGATGAGTTGCGGGAAATGCGGGAGACACAGTTGAGGGCGTTCTCGACCACTGCGGCGGGGAAATTGCAGTCCTTGAAGAATGAGGACATCTGAGATGTGAGGGAGTGGAATGTCTCATCCTGGGAGCAGACGCGGCGGAGGCGAAGGAATTGGGAATAGGGGATGGCATTTTTGAAGGAAGGTGGGTGGGAGTCGGTGCGCTTGAAATGGATAACGGTTTCTAGGTGGTTACCCGAGATGGAGACAGAGAGGTCCAGGAAGGAGAGACAGGTGTTTGAGATGGTCCAGGTGAACTTCAGGTTGGGGTGGAAGGTGTTGGTGAAGTGGGTGAACTGTTCGAGCTCCTTGTGGGAGCACAAGGCGGTGCCGATACAGTCATCAAATGTAACGGAGGAAGAGGTGGGGTTTAGGGCCAGTGTAGGTACGGAAGAGGGATTGTTCCACATAACCTACAAAGAGGCAGGCATAGCTTGGGCCCATGCGGGTACCCATGGCCACCCCCTTTGTCTGTAGGAAGTGGGAGGAATTGAAAGAGAAGTTGTTGAGGGTGAGGACGAGTTCAGCTAAGTGGATGAGGGTGTCAGTGGAGGGGGATTGGTCAGGTCTGCAGGACAGGAAGAAGCAGAGGGCCTTTAGGCCATCTGCATGGGGAATACAGGTGTATAGGGACTGGACGTCCATCGTAAAAATGAGGTGTTGGGGACCGGGGAATTGGAAGTTCTGGAGGAGGTGGAGGGCGTGGGTGGTGTCACGGACGTAGGTAGGGAGTTCCTGGACCAAGGGGGTGAAAATGGAGTCTCGGTAGGTGGAGATGAGTTCGGTGGGGCAGGAACAGGCGGAGACAATGGGTCGACCAGGGCATTCAGGTTTGTGGATTTTGGGGAGGAGATAGAAGCGGGTGGTGCGGGGTTAGGGAACGATGAGGTTGGAGGCGGTGGGTGGGAGGTCCCGAGGTGATGAGGTTGTGGATGGTTTGGGAGATGATGATTTGGTGCTCGGGCGTGGGGTCATGATCCAGGGGGCGGTAGGAGGTGGTGTCGGAGAGTTGGCGCCTGGCTTCAGCGATGTCGAGGTCAGTGCGCCATACTACAACTGCGCCTCCCTTGTCTGCGGGTTTTATGGTGAGGTTGGGATTGGAGCAGAGGGCTGCACGCTCTGCGGGGGAGAGGTTGGAGTGTTTGAGAGGGGTAGAGAGGTTGAGGCGATTGATATTTACAATGGCTATTCTGCCAGTCCCTTTCTAATCACACCTGTTATCAGTAACCACTGATTTGTTTCCAAATAAACAGGGCCAGTTTGGGGACAATGATTGGGGAATGAGAGTGAAAATGAGACAGGATGAGTCTCAAGAGCGGTGAGAATTTGGAATTCACTACTTGCTACCACCTGGAGTGGCCGAGTTAAATGATATGGATGTATTTAAGGGGAAGCTTGAACAAGTGAGAAAGGTATAAAAGAATAGTTTGAAGGGTCAGATGATGTAAATACGAGAGTAGGAGTCATGGTCAATGCAGTAAATGATTTGTGAATTTATTTTGTGACTGCAGCATCACACAGAAAGGTTTGATATAGAGTTGGGTAAAGCAGTTCATGTTCTTGTGACCTCAAACAAAATGGTTAGCACTGCTGCCTCACAGCAACAGGGACCCAGGTTTGATTCCACCCTCCGGCGACTGTCTGTGTGGAGTTTGCACATTCTCCCCGTGTCTGCGTGGGTTTCCTCCGGGTGCTCTGGTTTCCTCCCACAGTCCAAAGATGTGCAGGCTAGGTGGATTAGCCATGATAAATTGCCCAGTGTTCAGGGATTTGCAGGCTAGGTGGTTCAGCCATGGAAAACATAGGGTTACAGGGATAGGGTAGGGGGTTGGGTATGGGTGGGATGCTCATCAGAGAGTCAATCGGACTCGATGGGCTGAATGGCCTGCTTCCAAGCTGTAGGGATTCTACGAATACTCTAAAATGGGATCATAACTGGAAGGTGCATCTGGTGCTGGAGGGGATAAAGTATTTTGAATTGATCAGCAGAACTCGAATCGTCCGCTTTATTTAGTTGCAGATTTACATCAGAAATCCCTACTGGTCACGTTTTAGACATCTTCGATGAAGATCCAAAACTGATTTACCAGGATGGTGCCAGGAATGGAGGGTTTGAGATATAAAAATAGACTGGGGCTATTTTCACTGAAGCATAGAAGGTTGAGGACCTTATTGAGATTTATAAGATCACGAGGGGCATAGATAAGGTAAATGACAAGGGTCTTTTCCCTAGGGTGGGGTGAGTTCAAAACTAGGGGGCATTTTTAAGGCAAGAGGAGAAAGATTTGAAAATGACATAAGGGCAACACAGAGTGGTTCATGTGTGAAATGAACCTCCAGAGGACGTGATGGATGCAGATACCTTGCAATGTTTAAAAGACATTTGGATAAATTCATGATTTGGAAAGGTTTGGGGGGGATATGGGCCAAGTGCAGGCAGGCGGAACCAGTTTACTTTGGGAACATAGTTGGCATGGGCTGGTTGGACAGAAGGGCCTGTTTCCATGTTGTATGACTCTATGATACAGTGACCATAGTTTTCAGACCTCCTTCTCCCTCCTCCCTCCTCTGTAGCCCTCAGCTCCTCCCCATTCTGGAGTCCCAATTCTCCTCTACAACCGTCTCACTTTGCAATATCTTTCTCAAATCTATGGCAGCCATTATCTCCCGTTCAAGTCAGAGTACCAAAATGCTGCAGTGTGGACCAAAACCTTGCAGCCCCAGAAAGTTTGCGCTGAACCCAATTACAAAAAAAGAAAGTCAGAATGTTCCAACAGGCCCTCAGCATCTCTGGGACAGTTGTATGCATCTGTCTGAGAAAATCCCATGAGCGCGATCAGTTGTTATCCAGGGGCATTATGGACAGATGTGTGTCTCTATGTCCATACTGAGAACACAGACTTACCTGTGAGGTACACTATTGTTCAAAATCCAGCCAGCACAATGACCTAGACTTGGAGTCTAAAGATATAATGTACATTGGAGAGAACATGCAAAGTAATGAATCGGTGCGAAACCATACCCAGCAAAAAAAGCAGCGTAGGGTAGGACATTGCTGAAGGGGAAAGGGGGACCGGATAAAGGAGAGAAGACAGCAAAGGCAAATCACATTTGATTTACTCCAGATGCTCCTCATTTTATCAACTGTTTGGACAATAAGAACACTCCCTACTTCCCCAAAACTGGACAAAGTTTGAAGTTGGAATCGCTTCTGTTTTGGGAGGTACAACATTAGCCAAGCCCCAGGACCAGAACCTTCATACAACTGATCTGTTGCTGTCTGTAATGGCCCGGAGTTGCTGGCAATGTGTCTAAATCTGGCAATTGCATGATAAATGCATTCTTAGCAATGACATGGGACTGCTTAAATCTGATCATTTAGGATCTATAAATGTTCTTTGTCTGGACATGCTCAGTAATTTGAATAGTCTGTCACCAGTTCCGTAGTTGCACATGGTCAGATTTTAACAGCAATCCAAGCTACCCTGCCAGACTTGGATGCTCACCTGTTTGTCTCCTCCTCCCCTGCCTTGTACTCCTACAGGACACTCAAGCACGTCAGTCCTGGATGTGTATGATGTCAGTTTCTGAAGTGCTGTGAGAAAGGGAGGGAGGAACTGGCTGAAGCTGGTGTACAAATGCACATTGAACTGTTCAGAAAGTAAACTCTGGAGTGATCTAGTTGGTCAATAAAACAGACATTTGGATTTTTATAGCAACATTCATGGGATCAAGTCATTCCAAAATGTTTCACAGCCTTGTAAGTTAGGCAGTGTTATATGCTGAAGAAACACAATGGCCTGTCAGAGCACAGCAAGCTCCCACAAACAGCAACCATCAGAAGTGAGAGCAGTCCCTACTGTGTCATAGTGACACACTGCCCAGTGTGACCCTGATCTACCAGATTGAACTAGAGTGGGAACATCAGTAGGCAGGGTGGTGAAGAGAGAAAGAAGTCACTTGAGTTTATTAAGAGGATAAGATATAGAATAAGTAGGCCATTCAGCCCATCAAGAATGTTCTACCATTCAACGAGATCATGGCTGATCTGATGATCCTCAACACCACTTTCCGGCCTTTTCCCCCATAACCCTCGATTCCCTGTTTCTATTGATCATAGACTAGCTCTGAAACCACACACCTGATGGGACAATATCACGACAGTGCCTTCTCCAAACCAGTAGGCAGCTCACAGTCATCACCCAGCCTCACAATAGGGATGCTCAAGGTAGACTGTAACTGATGTAAACTGCGTGTGAAAAACTGCAGATAAACGACAGAATATACATGGCTTTTGTACCACGTACCTTTTGATATTTAATCTCTTCCGCCCTCCACCTGACTACACGCCTTTCCTTTTGTCCTCCTTCCCCTTACTTCAAAACTACATTACATCTCTACCTGTTCCTAGCTCTGGCGACAAGTCACAGCCCTGAAACTTTGTAACTGTTTTTCTTTCTACTGGTGCCCGCTAATACTCAGCAAAAGTTGGATCTGGAATGGAAAAGAACAGCGGCTAAATCCAATGGCAGGGAAAGAGAAAAACACGGGTATAAAGAAATGTCAAAACTAATCGCGCCACAGGGATCAGAGACAGGTGCAAGGAAGTACAGAAAATAGGTCAAAATCTGAGGAGAAACATTTGGCAGAGAGTGGGAGCATAAGTAAACAAAGGAAGAGAGACAGACAGACAGAGGTAGAAAAAACTCTGAGAATACAGCACACAGAAAAGAAATGAAACAGCAACGATGAGAGACTAGGAAAGGAAACAGGGGATTAGCGTGCAGCAAGACATGGGGGAGAAGGGAAAACAAAGCCCTTGGGGGATTATGAGAAGGTGAAGCAGAAATATCAAGGATGGAGGGGTGCTACTCTGGACATGATGGAGTTGGTGCTTTCAGGGGGAAACTTCTCTTGGATGAATCAAGGACACAATCTTTAGAAAGTCAGATCTTCGAGGTAAGACAGGGCTGGTGGTACCATGGATTTAATCTGATATTGCAAGAGAATGGTGTGCGGCAATGCCAGTCACACTGAACCACAGAGGCACATTCCTGCTGCTGAATCGTCATGGTATTCGTAAAGTTAAGTTTTTGTGTTGACAGGACAAAATGCAGCTGAGTATTTGTCTTTGCACCAATTTTTTCTCTTCTGCTGTGAGCTAACTAGCTTCCTTCTGTTCCATTTATTTAATTTCCCCACTCAGATACTCAGTTCTGGGTTGACTTTCTCAAAAAACAACAGTGGTGTCTACTGCAGTCTGAGTGAGATGTCAAATTGAGGCTCTTTGCAACAATTCAAACATTGTCTTGTCAAGAAGAAAGCAGTTTTAAAAAAAAATTATCAATTCCTAAAGTATTAAAGATAGGGCCCAAGAACAAGCAACCTTAACTCAGTGCACTGAGAAAGCAAAGCACGTAGCAGTTATTCATGCTCATTATTACAGACAGAATTGTATTAAGTAAAAGGAGCCTTAGTTTGTTAGTAAGATGTTTTGGTTAAAGACAATTTGATGAAGTGACAGATAGTAAGAACTGCAGATAACACCGTGTGGAGCTGGAAGAGCACAGCAGGCCGGGCAGCAGAGAAAATTGACTTTTCGGGTCGGGACCCTTCTTCAGAAATGAAGTGAGGCTTTTTTGATGCACTAAATGGACTCTGCATATAAAAGGAGGTTGTGACCATTTACAAACATACATATTCAGCCCCTCAAGCCTGTCTCATTTGTTGCAGAATGGCTGTGCTTTCCTCTAAGGGATACTGCTTGAGCTGTGGGTATGGAATCAGCCACAGGCGTGGGACACTGTGCAAAATGGTCAGTGGTACAACTTTACAAAAGGACGTACAGAAATGGCAGCAGCAAAAGACCAGCTGGGTTACTGCCACATTCGCAAAGGCAGGAGTATCAGGAAGTCAGACATCCGACCCATCACTCCTACAGACACAATCTTCCAAGACACGCCAAGGGACAGCAAAATCTAGGTTGAATAAAGAAAAAAAGTACCCTCTGGAAAATTCCTCTCTGACTTTATCAGGCCATAAAATCCAGTGAAGTGTGGTCCATTTGTGGATATGGAACTTTTTCCAGCCTTGATTTCATTCCTTGCTTCTGGGCAGCAACCCAAAAACTGGATGTTTTGGTTTAAAACCAATCGCTGGCTTTCTATCCCTGTCCTATAAAAAAGGAATCGTAAGACTTCATTTTATGATCCAGCATTGTGACTGCTCACGAACACTGCCTTGTTTTCTAATAAATTCGTGAACAGGTTGGTAGGGGCTTTTTTGGGTTGGGTGGGGTAGTGGTGTGAGATGCCAGAGGGGAATTCAGTAGAGGTAAGTCCAAAGTGACCAAAAATAAACTTAAGGTCACACAAATCAGTAACATTTTTAGATTTAAAAAAAGAGAGTAGGTTAGAAAGGGACAGAGAACTTATCAAAATTAAGAGTGACTGAGGCAACACAAGGGAAAAAGTAGAGAAAAATTAAATCTACAGTCACTATATCCAAAGTGGATAAAGCATTTTGCCACATAATAGTGAATTAATAACTAATAGAAATGAGTTTGATCTCTCAGACATTATGGCGTTGAGGTTGCAAAGTGACCAACGATGGGAACTAAGTACTCCACAACAATTGCCTTTTTGAAGAGATAGGTGAAATGGGGTAGGAGGAGGAGTGGCCCTGATCTCTCAGGATGTGATCTTAGTACAGAAAATCATGATATAGAATCAGTATAGCCGTCATCAAGAAACAACAGTGGGCAGAAAACTGAGGAGAGCCATTTACAGGTCTCTTAAGAGTAGTTGTAGTGTCAGAGTATAAATCAGAACATTAGAGGTGGATATAACAAAGAGAGTAATGCATGTACAGGGACTCTAATCTTCTTAACAAACAGATAAACCAAAGTTAACTTAACAGTGTACAGATAAGAACACATGGAATCCATTCAAGCTAGTTTTCAAATCAGCCAACTAGACAATTTGTCTAGTTCTATGCAATGAAAAAGGATTATTTCATAACCCTGCAGTATCGGAGCCTATAGGGAGGTGTGACCATATGAAGAATTTTATATTGAGTTTAAAAGTTATTTAGTTATGTCTAAATCTAGAGTCGTATATCTGAACATAGCAAACTACTTGGGCCTGAGGGAGGAGTCGGTTAAATTAGATTGGGAAGCTAGCCGTGATGATAGAGAGGAAATGGCAAGCATTTATAGAAATTACTCACAAATCACAAGAACTACACATTGCCTTAAGGAATAAAAACCCCACAGGAAAACTGGACTGACTGCAAATTGCAATACGAATTAAAGATAGTGTGAGATTTAAAGAAGCATCTCAGAATATTGCTGAAGAGTAGAAAGCCTGAGGATTTAGCAGATATTAGAATTTAGCAAAGGATCATCAGACATTAATAAAGTGAGAGAGAATACAATTAGACTAAATTAGGAGACATAAAAAGAACATAAAAGGTGTATGTGAAATAGAATGAATTAGACAAAGTAAATGTTGTGCCTTACAAGCACATTTATAATGGGAGTAAAGAAATGGTTGAGATAGTAAACAGATATTTTTGCATCTGTCTTCACAGTGGAAGATACAAAAACATTCTGAATATACTAGAGAAGAATGACCTTAAATCAACCGTCCTGGAGAAAAGAATGAGGATTAAAATTCATCAAACTTCTTTGACCTGATAGCCTGTATCTGTGGGTTTTAAAACAGATGGTTACATAAATATTGGCTGCAATAGACTGTCAGCTGTGGCTCAGTGGGTAGTATGACTGACTCTGAATCACTTGGCTCTGGTTTCAAGATCCGCTTCAGGCCTCGAGAACAAAAATCAACACTGACACTAGAGTGCACTACTAAGGGAATACCGTATTGTCGGAGGTGCAGTCTTTCAGGTGATGAACCAAGGTCTTGTTTGGGTGTGAATGACAGAGATCCCAGGGGCACTATTTTGAAGAGCAGGGGAGCTATCCCTGGTACCCTGGCAAATAGTTAACTATCACAAAAGAAATTCCGTTATCTCAGTGCTGTGGCAAATTTCAATTTGTAGCTTGGCTGCTATGTTTCCTACATTACAACAGTGATCATAATTCAAAAAGCACTTCAATGGCTGTAAAGTGTTTTGTGATGTGCACTCTCATGAACAGCACAAGATGTGCAAATCTCTTGTGTTTATTTGTTGGTTTTGATTCTGCAGAATTCTAGAATTGTTGGGAAGTGGAAAGACGGCTATTTCAAGAAAGGAGGGAGAGAAAATAAACAGGGAATAATAGGCTAGGTATCCTGATATCAGTAGTAAGGAAAATATCAGGATTTGCTATTAGAAACATTACATCAGGCCATTTGAAGAACTCTAAAATGCTATGGCAGAATTTATCCAAATTGAAGAAAGTGAAAAAGTATTTTTGAGGTCGTACCCAGCAGGGTATGTGAGGGGAAACAAGTGGATTTAGTGCAACAGGATTTTCAAAAAGTATTCAATAAGATGCCACACTGTGAATTGTTATATAGTACTACGCACTTAGAGCACATGAGACTGCAGGAATACAGCAGCATATGGCTATGGGTGACAGGAAACAGAGAAAGGACAAAAGGACAGATTGGGCTGGTAGACTTTAACTAGTGGGGTACCATGAGGATAAGTTCAAAGGGACTTACATGCAAGAAAGTATCCTAATTTTGCCAACATTGCCGTGGTAGGTGGGAAAGAATAAATGCTGGCCTAGTGAGTGATGTGCACGTCCCGTGAAAGAATGAAAACGGTAAGTTGAAAGAGTAATGGAAAGAAACTGCAAAGGAGTATGAAAAGAATGTGCCAGATTGAATATAATGTGGAGAAGTGAGAAATTATTTACTATGATAGAGAAAAAGAGAAAAGCAGAATATACTTTAGGGAAATGTTGGTACTCTGAAGGGTCTGCATAGGAGTCACAGAAACGTAACGTTCCTGTATAGCAAGCAATCAGGAAATCAAGTAGTGAGCCAGCCTATAGGCCAAGCAAACTTTATTACAGACAGTACAGGAGCAAGAAAATCTTAGCTGTAACTATATAGGGCCCTGATGAGATCATACCTAGACAACTATGCCTAGTTCTCCTACTGTTTTAGGCTCTTGCCTTGGATAGGACACTGGTGTGCTTCAATGATTCCAGGAATGATTGGATTGCCCAATGAGGAGTGAGTGAGTATACTGGGCTGATATTCCCTGGAGTTTAGAAGAATGACACGATCTCATTGAAGCTTATTCTGATGGGGCTTGACAGAGTAAATTACAGAAGAAAACTCACCCTGGTCAGGTAGTCTGTGAACCACAGTCTTATAGTAGGGGGTTGGAGAAATTACTTCGGACAAAATGATGTGAATCTTTGAAATTCTCTCCATCAGTGAGCTGTGGATGTTCTGATTGAACATACTGAAGACAGAGATCAATACATTCTTCAATACTAATGGATAAGGGCTATTTGGGCTCGGATGGAAGTGAAGTTCAGGTGTTTGATTTAGCCATAATTCTACTGAATGGCAAAGTAGGAAAATGCAACTATCCTTCTTCTGCCTTTCATTCTGATGTTCTGAAACAGGGAAAGTGATTGCAAGATTTTAAATAATAGAGGGGTGAAAGTAAGCACAAGTTAAAATTTATTTTAATCTACATGTGATGCGAGAACGGACATGACTGGAACACTGGATACAGTCCATGGATGGACTATAGCCAAAATTGTGAAGTCAATGGAACCAGATACCACGACATAAAAGATACTAAATATTTATCCTCCTATTATTTGTACAAATTTCACTGACTGTTCTAAGTTAACCAGCCTTTTTCAGCTCTATATGTTTATCTTTCTCACTCAGACTCCCCGCTCTGGACTTGACTTTGTCTTGTGATAGCAACTGTACTACTTACAGAGATTTGACAAATACCAGAAAAGCACACAGAGCTGTAGTAAAAGGGCAGGCTGATTTAATCGGTTACTTTTGAACCAGAAACCACAGCATTTAGATTTGAATACAGACTTAAGTACATAATCCAAGGCAGCACTAAGGCATCACCATAGGTATTGTCTCATGAATGATACGTTGAACAAGCTGGGCAGGACTGCTCTCACCTGATTCCATCTAACCAAGGCCAGTGAAACACATGCAATGGTGTCCTATCTTGGTCTATTCCCTCTGGTATCCCTCAAGGATCTATCCTAATTCTCTTCTACATGCTGTCCCCTCGGCAACATCAAACAAAAGCACAATAGTTGTTTTCACATGGACATTGAAGTCTCCAACTTCTGCCACAGCACCACTTCTCTAGACTGCTCAGGCTGCTTACCTCATGTCCAGATAGGATGAGCAGATATTTCCTCCAATTAAATATTGGTAAGAGGGAGAGGGAAGCTCTATGCTAATTCCATTCCCCAGTTACACACTCACCCTTTTATCTTGGCAACAATCTGAGATTCAGCCAGTCTGATTGCAATCTTGATGTCAAATTTAATCCTGAGATATGTTTCTGGCCTCACATGAAGACTGCCTAAACTCACCCTCGCTTGATTGCTAGACTTTGGAGGTCTTTGTTACCTCTAGATTCATGATTCTAATACATTCCTGCCTGGTCTGCAACATTCTACCCTTCGTAAACTGGAGGTCATCCAAATCTCTCATATGCCTTAACTCACAAAGGGTCCTGTTTTCGTATCATCCCAGTGCATTCTGGCCTATGCTGGCTCTCAGTTAAGGAATCTCTTGGTTTTAAAATTCTAATCCTGAGTTCCTCAAATTCTAGCCTTTTGAACATCCTCGATCATAACTGCTCTAGCTGTGGCAGTTTCAATTACCTCTGGCATACCCTCCCCTCCACCTCTCTGCTTCTCATTGCTCCTTAATGACATCTTTCAAAACCTACGTCTTTGATCAAGCATTTGGTTACCTTCTCACGCCATCTCCTCACATATGGATTAGTGACACATTTTCTTAATGCTCCCGTGAAACTCCTTGGAATATTTCATTATCTTAAAGACTACATAAATATGCATTGGTATTGTTGACAATATTAAGACTAGAAGGCAAATTTCAAATTGGCAGGCTGATTCCAGGAAGTTGGCCGTTATAGCAAAAATGATGAATACTTGGGTTGGAGCTTTGCACAAAGCAGAACAAAATCCCTGCAATGATTTAAGGAACATCTTGATATTATTTTGCCCAGATCATTGAAGATTCCAGAGCAATGCAGTGAAGCAAGCAGGGTACTGAGTGTATTAACTGAAACATTTAGTTTAAAAAAAAACAAAAGATGCCATCCAGTAATAATACAGATCATTGATCAGACCTCACCTGAAGCACTGTGCCTAGATGTGGTCCCCTCACATAGTGGATGATGTTATTAGAACCCTTGCTGATTTTTCATTATTATAATTATTCTCATGTTTTATTGATTTTGATTTGGAGCTGCAAACTGGGAACTGTTAAGCTGAGAACGACTTGCGGACTTTGAGAACACACCAAATAAGTTTAGAGAGACCAAGCCTGGAGGCCAACTGTAAGTGAGCCTTATTGAAAAAGGTTCCTGGAGACAAGAGTAACCCTGGGAAAAGATAGCAGAAGTTAGCCTTTAATAAGGTCAGTACCTGTTAGTGGGGCCTGGTACCTCTGGAAGAGACACTATTTTCAAGCGAGTGACAGAATGTGAATGGCAATTAAGGCCTTTGGAAAAGACAGTCTATCAGGGTGGAATCAGAATTTTTTTTTTCTTTTTTACCACTCCTTTCAAAACGCCTCAAGGTCCCAGCAAGGCCTGGAAGTGAGTGAGGCCTGCCAGGTACTGACGCAGATTGGGGTGGAAGAACTGTAATTCTGAGCTTTTTATTTCTTAATTCATTTCTGTGTTTCAGTACTTTTGTACCTAATGCTATACTTTTATATCCTTACTTTTCTAACTTTTCCAATTTAATTATCTGTACCTGGGGATCCAAGTACCCAAGATGGTGACCTGAAAGTTTTCATTGTACTCACATGAGTACATGTGGCAATAAAGCTAATTCTAATTCTACCGGAGGACTTTGGGGAAGGAATTTTCCAACTCTTTTACACTCTTTTTGATCCTGGGATTGTGTGCCTAAAGAGATTAACGGCTCTGGGGAGATTAGTAACAGGTCATGCTGCTCCAGACTTGTTGAACCAGTTGGCTCTTCCCTGCCAATTTTCCTTCTTTTCTCACCAGCTAGGATGTTGAATGTGGCAAAGTATGAAGATGGCTTTAATTTATTTAATAATTGAAACACAGTAATAAAAAGTTCTCACTGCAGTATTCATGTAGTTTAAATCAAATTCCTGGAGGGTTCATGTTGATAATCAGTGTGAACAATCAGAATTAGACTGCAGAGGTGAAGGACAGGTGAATGATGTGTGAACAGACTGACCGTCCTCTTTCTTCTAGGTGTCAATTATAGATGGTGAAAGATTAGCAGATACGCAACATGATATACATCAACTTTGTTTCTCCTTGTGCAGATGCTTCCTTACCTGACTGTCTCTTGCAATTTAAAAAAAAATTCTTGTTTTTTTGGGTATCTAAATTCTCTAACTTTGTGCCACCAATCAAGGTGAGTCTCTTTCCTGGTTGGAGGTCAAAACTTTCTGGAAAAAGCAAGATTCTCATTGCATGTACACGACGCCAATTTTTAAAAAATCAAACATCCTATTAACTGATAAGAAACAGCTTACAAAAAGCATTTTAAGTTGCTAAGGAGCGATTCCATTATTTTTAACTACTGTACTCTTGGGGGAGTCTCTCTCACACTCTCGCATGCTACACTTTCGGTAACTCAGAGAAGGTGTCCACTTGCATGCCACAGCTGAGGGCAAGCCATGCAACTTGGCAAAACTAAAGTATTGTCCTCATCCTCATTTGTTAGCTGATGGTGCTATGCTGGCATTCCAAACCACTGTTCACTTGTAGATGGGTTGTCTGAGGTTTGCAAGGAGTTTAGACTGACAATCAGCATTAGGAAGACCAAGGTTATGGGCCAAGATGCTGAGACCCTTACTTCTACCACCACTGACATCATTATGTTGGAGACTGATGACAGCTTCACGTAGCAACAATTTCCAGCAACCTACCCCTTGACAGTGAAATCAGCACGAGGATTGCCAAGGATACTACATCATGTCAAAGTTGAGGAGATCGACCAACAGTAAACTAACTGAAAATACAAAGCTCTGTGGACATCAGACTTCTATTCCCAGCATTGTCCTTGACAGCAGTGAAGCGAGTATGCACACCAAGAAAGGCAGCTTCCACTTCCAATGCCTCGAGACAAACATTGGGCATCATCTGGGAAGACAAAATGCTGAGTGTGGAAGTTCACCAGAACATATAGGTGCCCATTTGCCTTACGAGTTGGCAATGATTTTGTTGGCTGGGTCACGTGAGTGAAATGTATACAGGTCGCATTCTGAGAAGCGGTCTTTATGAGGAGCATGCTATCGGTAACTGGTCAACGTGTTGCCCATACTCATGATACAGGGATTTTGACATTGCCTGAACTCAATCGAGTGGGATCGGAATTGATGCGTGGGAATTTCTCACTGCTGACCAGTGAGTCTGAAGACCATCAGTCAACAGCTTACAAAAGGCAGAGGACAAAACAAAAAAAGCGGCTGGATTGGGAAAAGAAGTGTCCACTGGAAGGACAAAAACCAACAGATGATCATGAGCCAATTTCATTTACCCGTGCCAGGTGTGGAAGGGGCTGGCCTCCGCAACCACAATTCAGATAAACTCTGGGAGCAATCAATGATCCTTTGAGATAGACAGATGCCATTGAAAATCTTGGGATCTCTGTTCTAACCCATCAGTTGAAAGCACTTATGTCAAAAGGTTATAATCGAGTCCGAATTGTGCAAAAATCTAGGCTGAAGCTTAAGCACTGTACAGAGGTGGTGTAGGATGGGCTGTATATCAAATGAGATGTTAAACCCTTGCTTTCCATCTCTATTGGACATAAACGACCCTATAGTACTATTTTGAAGAGTAGTGGGAAATCCTCCTGACTGACATGGCCGATTTTCATATCGCAATCAACATCGCTGAAAAATATGACCTGGTCGTGGTTGTTTTTGGGATCTTGCTTTGCAGGAATTGGCTGGCAAGATTCCTAAACTGCAACAGTGGCAAAACTTAAATATCTAATTGACTATAATGCGTCTGGCAACTCCTGTAGTCATGACAAATGCTGCTTAAATAGGAGTCTTCCTCTCCCTTCAGCAGTAGAACTCGAAATAAATAAATTAGTTTAAGCCTGTACATGGTAGTCTGATAGTATGCCTTTTTTCCCTGTTTTTGCAGCGGAGTCAGACCAATGCATGGACACTACACATATCCAGAGAGATCAATACATAAATAGAACACTGCTAACCTTGGTCACCGCATTTATAATGCCGTAAATATCAACCCACAGGACATTAAACTTGCTAAAGGGGAACCCAACATCAGCCTGGGTGCAAGGTAAAGGCCCTGAAAAATTGGCTGGATCATCTCTACTTTAACATCCCCCAATGTTATGTACACATTTCCTGCACACGGTAAAGAAGTTGTGGACGTCATGGATTGAGTGGCTTTCCTCATTCTAGTATTTATTGGGGAGCATTGCCTAGATCATCTGGGTGCAGCGAATTGTAAAATCCAGTTGGGTGCCTATTTTGGTGTGAGTTTAAACTTGCTGATCTCCTGACACTGGCTGTGTGTGGATGACCTAAGCTATCCGGGTGCAGAGCCAGGTAAAGTAGCCCCAACAATCTTGATCCCACGGAGGAAACAGAGAGATGAAGGTACAGTTTAGAGCCATTCTTGAGAAGGGGTTAAGTCACTGAGGTACATTGTTGAGCTGGAGTGGGGAATCTGAACTCTGCTTCAAGAATTTACACCTGACTTGAAAGAGCTTGGTGTCGCTACTGGGTGACAGCGGAAGAATGTTCTGTTCCCCAGCACCTACACTTGACAAGTACAAGATTCGTAAAAATGCTTAAAATAAATTCTGAACACCACGTGGAGTTTTCCATACACTGTCTTAAAGATAGGAATGCCAGTCACGTTATTAAATATAACCGAGGTGCAATCTGTGGGAAGCACTGTTACATAACGGCACTCAGCAAACCTTCAGAGTGTCACCTTGGAAACAAGAGAAATGAAAAGGTGCAGGTGCAACCATCTTTATTGTCTCATTGCCCCATTTTATTCCTTTTATCTACAGCAATGTACCAGGTACTGTGAAACACATCCACATCTTCTGGCAGAACCAGCAGGCTGCTTATCTGTAGGTTATTGCTAGCGTTTCCTGTCAGCTCTTTCAGAAACTGCAGTAATTATTGCTGCAACTTTCTCACTTATTATCAGGCATTTTGGGTGGATAAGTCATGGAATGGGAGTCTTTGCCGACGGAAAAATGATCAAGAGTGCAAATGAACAGAGAACTTTGGAAATTAAAATATATGATGCTCTTGAAAGTACAAGTGCAAAGAAAGAAAAATGCTTTTACAGCGCCTCTCTGAATCTAAGGACGACTCTGATGCTCTGTAGCCAGTGAAGCAGTTTTGAAGTATAGTCACTACTGTAATGTAGGAAGTCACAACATCCCAAAAAAATCTCTTACAGCTGATGAAGCACTTAGTTTTGAATTTCGGCCAGTCCAAACAGCCACTTTCCACAAAGCAAGGTTGCACAAGCAACAATGAGGCAATGATAGGTAACCAGTTTTTGGTTGATGACACAAGTGAAAACTCCACATTTTTCTGTCTGAATTGTACGAAAGGATCCTTAACATTAAACAAGAAAAAAACCCAAAGAACTGCAGATGCTGGAAATGAGAAACAAAATCAGAAATTGCTGAAAAAACTCAGGAGGTCTGGCAGCATCTGCAGAGACAGAAAGCAGAGTTAATGTTTCGAGTTCAACAGACCCTTCTTCAGAACCTTTCTTCAGCAATTTCTGATCCTTAACATTCACCCAAAAAGATGGATGGGACCTCAGTTTAATGCATCAACCGGAAGTGAATCTGTTCTCTTGGTGCTGCAAAGGAGCGTCAACCTGGATAAAGTGTTCAGTTTTCTACAGTGGGCTTGTATCATTGACCTTCTGACTCAGAGGTTAAAATACTGCCAATGAGTCACAGTTAACATGGTCTGGGTTAACAGTCCAGCAACAATACCACTAAGCCGTTACCTCCTCTAGCTGTGATAGTTGAGTATTAAATTCTAAACAAGAGGTAGGTACTTGGCTTAATATGCACTGTTTAAGAAATGGCTCTCAGATATGGAAACAATTTCAAACTTACAAAGCCTTCTTAGGCTGAGTTATCTTCATCAACATTTCTCATGCTCTCTTGCAATCCACACACACATTCCTATTCAGCCCCTAATTTACTGAGAGGAGCATAAAAGTTAGAGCATTTCAGTGACAATCTTTTTTCCTATTGCAACAAAACATTAACCTTGACCCTCAGCAGTGAACCCTTGCCCACTATCCCTCAGCCCTCTTCACTTCTAGGACTCCTGATCCTCTGCACTGGACGCTTGCCAGGTTTATGCCTCTGGTGAATTAAAATTCCAGAGAAGAGGAGCATTTGGAACAGAGTGTACTCTGGATTGGACACATCCTATTCTGATAGATCAGATTAAGCTGACTTCACAAATAAGCAACTGGACTGATAACTTGGTTCATCTGGAGAGTCATGTCACAACACTCCATCTATTCAAAATGAGAGTGTACAACTATGTCCAGGATAAGGGCTAAAACTCTGGAGAGTATTTATTGGGCCCCCAGATTAACAAAAGCACAGAGCTGACGGACAGAATGTTGGAGGCTCAATTATTTCAAAATGGAGCCACACAGCCAAAATCGTTTTAGTTTCAATCTCCAGTCTGTGCTCAATAAGGTGCCTTAATACTCAGGGCTAGACAAGGATTCAAAAATAATGGCAAGCACTACTACTTGATTGCAATTTTACTGATAAGTGTGCGCATGGGGGGGGCCCAATAAGGTACGGAGGAAGTCACTCAACCCATCCTAACTCACTAATCCATGATGTTCCTATGGATCCCCATCCGCAAATGTTGTTATAAAAATTGAAGATTTTGTTTGCTTCTTTCTACTTAGAGCAAGTCGCGCAAAGGAGTTGGGAGGTCATGTTGCAGCTGGACACGACAGTGGTGAGGCCACTTTTGGAATTCTGCTTTCAGTTCTGGTCTCCCTGCTATAGGAAAGATGATGTGAAAACTTCAGAAAAGATTTACAAGGATGTTGTCAGGGTTGGAGGGTCTGAGCTATAGGGAGAGGCAGATTAGGCTGGGGCTATTCTCCTTGGAGCATTGGGGACTGAGGGGGTCCTTATAGAGGTTTATTATATCATGAGGGGTATGGATAGGGTGAATAGTCAAAGTCTTTTCCTCAGGGTAAGGGAGTCCAAAACTAAAAGGCATAGGTTTAAGGTGGCAGGGGAAAGATGTAAAAAGGGACATCTTTTTCACACAGAGGGTGGTGTGCTCATGGAATGAGTTGCCAGAGGAAGTGGTGGAGGCTGGTGCAATTACAACATTTAAAAGGTATCTGGATGGGCACATAGGAAGGGTTTACAGGGATATAGGCTAAATGATGGCAAATAGTATTTGATTAATTTAGGATGTCTGGTCAGCATGGACAAATTGGGCTGAAGGGTGTTTCGGTGCTGTACATCTCTATGACTAAGTCCATCATTGCAGCCCAGTTTTCTTTTTAATGCAGTCCTTTGTTTCTTACAGTGAATATTACAGCCACGAGTTCAGAGGTCTCTGAAAAGATTGTTGTTGAAACGCAGTTGGCGTATGTGAAAAAAATTCCATAGTAGAGGACTGAAGCTGTACTGCAGAATTGGCAGGGACATGAGGCTAGAGGAAGAAGCAAGAGCAGATGAAATAACATACAGCGGACAAAAGAATCACAGATAGGGTCAAAGGCTTGAGGCAAATGAGTGCTTAAAAATGATGTTAGATTTCGCGTTTTTGCTGCATCGGTATTTAATCTCACTTTGCAAAAAAATTACTTTATAGTGTTGACAGAGAGAGGAGTTTTTACCTTTTTTCCCCAAGAGTTACTACAATCTGGAATAGTAGTGGAAGCAGATTCAATAATAATCTTTAAAAGGTAGCTGGATAAGTACTCAAAACAAAACAAACAAAAAAAAAAAAAAATCTGCAGAAGGGTCACCAGACCTGAAAGGTTAACTCTGATTTTTTTCTTCATAGGTGCTGCCAGACCTGCTGAGCTTTTCCAGCAACTTTGTTTTTGTTCCTGATTACAGCATCCACAGTTCTTTCGAATTTTTTTTTTCTTTTTTAAAAAAAAAAATCAGTGTAACAGGGAAGAACAAATACAGACGAGAATGGCCTCTTTCGGTGTTGCAAGGTCCGAAAAATTTTACAGAATAAACTTTTATAGTCATTCTGACTTTTGTAAAATTCCTTAAGCCACTGCATTAGTAAACTTTTCAGAATGAGGACATCAGTTAAAACTGGAGTAACATTCACACGACACAAATGCCAGGCAATGACGATCTTCAATAAGAGACAATCTAACCACCGCCTCTTGACATTCAATGGTGTTACCATCACGGAATCCCCCACTACCAACATGCTGGGAGTTCAGTGACTAGAAACTCCGTAGAATCCTTCCTGTGTGGAAACAGTCCATTCGGCCCAACAGGTCCACACCGACCCTCCAAACAGCAACCCACCCAGACGCATCCCCCTACCCTTTTCACTGTAACCCTGGATTTCCCATGGCCAACACACCTAACCTACACATCCATGAACACCATGGGAAATTTAGCAAGGCCAATTCACCTAACTCACTGGAGTCACCACACCACAGCGACTACAAGTGTAGGTCAGAGGCTATGAATACTGCAGTGAGTAATTCAACTCCTGACTACCTAAAACCTATCCATCATCCACAAGGCACAAGTCAGGAGTGCGATGGAACACTACCCGCTTGCCTGGATGGGTGAAGCTTCAACACTCAGGAAGCTTGACACCATTCAGGACAAAGCAGCCAGCTTGATTGGCATCACATCCACAAGCGTCCACTCTTTCCACCACCGACACTCAGTAGCTCACCACCACCTTCTCAAGGGCAACTCAGGACAGGCAATAAATGCTAGCCAGCCAGCAACGCCCACATCCTACAAATGAATGAATAAATAAAAATTACTCAGTACCTTCCTATCAGTTGACTGGTACCTCAGTGTTACAGCTTGTTCGAAAGCAGTAAGGATCCCAGATAACCCACTTATCAAATTGATTTGTTAAAAAAAAGCAACTGATCAGGGATGAGAACAAGGTTACAAATGCAGACAGAGTTAATTGAATGCTGAAAGCAATATGAAGGGACTGCAATTATTGGAACCAGGGAATGCAATGCCAAGATTGGCAACTGATTGAAAATGAATAATGCAGAATTTAGTTAGATACTGCAGAGTGTTGCTTGACTAACCATTGTTGGAGATGGCAGGAGCAGGGACTGCATAAAGTGCAATGGGTTGAATGTTAAACAGACAAATATTTCAACCTCGTTCAAGAGGATTAAATGTGCCGGGTAGCCTCCTTGGTATCATGGACCGCGAATGCGGAGCTGAAGGAAGAAACTCAATTGCATTTTTTCCAGTTTGCGTTCCCTAAGATTCACGTCGAGCTTAAATTTTACAACGTAAGACAGGAAAGGTCTCTCAGTAGAACCACACAAACAAGTAAAGATAGGCTTGTTCTGTTATCCTAATGTTTTTGGTTTCTGCATGGATAATCAATAGCCTGCAAGAAGCAAAGCAGTACACACAAAGCCAGGCTGCAAAGTAGATGCAAACTGTGAACATCCCTGCGTCGTTTGGCAGCCTTCATCAGGACAAAGATGAAATACAGTGAATTATATTCACCATACACACAAAACCTAAACAAAGTGAAGAATCTGAAGAGAGGAAGCTCTGCCAGAAAGCACAATTACTTTACTATAGTTACTAGGAGGATGGGACTGACATTTTCCATTGCCTGTGCCAGATCACTCTTGGTGACTGTTCTTTCTCTTTTCCTCCCCCAAGGATTACCACATGTCATTCCCTGATTGCTTAACTAGAGTCTAAAACAGAACAGTCACTGATCAAGTTCAGCACTGTCCATCCTCTCGTGGAATGTAGATATACTCCCAAGGGGCTGCAAAGTTAATGAATGTTATTTTTCAGAATTGGAAATGGAATGAGGCTGTTTAATTACTGCCTCTGTTGTCTCATGACATTAGATTGAAAATAGCAAATTAGTCACATAAATCCTTGTCAGATCGATAAATGTAAAAGTACTAATTACAGTACACTGCATGGGGGCAGTTTTCCTTCACCCTCCTGCTCACTAGGAAGACTTAGAAATGAAATATAGATAACCCTTCTTATGATAGCCTTTCTATTCTTAGAAAGTTCTTATGTACAAACAAAATATTTCCTCATACCACGAAGGGAAATAAAAACCGACAACCTATTTAAATATATCATAAATTACATTATGCTCCTTATATTTAGTTTCTCTCTCCTCTCCCATTAGATACGGTGGTTTGCCAAAAGGCATCAATAAATCCCTAAGCAACAGAATGCATGCGAAAACGTAACAGAATAGGACAATTCCAAGTCATTGCTGACAGGGACGGGCAAGGACATTTGCAACACTCTTCTTTCAAAAAAAAAGCAGCAGGCAACACGACATTCATTTAAGCTACGCACAGAAGTGCAGCAGAATGATAACGGGGGCGGTTTGGAAGACCTACATCTTCAGGGCAGTTTGCAGCACTAGTGTCCTTACGGTCTCGAGTTTGAGAAACACACACCAAGTTGCAAGTCACACCTTTCACAAAATACCCCAAAGATCTAACTACATGTAAGCCTAGGAAAGAAAACACAGAGGGTATTGCAATTGGAGAATCCTATCATTATGGGGCAACTTGTTAACCCATCACATTGAAAGGCATACTGTCGCCAATTGTCAAATGAGACCTTTAGTCAAGGTCCAGGCTCTACTCTCATGTGCATTTGCCTGGGTGAATGCAGCTCCAACAACACTCAAGAAGCCCAACACCATCCAGAATGAAGCAGCCCCACCTGATATCCAACATTTACTCTCCTTACCTCTGGTGCACAGATGCAGCAGTGTTTACCATCTACAAGATGCACTGCAACAACTTATCTTAGACAGTACCTTCCAATCTCTATCACCTTGAAGATGAAGTGCAGCAGGCACTTGGGAACATCACCAGCCCCAGGCTACCTTCTAAACCACACGCTACCCTGATTTGGAACTACATTGCAGTTAGTTCAATTTTGCTGGGTTAAAATTGAGGAAACCCCTCCCGACAGCACAGTAGATATCCGTACTCCAACTGGACTGCAGTGGTTCAAGGCAGTAGCTTGTCATCACCTTCTCAAGGGCAGTTAGGGAAGGAAACAAATGTTGGCCTAGTCAGTGATGCCCATATTAATGAATGAATATAAATGGTACTTCAGAAAGAGGAACAGACAAATTCTCCCTATTGGTGTGAGGCTTTGTTAGGTGCAAATTGGCTATCATTCTTATATAAGAATTTCAACAGCACTTAATTACTTGCAAAGTGAAGTGGGACTTCCGGAGATTGTTAAAAAGGTGCTGGATAAATGAAAGCTCTTATAGCGTCAAAGAAATTTTCCAAAGGGTTACAGCTGCTTTCTTTGATTTGGGAACAGGCAACTTCAAAGTTTTCTCATAAGGCAAGGGTTTCTCTTTTGAAATATCATCTCTGAATTGATATTTAAGGTTAATACACAGTGACTAATAAATCATTAAGATAATGACTAGAAAGCACTATGACTTTATCAGTACTTTGCAAAGCCACCTTGTTCCATGATAGAATAAAGTTCACCAAATATTTTCTTCCTGATCCCGACATTCCAATGTGGACCATGAACCTTTTCCTTAGCACCAGGTTAGAAAACATACCAGGGACTGAGGAGAAGAGATTACATAAGAAGGCAAGTTTCATTGTGAAACTTTGAGGGAAGGTGGTGGTGCAGTGATAATGTCACTGAACTGGCAAGAGCCCTGGCCTAATACTCTTGGGGGCATGGGTTGATCCCATCACGGTGGTAAAATTGTCATTCATTAAAAAAAAACTGGAATGAAAAAGAAGTATTCTGATGGGAACCCCATACCCAATGTTGTAAAACCCCGTCTGGTTCACTCATGCCTTTTAGAGAAGGAATTTGCCATTCTTAGCTGGTCTGACCTACACGAGACTCCAGCCTATAGACATATGGTTGACTCTTAACTGGCCTCAGAAATGGCCGAGTAAGCCACATAGTTCAAGGACCGATAAGGATCATAACATAATGCAGACCTCAAAGATGCCCACGTGGCATGCAAAAGAGGTTTGAATTTAGGAACTTTAAAGAAATGCTGTTTTCTTTCTTCATTCTTTCAGAGGACGTGGGCATCGCTGCCAGCATTAGCATTTGTTGCCCCAGCTTAATTGAACCGAATAGCAGGTTGGGCCATTGAAAAAGACAGTCAACCTCAAGACCCAACCACAATGCGGAGGATTTGGAGTCACATGTAGGTCAGATTTGGTAAGGTCAAATAACAACAGCCCTAAAGGACATTAGTGAACCAGACTGATTTTTTACAAAATGCTTAGTCCCCATTACTGAGACTTGATTATAATCCTACATTTTATCATTTGAATTTTTTTGAGAGCCCCGGTCCGTAGGGAATTTATTTGGTTTTCCCGATTACTGGTTCAGTGAAATTTCCACGGCATTACTGTCTCCCCATATGCTGGAGTTTTACATAATTGCCAATCTTGCATACAAATTCCATTTCCCTGTACACTACATGAAACATTTGTGGAGATGTGATTGCTAGAACCAAAGTTTGGGCTCAAAAGGACCCACAGTTATGACTCGAACCTTCCATTGCATATATGCATGTGGTTAAACTTATAATTCAGTCATAGTACAGTGGAGCTCACTTGTAGAGCTTTAAGTGTTGCAAGTCTTTGTTACATGTCAATGAATCCACTGATATATAAATCTAGTCTTTGTTCAGCCAGTCAATAACAGCACCCGAGTGCCTTTTAATCAAACGGTCTGCTTCACTTAAAGCAGTTATTATTGTGAATGTGTGCACAGGACGCAGCTTGAGATTTAGTACTGGTCTCTGTCCCTCTCGCTCAAACTGGATTCAGTAAACATAACAATTAGGAGCAGAGGTTGGCCCTTCGGCCCCTCAAACTTGCTCTACCATGCAATAAGATCATGATTGATCTGCTTGAGTTTTGAATTCTAAATTCCTATCCTTCCCTGATAACTTGATTCCCCCGCCTAACAAGAATTTGTCCATCCCACCTTTAATATATTCAATGACTCTGCCTCCACCGTCTTCTAAGGCAGAGTGTTCCAGATTACACAACCCTTTGAAAAACATTTGACACATCTGTGGTCTTTTCACATCCGTCTTGTAAAGACTATTCAGAAACGTTTACACTTCGATCAAGCCACATTTTGCTCGAGGGCTGCAGTCAGATCAAGTCCAGTCTTGATCCAATCTTTTCCCACAAGACAATCCATTCGTTCCAGGCATCTATCAGTCTAAATTTACTCTGAACTGCCTCTAATGCATTTAGATCTTACCTAAGGAGACCAAAATTGTTCACCAACAACCTGTATCGTTGAAGCACAGCAGCCTTATTTTTATGTTCAATTCTTCTTGTAATAATTAGCCTGATTACACTCTGTGTCTACATACTAACATCTTCTTGCTCATGCATTTGGCCACTTGGATCCTGCTGCACCTCTGAATTCCACAGCTGTTCTTTGTTTATATAATACTGTATATTTTTATTCTTCCTGGAAGGTGAACAACTTCACATTTTTCCACATTGTGATCCATCTGCCAGAAGTTCGTCCATTGACTCAACCCATCTGCAATTATCATTGTGTCTTCTTCACAATACACTTTCCTACCTACCTTTGTACCATCTGCAAGTTTAGCTAGAATGTCTCTGTCCTCTCATCCAAGTCATTGCAATAAATTATTAGAAGTTGAGGCTCCAGCACAGACTCTTGCAGCACATCACTCATCACATTGCGCCAATCAGAGGACGACCCAACTGGACATTACTCTGTATTTTTCTGTCAGTCAGCCAGCCAATCTTCTATCCACGCCGATTTACACCATGAGTACCTACTTTGCCCAGTAACATTTTGTGAAGCAACTAGCCAAATGCCTTCCAGAAATGCATCAATGGGCATGTTACCCCTTCAAACAGCTCCAATAAATTGGTTAAACAAGACTTCCCTTTCATATAACCATGTTCATCCCTCCCGAGATAGGCTGGGACTTTTTGCACTGGAATACAGGAGGTTGACAGGTGACCTTATAGAGGTTTTTAAAATGATGAAGGTTATAGATAAGGTGAATAGCAGGTGTCTTTTCCCTAGGGTGGGGGAGGTCATGACTAGGAGGTATGTTTTTAAGGTGAGAGAGGAAAGATTTAAAAAAGACATGAAGGGCAATTTTTTTTTAAATTTTTTTTTTACACAGAGAGTGAGACAGAGACACACAGAGACACAGAGAGAGAATGAACTTCCAGAGGATGTGGTGTATGCAGGTATAGTTACAATGTTTAAAAGACATTTAGACACGCATATGAATAAGAAATGTTTGGAGGGATGTGGGCCAAGTGCAGGCAGGTAGGAATAGTTCAGTTTGGAATGTCTTTGGCATGGACTGGCTGGATTGAAGGGTCTGTTTTTATGCTGTATGACTATGATTACTGAGGAAAAAAATCAAAATGCTCAACTTTAAGCACTGTAATCATTGATTCAAACATCTCACCCATGATATATTTGAAGCTAACTGGCCTAAGTTCACCTGTATTGTCTCCCTCCCTTCTTGAACAGAGTTATATTTGTTGCTTTCCAGTCTGGTGGAACCGTAGCAGAACCGAGCTAATTTTGGAAAATTAACACCAACACTTCTACTTGCATACTGGCTACATCTTTTAAGAGCCTAGGATCAAGTACATCAGATCCAGAGACATGTCAGCCCACAGCTCCATCAGCTGTCTCAGTTCCACTTCCCTAGTGATAATAATTTCATCACGTTTCTCTTCTTTCCCTTCTACCTCTTGATTCACAGCCATTACTCAGATTTATTTTGCATCCTTTATAGTGAAAACAGAAATCAAAAACTTATTTGTTTCATTTGCCATTTCTTTGTTATTTACTGTTAACTGCTGATTCTCACTTTCTAGAGTACCAACATTTGCTTTACTTAATCCTTCCTTTTTAAATAACCGTAAAAACATTTGGTATCCATTTTTACATTCCTGGATAGTTTCTTCTCATGCTATAAACTTTCTCTCTTGATTAATTGTAGACTCAGAGCTGTACAGCATGGAAACAGACGCTTCAGTCCAACTCATCCATGCCGACCAGATATCCTAAATTAGTCTAGTCCCATTTGCCAGCATTTGGCTTATATCCATCTGAACCCTTTCTATTCATATACCCATCCAGATGCCTTTTAAAATGTCATAATTGTACCAGCCTCCACCACTTCCTCTGGCAGCTCATTCCATACGTGCACTACCCTCTGCGTGAAAAAGTTGCCCCTTAGGTCCCTTTTAAATCTTTTCCCTCTCATCTTAAACCTATGCCCTCAAGTTTTGGACTCCCCTGGCCTGGAAAAAAGACCTTGACTATTCACCCTGTCCATGCCCCTCATCATTTGACAAATCTCTATAAGGTCACCCCTCAGCCTCTCACACTCCAATGCTCCAGGAAAAGTAATGCCAGCCTATTCAGCCCCTCCCTATAGCTCAATCCCTCCAAACGCAGCAACATCCTTGTAATATTTCCTGAACCCTTTCAAGTTTAGCAAGCCACCCCTGCCATTCTTTAGATTCTGTCCAGTCTTGCCACTCATCCTTGCACAATTCTATACCTTTGCTTTAACTTTGATGCTTTCCTGGACTTCTTCAGTTAACCACTTAACATGCATTGTCCCCTTACAATTTTTCTTCATCATATATAAACTGACTTTTAAAATTCATTTGGACGTGTGTAGGCATTATTGACAAGATCAGCATTTACTGCCAATTGCTAATTACCCTTGAGATGGTGGTTTTGAGCCATCTTATTGAATTGGTCCAGTCTAGATGGTGGAAGTACATCTACAGTGCTGTTAGGAAGCAAGTTCCAGGATCCTGAACCAGCAATGATGAAGGAACCCAAATATGTCTCCAAGTCAGGAAGGTGCGAGACTTTAAGGGAGACTTGACAACAATAGTTTTCCCATGTGCTTGCTGTCTACTGTAAACACACATAGCACTACGTGAATTCAGTGATAAAGCGACTATCAATGGAAGGAAGGAACCAGAGTTGAGGGATAGGCCACGTAGTGCAGTCTGGTGGAGACTTCCACTTACAAATGCTGTTAGTGTCTGAGAGCAAAAGGGGCGAGCAATTTTCCACCAGGAATTAGAAGTTTAGAGTGCTTGTGAGAAAGGACCGTAAATTAGAGTGGGGAAACCTTAAAGAGAAAGCAACTCAACATTCCTTGCACCTTGGAGCACCCATTTCAAGAACAGCTTCAGGAGAGGCCTAGAACTCCTGTCTGGTATCTCAAGCTGAAGCAACTGCACGTGGTCTGGGGGTATCCTGGGGAGGGAAAAGGAGAGTGCATTAAGCACGGGTGGTGAAGGAGAATGAGAATGAGCTGTACCAGCCATCTCCCATGTATATATTCACAGAGTGGGTCAATTCATCCATGACATGGTGAAAGGTGGTAGCTCAGCTGAGCTGCCGTAAATTAAGACTTGCGACCCCAGTTGCCGATTAATAATGTGCCATGAATTACTGAACATGCTGATTATCACTCACGTGGTTCGCATAAGTTCTGGGTTGGGTACACACTGCAGTCGATGCGAAAGGAGTTGGAATGCTTTGCTCTGGGGCAAAAGCATAAGTAGTCCATACAGGGCTTTGATCAGGTAGGGATTATTCTCAACGTCAAGGAGTTGCAACCGCAGATCTGAAGGGAAGAATAGTAAATAAATCAACAACATTTCACACCAAATCCCTCACAAAGCTAGTAGCAGAGAAGGTTTGAGGAGTGACTTAAAGAAGGAAAGAGGAGCGGTGAGTGCAGAGGCTTGGGAATAAACACAGAGAATGCTGGAGAACTCAGCAGGTCAGGAGGTGTCTGTGGAGAGAAAATCAGAGTTAATGTTTCAAGTCAAGACCGATTCTTCTTCAGAACAGAGCTAGTAATCAGCGGTGGAGCTGGAATTGCAGCTATCCATGGATCGGCCACACTATCTCCTCACTCAACAATTGTTTTAATCCCCTTATCTCTGGGGAAAAAAAAATCTTTCATTCCTAATTTAAGCAAGTTGCACTAATGAGGGACTGCAAGCCAGGCATATAGACAGTGCTTGCCAACCACAAGTTGCACAATGAATTTAAGCTTCATCCTTGTGAAACTATACACTGGAACACACAGTGAAGCTCCAACTCACACTGAGGGCCCAGCTCCAAGTGTAAAACAAGGACAAATGGCATTTTTTATTTAGTGGGAGAAGAGGATCAAATTTCCAATATGTCAGGAAATAGAATTTTTAATAATGTCAGTTCACTGCTCTGTTGAAGGTGCTGACTCTGATTGGGGAAGCGTATCACTCACATGCAAAGTTATTGACTGGGGAGGGAATAGGATCATTGGCTAACACTCCACATGGCAAACCAGGCTTCATGACTATCTATTAACTTGGGGCAGATGGGGCAACCCTTCACATGTCCATGTACTGGAATTCATGCACAAAGCAGCTATTGCAAGCAACGGTCAGCAATGTTCCATGTTGAATTTTTCACATGCTTCATAGGAGTCAGAGCTTTTAAGTCACGTCTTAATTTAGTTACTTTCCCAGTTTCATGCAGCTGCCAGTCAGCAACTGTTACTTCCGCCCCATTTCCTGATGCAACATTACTTCCACATCTGGCATTCCAGTACAGTATGTGGGAACGTGAAGTGCTGTAAATGTTTACTTACACGTGAAGATTGGACACTCGATCAACTGCACCAGCTTGTCCACCTCGGTCAGGAAATCAATGGTCACCTCAAGGTCCCCGCTAGTGTAACAGTCAAGGTAAATGGCAATGACAGCAATGAAACTTGACAGCATGGGAATTGGAACAGAAATGGATTTATGACAGCAGAGATCCAATAGGAAATACAAGAAATAAAAGAATGTGCATTTATATATAAAGCAGGTGATTACATCCTCATGATGTCTCAAAGCATTTTATTGTTAATAAATTACTTTTCAGGTGTTGTGCAGGAAAACATAGCAGCCAATATCTGCTCATTTCTAAAAGAATTAAGTTAAAGAATGACCGTATAATTTTGTTGGGGGTTGTTCGATGTACAGATATTCAACAGGCAACAGATGGAACTACCTTGCCCTTCTTTGAAGGGGCCTTTTGTATTGACATGAGCAGACAGGCAGAACCTTGTTTTAAAGACCTGCCTGGCAGCTGGTGTCCCTGATATGCAACAGGACATTGTATGACCAGTCTTGATATTGTGCTCAGGACTACAGTGGGTCTTGAATCAAAGGATTTTCACTGAAAAGATGTGAACCTCTGGAATTGGATCTTTTGTTCTTGTAATTCACAATGGATACTGTGATGCAGTGGACAAGCAACCCAGACACTATTCAGATTCCAAATAAAGTATTGAGATTGACATTTTGTCATCAAAGTGCCATTGAGAATCCACTATTTCCTGTTTGGTTTGACCAACTTATGTGTCAGGATCATACTTATGGAATGGATTCCAAATGGCTTTACACGACATTACAATCACAATAAAGAAGCTCACACCCAACCACCCTCTCAAGACAAGGATGACCAATATCCTGAGCACTAATAGCAAAGACTAGCAGTTGAAATGTTCAATATTTTCAACTAAACCAGACTGAAGCAATGGTATTTCTGAGCACCCATGCTTATTGACCGGTTCTTCGCAAAGCTCATCCAGCTGGATAAAGCAGTCTATTTGAATGTGTTAGGTATCATTTTAACCAGTTGCATGCGGTCCCACCCCCACGTTTGCCAATGTTGTTGGGCACTGTTAGCTAAGCTTCACTGACAACCAATGTGATCTGTTTGAGATGACAATGGAACAAAGAGCTGGATTTCCCTGTTTTGATACATAAACAGTTAGCCCTGCTGGGTACATGCAATACGGACATCACAACATTAAGGGACACCCTTGTAAGGGCTGAAACGAACACCAATCAGGGTTAGAAAAGATGCACTTGGCTCAGGAACATAATAATGTTCGACATCTCAAGCCAGAACCTTCAGGAAGAGCTGCTGGAAAGGCAATCCTGCAATTAAACATCTTGATATTTAAAAATGCATTGCGGTCATGCCATTATCGCGAAGGCAGAAGAAAATATGTAAAATAATTTGTCATCTCCTGTGGCCCATGTGATTTCTTTTATTCACCTTTGGGATGTAAGCATTGATTGCAAGGCATAATTACCTTTATGCAGCGCTGCAGTCCATGTGGTGTAAGTGTATCACACAGCTGTCAGATTTCAGCATCGTGACTGAGCAACAATGAAGAAACAGCAGTATGTATCTAAGCCGAGGGTTGACAGCCTGGGAGAGGAATTTACAAGCAGTGGTGCTCCCATGTATGCCCTTGGCATTCTAAGATGGCAATGATCGTTGGTTTAGCACAGGGTGTCGGTGCCACTGTGGCATGTTACTGTAGACCATTGCACATCTTCAACACTGTAGTCAGGTTATTTGTGTGGCCTGCCATTCACTAAAGGGGCACTTGGAATTGCATAGGGGATTAAATTCAATGATTCACTCCTCAAAGAGCCACATCAAGCACAAAGTGAAGAGTCCTTTATAAACAAAGGAATTAAATTCACTGCTTAACATACTTGCAATTCAACATGAATGGGGCAGCCATAGAATCAGATGACATGTACAGCACGGAAACAGACCCTTCCAACTCATCCATGCTGACCAGATAGCCTAAATTAATCTAGACCCATTTGCAAGCATTTGGCCCATATCCCACTAAACCCTTCCTATTCACGTACCTATCCAGATGCCTTTGAAATGTTGTAATTGTACCAGCCTCCACCACTTCCTCTGCCAGCTCATTCCATACATGCACCAGCCTCTGCATGAAAAAATTGCCCCTTAGATCCCTTTTAAATCTTTTCCCTTCAACTTAAACCTATGTCCTCCAGTTCTGGATTCCCCTACCTTAGGGACAGAACCTTGACTATTCAGCCTATCCATGTCCCTCATTATTTTGTAAACCTCTAAGATCACCCCTCAGCCTCTGACATTCCAAGGAAAATAGCCACAGCCTACTGACCCTCTCCCTATATCTTGAACCCTCCAACCCTGGGAGCATCCTTGTAAATCTTTTCTGAACCCTTTCACGTTTCACAACATCTTTTGTATAGCAGTATTCTGGATGTGCCTATAGTTGACTGCTACCCATGCACTTTTGACTCAGAACAAGAAGCACTATCACGTTTACACTATCCCTGCTGTTGAACTAGAGTACATAACACATGGCTGAAAAATCTCACTCACAATTTGCCCCATGTTGAGAGCTCTGTTTACTGCCCATGTACAAAGATGAAACAGAAGGGGAATGGTCAGCATCCAGTGTGATCAACAAAAGAGTAAATGCCAATCAGCTGACAAAATGCCAGTGGACATGCGATTGACAAATTTCTCGTTGACCAGTATATTAAACACTGCTGCTCTCCATCTGTCCATTCTCTTTGTGTAACACAATTGGGTCATCTGATGCTCAAAGCTAAACTCTACCAGGAGGTGGTTAATTGCACAGTAGAGTTCAAAGTGAATGCCCTTTTCAGATAAAGAATATATTTCCACTTGGACAGGCCAGGGAAAGAGTTGCTTGTTAGACACCCAACAATATAGTGAGATGGTGCCAGCTCAGTCTTGACTTTATGCCAATCCAATCCATATATTTCACACAGTCATTGAAACAATAAATTCAGAGGAAAGGTAATTCCTGCAATGCTACCCTGACATCGGTATGTTCAGTTAGCTGGATGGCTAGTTCGTGACATACAATGTTGCCAAAATCATAGAATCTCTACACAGTGGAAGCAGGCTATTCGGTCCATTGAGACCACACTAACCCTCTGAAGAGCATCCCACTCAGACACTCCAACACATCCCTGTAACTCTGCATTTCCCACGGCTAATCCACCTAGCTTGCACATTCCTGGACACTACGTAATTTAGTACGGCCAATCCACCTAACCTGCACATCTTTGGACTGTGGGAGGAAACCCACACAGATATGGGGAGAATGTGCAAACTCCACACTGACAGTAACTCAAGGGTGGAATCAAACCCTAGTCCCTGGCGCTGAGGCAGTACCACTGAGATACTGTGCTGCCCGTGGGTTCAATTCCTATTACAGCTGAAGTCACCATGAAGGCTCTGCCTTCTCAACCCTGCCCTTTACCTGAGGCGTGGTGACCCTCATGTTCATTTCACTGCCAGCCATTTCTCTTTAATGAGAGAGCTGCCCACTGGTTCTCTGGGACTACGACAACTTTCACTTTTTGCAAAGAAAACCCAGCTCAGGACAGGCAAAATGCCCCAACACTCAATCCAAAAATGAAACAATCCTGAACAAACAGGAAATATCTGTGACAACCTTTGAGCAAAGGCTTTAAAATGTGAGGTAGGCCTCACCCTCCACAAAGCTTTCTGCATGATTACAATAATTAATCACAGTTCACTTACTGCCCTTTATTAATGCTACATTCTATTCTCTACAATGACCAAGGCTCTAAAGGTGTAGAAAAATGTCACAGTTGATTGTGTACAATATTAATCTTCCCCCTGCTCTCAACTGAAATGTTAAAGATGGAATTGCGAAGAGGAATTGGAACCAGATGTGAGCCATCATGCCCGAGAGCACACTCATGTCACCTTAAAGCTACTTCATTCCATAAACCATTACAGCAAGCACCATTCACTTTAGAAATTCTGCTGCCTGGGCAAACATTTCACTTCAAAGCAAGATTTCTAACTTCACAGTCAAGCCCAAGGCAAGGACTACGTCCAAAAACTGCTGTGATTGCCTAGCTTCCGACTTACCACCAAGGGCCTGCAGTAAATAGAACAAAATTTGGATTAATATGGTGCCATTCCCAATCTCAGCTGCTTTATGAAAAATATATATTTATATTGCTCCTTAAAATGTGATCTAGCAGTACAAAACACTTTGTTGGACCACAATAATGCAAAATATTCAATGAATCCCATAAGGAGACACTGCTTTAGTAGCCAACTGTTGGTTAGAGAGATAATTTTTGAGGAGTGTCTTAAAGGAGGAAGGTGTTCTCAAGGATTTTAAACAGGTTAAAGGACTGGGGGGATCTCAGGAGGGGGACAGAGAGTACGGAAAGGGTCAGGAATCTAATTTCAGAGGGCAGCAGTCAATGCAAGACCCGAGGGTGTTGTACCTAAATGCATGCAGCATATGAAACAAGGTTCATAAGCCTGTAGTAGATTGAAATGGGCGGGTAATAATATGGTGGGTATCACAGAGATGTGGCTGCAAGGGGATCAGGGCTGGGAACTAAATATCCAACGATCCACATCCTATTGAAAGGACAGGCTAATGGGTAGATGGGCTGTCTTGTTAGTCAGAAGTGAAATTTAAATCAATAACAAGAAGCAATGTTGCGTTGGAAGGTGTAGAATCTGTGCGGGCACAGTTGAGGAACCCACAAAGTAAAGACCACCCTGCTGGGAGTTATGTACTGGCCTCTGAACATTAGTCAGGATGTGGGGAAGAAAATAAATCAGGAGATAGAAGAGGCATGTAAGAAAGGCACCAATATAATAATCATGGGGAACTTCAAAATGCACTTCGGAGGGTTGGTGCAGACTCGATAGGCTGAATGGCATCTTTTGCACTTAGGGATTCTATGAACATGTGAGAAAACAGAGAAGACTAAGGTAGGTTCTTGAGAGGATACCAGAGTCAATGCCACAGGAGCAGGAAAAGACATTTTAAGTGACTGATTAGATTTGAAACCAGGTTGCAGCAGTTCCATCCAGCCTAAAATGATGGTAGAGAGGTATTGGAGGAAGATGATGTGGCTAACGTTCTCAAAGTTTGCAGAAAGGTTGAGAGGATAAGTTTACCTTTGTCACAGCCATACGGGATGTTATATATGACCTTGATTAGAACAACACTGGTTAATATGAGAATCAGGAGGGAGGCTGGATGATTAGCCAATTAGTGAGAATGGGGCCAAGGGAGGAGGAAGTGGCTCCCATGATAGGATGAACTCAAAAAGGGCATGAATAGAGATAGGAGAGACACTAGAGCAGTTCAGGGTGGGGACAGAGGGAAAGCATTGAAGGGAGTTTGACCAGATGAGTTGATGGAAGGGAGGGGTACAGCAGAGAGACTTTGTTGGATTACATCCATGTTAGACATCAGAATGCTTTGCAGGAACTCAGTGCTACTTTTTTTTTTAATTTCAAAAATGTACTTTTAAAAAATCATCTACAAAGGTTCTAAATCTGTTCTGTATAGTCTCTGCAGAGAAAAAAAACAAACAAAACATTGGAATTTTGCTTCTCTGCAGTTGCAAAATACAAAGACATTTTTCACTCACGCAGGAAAGTATTTACAATCATTTGGAGGCACTCAGAGGGTCTGACAACTGAAGAGACCCTCGTTACACTTTGGCAGAAAGACCTTAGTCTTTCCCCAACTGTGCACACAATTGATATAAGAACTCTCCTGGTAAATGCCTTGTCTGCAATAATTTTAGTGAGTCTTAACTGAACTCCAAGTTGGTGTAGGTTAGTGAATACACTCATTCAGAGACACCACACAAATGGTTAGAATTAAAAGAGGATAAACTAATGACAGTGTGGCCCGAGATGAAGAGACAAACTGCGATAAAGTGGAGGATATTTTGTTCTGCATTTAACCCTGTTTTGCCTTGTGGCTCAGCAGGGACTTATCTCATCCTGATTGGAAGGTTGTGTTTGACCCCCCAGTTCAAAGACTTGAGCACATCATTTGGGCTGGATTTTCAGCTTGGTGCCATACTTTCAGAGGTGCCCTTTTCCACAGAAGATGTTAAATCAATGTGCAGTCTACCCTGCCCATACATCTAAAATATCACATGGAAACTATTCCAAGAACATCTGGTTAGCATTCCGCAGTGTCCTAGCTAGCATTTGTCTAGTCAATGAACACAAGCAAAACAGGTGAACTGGTCATTTATCATATTGCCATTTATAGAATCTGGTTGTATGCAAACTAGCTACTGTGTTACAGCAGGAATACTCTTGGAAAAAGTAACCGAATTGGTTGTGAAGAGCTTTGAGATATCCCCAGGATATGAAAGACGCCACACATATGTAAGTTCTTTTTAACAGCGACAGACATTCTATTCCATAGCAATGGCATCGTTCATCTCAAAGACTACAAAGGGAGCTCCTGGAACTGACACTTCATGTCCAGTGTAGAAAAATGAGCAGGATAGGAACGTGCGTAAGAATGATTGAAACAGAAAGGTCATTAAACCATTCTGGGTTTAGTCATAATTTTTTGAGCAAAGTTACACAACTCAACCTCTGGGACAGGTGAATATTAAGCAATGCAGCTTACCAAATCGATGCGAACCCTGACTCCCAGAAAAGGCTCACATCTGATGAAGAGGTAACAAGGTGTGGAGCTGGAGGAACACAGCAGGCCAGACAGCATCAGGGGAGCAGGAAAGCTAATGTTTTCCTGTCAGAAAGAAGGGTCCAGGCCCGAATACGTCAGCTGTCCTGCTCCCCTAATGCTACCTGGCCTGCTGTGTTCCTCCAGCTCCACACCTTGTTATCTCAAACTCCAGCAATGCCACTTCCTACTATCTTTCACATCTGATGAAACTAACTGCTAGGGGATTTACTTTCTTGCACTACTTTTAAGAGATGTCTCAGTACATGAGTGCAACAGAATTCCAATTCTCCACATCAAATGGGAAGATGTCCATTTTGAAATGCTGGAAAGCAAACAGATGGAACTTCTTCCCAGAAAATATTGGAATTTTGCATGCAGACTTAGCCAAATAAACCACATGCATTGGCATATTAACTCCCTCATCTCTGGAGTGCTAAGAGGCTTAAACCTCAAGGTAATAAATGTAGAAGATACTGGAAACACTCAGCAAGTTTACTGGAGCTACAGGGTTAATATTTCTAGTCAATGATCGTTCTGATGAAATGCCATCAACTTGAAACGTAACCCTGTTTCTTGCTCCGGAATACTGCCAAACCGGAGTACTTGCAGCATTTTCTGATTTTATTTTAGATTTCCAGCATTCACAGGATTTTGCTGTTGGATTAACCTCGAGGCAAGTAGCCAAGTAAAATGTTAAAACACAATCTTCGCTGGGTGATCTGAACAATGCTGACTGCACTTCAGCAGTTTGCTTGAGTGTTGTTGAGACTTGGCATTCCATAACTGCCTAGCAAGGGACTGTTACTAGAGCTCAGGGATCTCGAGGGGAAAAGGAGAGTTCTTGGGGATACAAAAGACGCTGCTCTTTTTGAGTCTGTCAAGCCCCTGTATCTGCCTTTGCATCCTTGTCCTATCAAATAGCCAAAACTGTTCAACCATTCTATTTCTTTTGTGTTGGTTGAGAGCTTATTCAACTGCCAGCCTGTGATGAGTCACGATTGCCTCCGGTTACAGCTTGGAAAGACAGAAGCCTTCGGGTTCTGTTCATAAAAATATATTGCCTTGGCAGTGATCTCTCTAACCAGTGTTTCAGGCAGAACTAGACTGTTCACAGCCTTAGCATCCTATTTAAACCTTGACAGAGCTTCTGACTTTATATTCTTTGCACCACAAACAATGCTTACTTCCAGTTCTTTTCCCTACTACTGTCCCATCTATCCTTTTACGGCTTTTAGGCTCGACTATTCAAACCCAATAAGCTGCACTTCATTTAAAACTCTGTTGCCTCTATTCAGTGCTATACCAAATCCCACGTGCTCATTACTCCTATGCTTGCTGACCTGAATTGGCTCCTGGCCTTTTGTACAATCCTCACTCCATTAATCTCCATTCATGGCTGTGACTACAAGTGCATACGCACTACACTCTTGAATACATTCCTGTATGCCTTGCCTCTTTGTTCTCCCTCTTAATACCTTCACCTCCCTTGACAAGAGATTCATTCCTTGCTTGAGTTTCAGTGCACTACCTCAGAATATTTTTCTATATTAAAAGAACTATATTAAAAATGTAGAGATGCACACGTATACATGTATATACCGAGACACTTCCACACATTGCAATGGCTAGAGAGCACAGGTACGAGTTTCCAGCCAGAGTTTCTTCAGCAGCGAAGAAACCTGCTCCTGCAGCTTTCACCCACACAAGAGAAATTCGACAATGAGATCAGCAGGGCTTGGCTGGACAACTGTGAGGACCATTGCAGGTGAATTCACATACTGCAAGGCTCAGCTTCAGGGACTGAGCTACAAATAAAAATACAAAAGAAAGCTTGCATTTACATTGCACCATTCATGACCTCAGAGCATTCCAAAGTGCTCAAAATGGTAAAAGGATTTGAAAGAGTCAGTAAAGCGAACCATAAGGGCAGATCTACAATTTGGAGTCAGGCCATTCAGAAAGAATATCACAAAGTACTTTGGGCCACTCAAAGTGCTATCGACATCAGGAACTCCACGTCCAAAATCTTTTGGAGAGTGAGACAACTGAAGCTTTCAAGACTGGGACATATCATTTTGTTGGGTGACATAATAAAGAATATGATAGCGCCTTGTCTTCACGTGACTCGAGGATGCCCCAAAGTGCTTTACAATCAATTAAATACCTTTGACATTTAGACTTTGTGGTAACACAGGAAATGTGGCATCCAATTTGCACACTGCGAAATTCCACAAACAAAAAAAAGCAATCAAATCATCTGTTTTAATGATGACAACTGAGGGATTAATATCAGCCAAACACCAGGGATGAGCCCACCCAATTTATAGTGTCAAAATACAGTAACTCGTGAACCCTGAACGGAATGAACAGAATGGAAACTGGTTCTGCATTTAGCAATAGTGAGAGGTTTGCCAGTTCATAATTGCAGTACTCATTCTTAATGCTATTTAAAAGCACTTTACAAGCAGACTGTTGCCTTTTCCCACGATATGACTAAGACTCTTCATTTCTGAGGAATCTACCCTCCACAACCTCATCAAAAGAAAGGCCCACAGCATAGATTATGCATCGTGATAGCTGGAAAACAGCTTATAACATACATCTAATTGCAAATTATAGTTTGACCTGCTTTGTCCCTCACTGAACTCATCATTTTGATGAAAATGAGTACCAGCAGTGATGTGAATGCAAGACCATCTCATTTCAACCAACTTGAACTTTCATTTCCCCAAAATCACAAAGCAAAATTGAACATTTTGGTGCTAAGGGAACAAGATTAATATAGAAACCCGAGTAAGCCATTCAGTCCATTGAGCCTGCACCATTCTTCTGGATCATGGCAGCTCATTTCCCCATACTATTTCCACATCCCTTAACAACATTAATCTCCAGAAACCTCTCAATTTCTGTCATAAATCTGTTGAATGATTAAACTTCCACAGTCTTATGCGCAACAGAATTCTAAATATTCACCATCGTCTCCAACAAAAGAGAATCTAACCATTGCCCCTTGACAACCACCAGTGAATCACCCATCATCAGCATCCTGGGGATTACAACTGACCAGAAAGTGAACTGGGCTTGCTATGAATACTGTAGCTACAAGAGCAGGTCAGAGGGTGGGAATACTGCAGCGAGTAACACCTCCTGACTCCCCAGAACCTGCCCACCATCTACAAGGCACAAGTCAGGGGTGTGATGGAATACTCCCCGCTTGCCTGGATGGGTGTAGCTCCAACAACACTCAAGCAGCTCAACACCACCCAGGACAAAGCAGCCGCTTGATTGGCACCACATCACAAATGTTAATTCCCTCCACCAATGACAGCGAGTAGCAGCAGTGAATACTATAGACAAGGTGCAGTGCAGAAATCTACCAAAAATTCTTAAACAGCACCTTCCAAACCAATGACCACTACCATCTAGACGGACAAGGGCAGCAGATAAATGGGAACACTACCACCTGCAAATTCTTTTCCAAGCCACTCACCATGCTGACTTGGAAACATATCACTGTTCCTTCAGTGTTGTTAGGTCAAAACCCTGGAGCTCCTCCCTAACAGCATTGTGGATCTACCTATATCACATGGGATGGGCAATAAGTGTTGGTTCAGCCAGCAACGTCTACGTCCCCTGAATGAATAAAACGAAATTTAAAATGAATGCAAGCCTGGTCCATGCCACCAGTTTTTATAATCTAACTGTTTGGTAAAAGCTATTGTTACAAAAAAAATGTATCGTCGATCCAGATACCTCAACCACACTAACGTTTTAGGGTGTGACATGACAATATAAAATAGATCTGTTGGGAATTGCAGGTCCACACACAAGCTGGCAGATCAGATTTGTTCCATCTATCAAACGCACAGCCGCTGATCTCAGCCTTAGATTTAATGGGCATTGCTTCTCTCCGAGGGTGGAACAATCAGACAAGATCAGGATTTAATGGACCTGTGGTAAGGGAATCATAAAAACAGAAAATACTCGGCAGTTTTGACAGCATCCGTGGAGAATGTTTCAGGTTGATGACTTTTTCCACAATTACTGGGAGGAATAGTCTAGAAGGACAAAATGTGATATGTTCCGGCCACCTGACACAGCAGCTTGAAGCCTGACTAGATATTAAATTCTCATAAAGATGGTATTAGAAAGATTCAGCAGGTGACGTATAAACTGGGAATAATTAAAATATCATGGAGATTCATTAAAGAAAATCAACATGTTCATTATGGTCTTCATTCCCCAATGAACCTTGAAATAATCTCTCTCTTGGTCAGTACAAAAGATAGAACCTGATGATTTAAACCTATGGTTGTTTCATTGCCATCCCGGCAGCAGGCCTGTTACAATTCCCTTCTGGAGACCAGTATGGTGAGGATCATTCCCCACCCCCACCAAACTTCAGGAACAGCAAAAATCAGCAGAGAGCACCTCCCTCCATAGTCAATGCTGAAAGGCTTGATTTTCTAGTAACTGGATCGAAGATAACCTGGATTGGAAATTCAATTAAATTCACTCAGAAAACATGGTCAGCAATAAGTTTTTTAAAAATTTGTATCAAGAGATATTAGTGTCCATGCCAAGTCCAGAATTAATTACCATCCCTACTTGTTTCTTAAATGGGCCTAGAACTTAACAGGAACAGGAGAAGACCATATACAGCTCGTTAAAGCCTGCGAAGCTGTTCAGTTGGGTCATGTTGGTTTCCATTCCAGTTCCCTGCTTGTGTCTCTTATCATTTGATTCTCCGAAATACAACTAATCTGAATATACTTATGACTATGATAGACAGTGACTGTGCATCCACAACCCTCTGGGGGACAGAACTCTCAAGATTTGCACCTCTGAGTGAACTTCTCTTTTCAGTAATAAATCATCTGCCCCTTATCCGGAAGCTGTGCTGTTGAAGGAACAGTGAGATCTTCCAATTCAGGATCATGTGGGGTTTGGAGGAGAACTTGCAGGGCGTGGCGTTTCCATGTGTCTACTGTCCTTGTCCTTCCAGGTTGTGAAGGTTGAGAGTTTGGAAGGTGCTGGCAAAGGGGATTTGGCAATTTACTGTAACGGCAACAGGATGCACGACAGTACTTTCTGATGAAGGGTTTAGGCCCGAAACGTCGAGTTTTCCTGCTCCTATGATGCTGCTTGACCTGCTGTGCTCATCCAGCCCCATGCTTGTTATCTCGGATTCTCCAGCATCTGCAGTACCTTTTATCTCTGCACGACAGTACTGTTGTTGTGTGTTGGTGAAGAAGGGAGTGAGTGCTTAAAGGATGGGGTGCCAATCAAGCAGGTTCTTTCCTGGATGGCGATGAAATAAAAGCAGAAACTTCTGAAGAAACTCAACAGATCTGGCAACATTCGTGGAGAGAAAACGAGGGTTACCACTTTGAGTCCAATATGACTCTTTCTTGGAACTTTGAGCTGAAGTTCAACTCTAACACCACACTGGAAACATTAACTCCAGTTTCTTCTCCACAAATGCTGCCAGTGCTGTTAAATTTCTCGAAGGCTTTCTGTTGTTATTCCTGGTTTCCGGCATCCACAGAACTTGGCTTTTATTTTAATGCAATAAAATAATATTTTTATGCAATAAAATAATACTTTTTTGAAATGTCGTCACGATTGGAATGTCAGAAACATAGCAATTCTCTTGCACACAGTAGCATCCCAGAGGTGTGAGCTTATTGGAGACTTAGCGATGGAGATGGAGAGAGATGATCAGCAAGTTGACAGACCCCATGAACCCAACCTAATCTACAACCTGTGCTGGCAAACAAGAGAACAGAAGGAAAGCTTGAATAAGGCAAATCTATTTGAGGATCCATTAAACTTGTGAGACTGTATAATTTATAACAGCCACAGAGTACATTCTAGAATATCATTTCAATTATGGCACAGCCGATTACTGCAGAATTAATATAAACTGGGGACCTTGCTAATGGAATTCTATTCATTATATAGAGCTTCAGCTCAGAATAGATCATAGCTGCCAGCAAAATACAGATTAAATATCTAAAGAAAGATAGATTTGCATTTACATTGTGCAGTGTATAATTTTGGGACATTACAAAGCACTTTATAGCTAATGCAGCACTTTTCGTTAAACTATTTGTAAAGCAGGGCACATGGCAGCCAATTTGCACACAGTAAAGTCCCACAGATGACCATGTGTTCCATTTTGTGATGTGGGTTAAAAATCAAGCATTGTCTGGGACTCCTGGGAGAATTCCTCTGCTCTAATAGTTCCAAGGGACCAGGGAAATGCTGCCGCTCTAACACTGCATCCTCAATAACACACTGATGTAACCAACTGAGGTTATGCGCTCAAGTTTGTGTAGTGACACTTAAAGCCAAACCCACTTACTACGAGGTTGAAGAGCTACCGACTGCACAGGAAACTTTGAGGCTTTTGGAAGTGTCATTTGAGTTCAGAGGTGGCCTCTGTAGTGGAAGCAAATAGCATTGGATGTTTAACAACCAGACTTCAAATCAGGCATATAATGTACTTTCATAGAATCACAGAATGGAATCCCTACAAGTGTAGAAGCAGGCCATATGGCCAAAGTCCACACTGAACCCTCTAAACAGCATCCCATCCAGACCCATCCCCTACCCTATCCCTGCATTTCCAACCCTGGACGCTATGGGCAATTTCCCATGGCCAATACACCTAAACTGTGCATCTTTGGACTGTGGGAGGAAACCAGAGCACCTGGAGGAAACCCAAGCAGACACAGGGAGAATGTGCAAACTCCACACAAATAGTTGCCCGAGCCTGGAATCGAACCAGAATCTCTGGTGCTGAGTCAGTATGCTAACCACTGAGCCACTGTGCTGCCAGGTGCTAGCTCAGTGCTAACCACTGAGCCACTGTACTTGCTTAAACTGGCAAGTAAAATTTTGCAATGGATTACTTGGAGCACTTGGAAATAGCAAATCCTAACTAAGTCTGGCCTATACGTGACTCTTGCTCCCCAATAATCTGATGGGTTTTTACCTGCCTTCTGAAATGATCAAGCCAGCAACTGCACATGGCCAATAAATGCAATCACCACACTTTCTCCAGAATAGTTTCCTAGCTGTTAGCCCAGTCCATACTGCTAAATTCCCTTGCCTGCCACAAGCTTCTTGAGACTCTTTATATCACATGCCTCCTTAAAAAGTCCAAATGCATAATACCCCTTTGTCTATCTAACTGTTCTCTTCTTCAAATACTTCTAAGTTTGCCAAATAAAATTTGCATTCGTCTAGGTTAACCAGCACAAGTGTAAATGCTCACTAATTTTCCTTTCAGAAATGGGTCCTTATGGTCTCTAGTGATTAGCTTTCTCCATCCCTCCCTTCTAATATAACAGTGTGACAAGAAGCACTCTCCAGGTCCCAAGCACTTGTGGAATGTTCAACATTCTCACTATTTTCAGTTATTTTATCTCACCGAAGATCCACATTACAACCAGCAAAACCCCTTCTGGTGCCTTGGAACAGAAGGTGTTTTTAATAATCTGAGCTCCAGGGTTTAGGTGTGAATGATCCTATTTATAAATCACCAACAAGAGCACCTCTGCAACATACCCATTTTACAGACTGGTAATCTTAATAGCCTTTTCTTGTGAGGAAGGTGACTTAATACTCGAATACATGCAGCTCAGTGGCGTGCACTCAATATCAACTAATTTCTACAATGTCTGTGGAAAAAAATTATACCATAGTCTTTTCTTCATCTGAGGGCCTAGAACTATCTTGTTTCCTTAGCAAAGGATGCTACCTGCATCTGGCTGACAAGACAGTTGGCGAAACCACTGTGGTTGAGTTCCCAAGGCACTCCCAGGACCTATAAGAAGCACTCTCATGTTATACCTTCTATTCATGAAGGCAACAGTGTATTCTCACTTTGCACCATTTTGTTAGTACTCAGATGCTAGGCTTGCTCAAACAACTCAAACTCAACATAGTCTGGTTCTTAATGAATGTCAGCAGTTTCCCAATTAAGGAACTCAACAAGAAAAGGGCTGGTTTACAGGAGCAGGACTGGGCCAGGAGATGAGAGTCTCTGTTGCTGACACTCCGAGGATTATTGGATACTTGAATGCACTCGGTCCTTGAAATGTTCTCTTAAACATTATTAGAGTTCTCTCTACTGTCAATGCTACAACGTAATCCACAAAGTCATTCAAAACCTTGTTAAAGATTCAATAACCAGCTCTTAACTCAATTTGTTCCAAAAGTTTGGACTAAAGGCACTTAAATATCTGTGTAAAAGAGCACACTCTAACTCTATCACTCACAGAAGACCAAGTAGGGGGTCAGGTAAAATCATGTGCTTGGAATGTGACCCTTTCAGGTCGCTGAAATCAATCTGCAGGCTTCTGCTGGCAGGTAAAATGTCTAGTAAAACAGGCCAGAGCTCATGAACCTGTGCAAATTGTGAGCCTATTATATCAATCAGCCTTTCCTACCGGGCTGAGCCTGACTGACAGCTGCTAGGAAAGATGAACAGGCTGCCCTGACATTTGGAAGAATGAGCGGCCAGGAATAGGAGGGCTCCTCTCAGCACCAGGTCTTGCTTTTCCCTGCCCATTAATTCTCCCATTCCTTCGAGGAATCCTCCCTACGCCTCACTTTTGCCAGCTTTCTTTCACCCCTTCTCAAATCAAAGATACAGGAACTGAACCAGCAGCATTTAACTGACGCCTGGGAGTTCAAATCTGTGGCAGGGAGTGTGTTTCACATATGACATGTCCTTTGTCAACTCTATCAAAATCCAATGTAGGTCAGATTTGACTCGTTACAACAGGTACCCCCTCATATAGAGCTCCAATTACAGAAAGTCAGAGACCCCTTGCTTTATCTCCCTGTACCACACACGCTAATACACTAGCAAACAAGGCAATACCTGCAAACCAAATCAGAAAATTCACTGCAGGTCTATTGGCATCTCGATACAGAAAGGAAAACCAATAATGCAGGTACAGGATCGAATATATTGACCCTCTCAGTGCCTTGTTCGCCCATCAACACATCCTCACTGACCTACATACAGGTTCCCAACACATGAATTTCAAAATTCTCATCGTTGCATTTAAATCCCCCTGCAGCGCAGCCTCTCCCATTTCCGTAGCTTCCTCTGGTTCTCCAACCTCTGAGAATACTGCACTCCTCAAACCTTGGCTCCATCCCCTACGTTTTTAATTACTTCAGCGCAGGTGGCTGTATTCAGCTGTCTGTGGCCTAAGCCTTGGATTTCCCTCCTGAAACCTCTCCATTTGCACAACACTTTCAAACCCAGCTCTTCCTATTATCTCCTTATTAGGTTCAATGTTGATTTTAGTCTGATTATGCTGTTTTGAAGTCCCCTGGGATGGTTTACCAGGTTAAAGGAGTTCTATAAACTCCAGTCGCAGTTCATTCTTTTTGAACTCTCACAACTGAGAAAGGTGTTCCAGCTGAAACATACTGGATGCTGGCTGATTAGCTGAGTGATTGGCTTTTATTTCACAGTTCTAGTTTTTTTTCCAATTTCTACCTTTTCATGGCTGCCTGCTGGATTTGACTCACCCGCAGTTCCTGGGGAGCAGCTTAGTGACAAGTGGCAAGCGAAAAGGGAGCGCCTTAAACACTACGCTGCATTGCACTATACCTCAGGGAGCAGAGAAAAACAACACAACCGCAATGGCTCTGTGATCCCTGCAGAGTCTGTAATAAGACACTCTAACACTACAGTCATATCCATCACAGCAGCTTTAACAATCTGTACACACAATTATGTGACTCTCATTTTAGGCGACCTAGTAAACACTGCTCATTAATTTTCCATAATTGCATGTTGCATTATTAATGACCCTATTCATACATTAGTCACATTCTGCATTGCCGCAAATTGTTTTCTTTCTCCTGATGTTCCAGTTGATTGCCATCAAGCTGGTTACTTAATATATATCAAGCTGCTTCAGTGTCAATCTGAGTGATGACATCAAATGGGAGATTCCAGCTTCAATCCCCAGCCTGCACTGTAGGCAAGCCCAGGCTAAGGAAGGATAAGACAGTGAAAGAAAATAAAAGCACATAGAATGGCAAGAGAAATAAACGGGGACTTATATTAGAACTTACATTTGCACAGCAGCTTGAACACAGGCCTCAAAGCACTTTACAGCAGTGAACTCAAAAACACAGGTGAACTAACTCCACAGAGGCCAGTATCCTGTCACCAAGTCTCCCTTTATTTACACGTGGAGAGCCCTTGACACTGATCCAGTTCCCTCAGAGCCAACTCTCAGTGAGCGGAACCTCCGACACTCCTGCTTCTATCTGTCAGCCAGGGCTCCCTGAATGGACCAGATTAACAACCCCAATCAGGGAACTCCGACTCTACAAGGTCCACCAGGCTGACCTCATCATAATCACTATCACAGCAATGGACATAGAGCCAAAGCATGAGGTCCTAAAAGAGGCGACCACAAAGAAGTGGACTTTGAAGGGAGTTTGAAAGCAGAGGGATACAGACACAAAGGGGCTTAAGGTGAGGATTTCACGAGATGAAGCCTAAAGAAGCAGAAGGCGTGACCGCCAATACTGAATCAAAAGATAACTGCAGTATACAACAGGTCAGAATCAGAGGGTGAGATCATGGAGAGTGCTTTGTAATTGCTTAAGGGGGTTATAAAGATAGGGAGGAACAGGGTCTCAGAGGATACAAATTTAGATGCCGTTTCGGCAGTCAGCAAGAACAAAGGCAATACTTGGGTAGGACTTGGTGTGGCGTAAAATACAAGAAACAGTATTTGAAATAAGTGAGGTCAAAATTCACACGACACCAGGTTCTAGTCCAACAGGTTTATTTGAAAACACAAGCTTTCGGAATCTCACTCCTCCTTCAGGTGTCGGTGAGAGAAGTGGCATCAGACACAGAACATATTAGCAAAAGATCAAGGGTTACAGAACTGATGTGAATGTATCAAACAAATCTAAGATGGCTGTCAAATCCAACTGATTAAAGATTTAATAGCCATCTTAGATTTGTTCAATACATTCGCATCAGTTCTATGACCCTTTGATCGTTTGCTTATACATTCTGTGTTCGATGCCACTTCTCTCACTGACACCTGAAGGAGGACTGAGATTCCGAAAGCTTGTGTTTTCAAATAAACCTGTTGGACTAGAACCTGGTGTCGTGTGAATTTTGACCTTGTCCACCCCAGTCCAACACTGGCACCTCCACATGATGAAATACGTGAAGACATTGGGAGGCTGACCACAGGTGGTTAGCCTGAACAGCTTTGGGCAGTTGAGGCTGAAGATGACAATGGCACAGGCAAAGGCTATAGTAGCACATGGGATAAGGTGCAGTGGAGGGGAAGAATCTGGCTTCTTTTGCACCCGATTTCTACCACCTCTCCGCTGACAGCATGGTCTACAGGTTCTGAACTCTGGAAATCTATCTTTAAAAGATTCGCCTGTCCATTGCCTTCACAAAGTTCCTCGCACTTCACAAAGCTTTTGGTCATCTGACCCATTGCTTCCTGGTTTGGTTGGATATTGTATGATAATGGTCCTGTGAAGCACCTTAGGATATTTTAACATGTTAAAGACCCTACATAAATGTAAATTATTGTTATTACAATTCATCACTGGATGAGAGAGTATCAGACTGAGGTAAGCAATGGCACTGAACTTTCAAATCTTATAACAATGATAGTGTGGGGGTTTAATCACACAGTGCTCACTTGGTTTCACTGTTGTCGCTCAATGATGTGGTGTAACAAGTCAGAATGTGCAGTTATCAAAGCTGAGGTCATTAAAATCCCTGCTGCAACATGCCTTTGGTTCAGTCCTAGCTGATTGTGTTTGAATACAATTCTGCTGCTGATGGTCTACAGCATCGCATGGATGCCTAGTTTTGATCTGTTCAAAGTCCGTCCCATTTAACATGGTGACGGTGCCAGCAAAGTGTTCTTATTGTGAAGTGATGACTTAGTCTCCACAATGACTACATAGGGGTCACTACCTGCGAGAGGTAGATAGGAGAAGGGCAAATACATTTTTTTCCCCCCTCACCAGCTGGTGCCGGCCCATTCCAGCTGCTCAGTCAGTAGTGGTGCTAACTGAGCCAATCTTGATGATGGACGTTGTAGACCCCAACCCAGAGTGCATTCTGGTCCTTCGCAAAACTCCCTGCTTCCTCTAAGCGGAATTCAACATGGAGAAGTACGTATTCATCAAGAGAGATGATATTGCAATGAATGGGCGTTAAGGAGCAGTGATATGTAGTCGCCTTAGCTTAGGGCACCAAAGACCATTGTTGAGCATCTTTTTCCACCTCTCTGGTGGAGGGCAACTACTTCAAACTAGGGGTGTCTCCATTCTGGCTGAGCTATGTGCCAGATGAACTCACTGAGTCCTCAGTGGAGCCCTTTGGGAATGGCCCTTACATTCTTAAGTCAGACTTTACAGGAAATTAGTAGCTAATTGGAGTCAGACACCAAATGTTTGTACTAAAGGCCAAGCAACAAATCTCAGCTCAAACTGTGGCAGAGTGTCAGCTATGTGAAACTTTGACAAATAGCCAGTACACAACATCAGGGCAGGCTATTCAGAGAATGCAGATCTCTTCAAAAAAAAAACAAAAAACACCCAATTACAACTAACTTAGTTGAATCAGTTTCTCAGTCGAATTGCTGCCAGTGCCTTCCGTTACAAAACGGCTTTCCTTCTTTATGCTGTCCTATTGTCCTTTCAAAATAAAACCTTAGTTTAATTCAGATGTTAGAAGTACCCTTGAAGTAAGAATTCATTTTTGATGAAGTATGAGCTTCTTTGGGTCAGTCTACCCAAACAATGGAACAGAGATAATAGGTGGTCTTAAAGGACAACTGAATTAATTGTAGGAATCTTCATTTCTCCTTAAGGTACTAACATTTAGCTGGGTACATTTCCATAAACAGACAGCTTTGGTGTGTTTAGAGGTCACATGAGGCACTACATAAATGCAAAGTCATTACTACCACATGTACTCACCGTTATTAGGTAAGAAATGTGCCATTTGCACACAGCAAGGTTCTACAAACTGGATCTAGATCATGGCCAGATAGTGAGTTTTATTGATGCTTTGAGAGTCCGGTATTGGTAAGGACATGGACACTCAGTTTACTGTCTCCTTTGAAAGGCGACACCACTGACAGGGCAGCACTTTCTCAGCAACATGGAGTGAACTAGGCCAGTACGTGGACTAACTTTCAGGATACCTTAACTCTATCGCAGATGGATGCCTGGAACTCTCTTCCACAAATAGTAGTGAATGCAGGATCAGTTGTTAATTTTAAACCTGAGATAGATACATTTTTGTTAAGCAAAGGTATTAATGGATACAGGGAGTTAGGCCACAGGCCAGCTATGATCTCATTGAAGGGTGAAACAGGCTGGTGGGGCTGAATGGCCTGCTCCTATGTTTGTATATCTGCTTTACTGTCATTTTGCAGCAGGTCCACAGAACATTGCATGCCATTGCATTCCAATTGATGCCATTTTAGAGCTGTACCCCTTTCTCCTTGACACCTACACTTGCAGTTTCCTCGTGAACACACTCGCACTCACTGCTTTTCTCCCTCCCTCCCTCACTCCTGAGGTCTAGGTTGAATTAAGGTAGACCAGAGGGGGCGGTCAATAAGGAGGTAGGTGGATACAGTTTGCACAGTTCTTTCATATTTTAACACTTAAAAAATTATGAATTGAGGAATGTACAAATTGACACTATGTCTCCTTACAGATATAATGTTATCGTGATCTATTTTGATGGTTAAGGTTCTACAGAACCTAACAACAGCTTTACATTGGTCGTTATGAGAAAATCTGATTTTCCCACAATTATTCCACTTTTCAGGAATGCAGCTACACTGTTAAAGAGGATTTATTGTGCTGCACTTGAGCGTCAGCCTGAATTATCCACTGGAGCCTCTCAAGAGTTGAACCCACAACCTTCTGACTCAGAGGCAGCAGTGCTACCTCTGAGCCACAGTGAACACCTTATTTGGAATCCAAGCCAAGGCTTTTGTACAGCATCATGACATCACCTTATCTAAATTGCAGTTGGAAGAGCTGGAAGAAACTTCAAAGCTAGGCAAGCTGTTAACCGAACCAGAACTAACTATCTTCCGAGTTCGAATCGAGATTAGTAGCCAGACTTTTGGCAGCAAAACATTTTGCTGGCAAATCTTTAAGAATTTGTTCTTGGGCTATGGATGCTGTCAGTAAGGCTATAATTACCAATCCCAAGAATCCTGAGAAGATGGTGATGAGCCTTTTGTTTGAACTGCTACAACAGTACACACCCACTGGGCAGCTAAAAGCCAACCATGATGCCTGCACTAGTGCTGCACAGGGAACTGGGGCATGACAGTAGCTCAGTGGTTAGCACTGCTGCCGCACAGCTCCAGGGACGAAGGTTCGAGTCCAGCCTTGAGTGACTGTCTGTGTGGAGTTTGCACTTTCTCCTCGTGTCTGTGTGGGTTTCTGTCAGAGGCTCCAGTTTCATCCCAGATTTCGAAGATGTGCCGGTTAGGTGGATTGGCAATGGGAAATGTGGGGTTAGGGGATAGGGTGGAGGCCTGGGAGGAACCGGGTGGGATGCTCTTTGGAGGTCATTGCAGGCTCGATGGGCTGAATAGCCTCTTTCTGCACTACAGGGATTCTGTGATTCTTGTAACCTGTAAACCAAGGAGAATGGTAGGTTTCCTTTCCTGAACTTGGGTTTTTATAATAACCTGGCAACTTCCCGGTCACTTTTACTCACTAATGTCTTTTTATTCACCAGTTTGAAGCATTGCAATCTTTCCAAAAGTCACACACTGAACTACACTTCACTTTTGTAGTCACTTGTGTAGTCATGAAAAAGAAACCCCAAACCGATAAATTATGAAAAAGCTATAAATATGGCTCATTCACAAACACAAGTCCAAAAACCACGAAACGTTTGCAATGTGAGATAGCGCACAGATAATATACTACAAATCCCAGTCCTGAAACAGTGCTATCAGCAGCAACTAGATCCTCACAGCATCGGGTACAGTTTATCTTTCCCTCTGCTCTCATGTGCTGTCAATAATCCTTCCCCTTCTTTTCTGAAGGTGCAGATTTCTCAATGTAGTTCAGTTCCATTGATGTCAGTCAATTGCTGAATGTCTCACCCTGTGCCTATTCTCCTGCTATGAGTGAATTATGGCAAACTATTTACCAAACGGTGGGTTAACCACGAGCAGGAACCCTAGTTGATTTTAACCTTTCCACAGCACACATTCTTTCTATAGGTCTCGACTCCACCCGTTCCCTCAGCCACCTGTCACCTCATGACAGTTAATTCGACACAGACAGAGACTACATAACCCACAAGGTGAAACAATATGGGTTTCAACAGACAGGCAGCATGATCAAAAAGAAAATAAAAGACAAACTGCTTTGTCCAAAGCTCATAAATGTCTGCCTGAATGAAGTTGCGGTATTTTAGTATTAGGCTTTTACCTATAAATGGAAGAGCTAATGTACACAGAGAGCAGCTGCTAGTGCTAATGTTTTTCAATTTGGCCCTACAGAGGAATCTATGACACATTCTTTTGCCAATTCTGGTCTTGTCTGGCCTTGAGGAGAGTGCCGAAAGATGCACAGTATGCACAATTTCAGTACCTGAATTCGGCAGTGAGACAATTAAATATTGAACAACCATCTCTTCCCAAGTGTCTCAAAAAGTATTTATATTTTTTAAAAAAAGTGCAATAATTGTTTGCGGGAAGGGGAGATGGCTTAGTTATGTACCAGGTGTCAGAAAATATTACATCTCAACTTCATTCTATTTAAAATCTGCCTTCTAATGGAACATTGCACATGTAAATCATATTTCAATTAATTCAGGACAACATTGCCGCAATTTTGTCAGATACAACTCCACAGATCATCTGTTTTGATATGGCCCCTTCGCTTAACTACCTTCTATCTAGGTGGCCACACTGATAAAACTGCATGAAGAGTCTAATTTCTTCCAGCTGCCATGTGCTGTGACATTGTCGATTTGTTTGTGAAGATTTTCTAGTTTAATATTAAAGACCCGAACTCTATGTCACTACCAAAACTGTAAAAGAAGACATTACTGTCTAGATTTTCAATATATCCTCATTCTTTGCAGTGATTGCATACATAGTAATGCCCCAAAGTATTCCTGATAGTTTCTTGCAACTTCTACTCAAATTACAGACAGTACATTTATCACAAAACTCAAGCAGAGCACATGGATAGCCAAGTGTAGAGCACAGGCAACATTGATATTTTATTTGGTACCTAACACCTTTTATTTGGTACCTATGGAAAGCAGGTATCATTGAAGGGGAAGAGATTTGGTGACCACGAGATATTGGTAATGGGAGCATTTACATTCTCAATGACTGTTAAATGAAAAAATGATAGTACAGAATCTTGTACACACACAAGGCATTCCAGCTCTTTACTGAGAAATCACAAATCAGGCCATCAAAGCTGCAATCTGGGTCACTTCTCTGAAAGTCCACTTGCATTTAAAAGATACCAAGATTTACATGGACTATGTCAAAACTGACAGGCTATGACAATCAACAAGGACCAAACAGGGCCAGGCATTTTGTCTGCTAGCAAGAGGGGCAGGGTAAATCGACAGAGGTCTACTATTATAGGTAAAGGTTCACTTAAAGGGGTGCCCACCACTGGAGGGTCATAAATATAAAACAGTCTCTGATAAATCCACGAAAACAATTCAAGGGAATTTTCTTTGCTTAGAGAGTGGAACTTGATGGTACAAGAACTGAACAGGATTTAAGGGAGAGCGGAATAGGAAACTCCCGTAAAGTATAAACATTGGCGCTGATGGCCTGTTTCTGTGCTGTACATACGATATAATTAAGTGTCTCGACAAGCTGCGCACTGAACAAATTGCAGGTACTTTGACATGTAGTGACTTATGTAGCTAAAGGCTTTTCTCCAATTTAGAACTTGAAGTTTTCTATCCAGTCTATCCTTTTCCAGCACAATTTTAAACCCAACAGAATTATGGTCACTGGCCCCAAAGTGCTCCCCCGCTGATACCTCAGTCACTTGCCCTGCCTTATTTCCCAAGAGTAGAACAAGTTTTGCACCTTCTCTAGTAGGTACATCCACATACCGAATCAGAAAATTTTCTTGTACGCACTTAAACTCCTCTCCATCCAAGCCTTTAACACTATGGCAGTTCCAGTCTATGTCTGGAAAGTTAAAATCCCCTACCATAACCACCCTATTATTCCTACAGATGATGGAGATCTCCTTATAAATTTATTGCTCAATTTCCTGCTGACTATTGGGGAGGTTGGGATGGGGGAGAAGGTCTGTAGTACAATCCCAATAAGGTGATCATCCCTTTCTTATTTTTCAGTTCCACCCAAATAATTTCCCTGGATGTATTCTCAAGAACATCCTCCCCAAGTACAGCTGTAATGTTATTCCCAACCAAAAACACCACTCCCCCTCCTCTCTTGACCCCCCTTTCTATCCTTCCCATGGTACCTATACCCTAGAACATTAAGCTGCCAGTCCTGTCCATCCCTGAGCCATGTCTCTGTAATTGTTTTCGTATCCCAGCATATGATCCTAACCATGCCCCGGAGTCCATCTGCCTTCCCTGAGGCCTCTTGAATTGAAATAAATGCAGTCCTACCTTGTTCTCTGCTTCGTTTCTACCTGCCCTGACTGTTTGATTTGCTCCTTTTCCTAACTGTACTAGTCTCAAAGATCTCTTTCCTCACTTTCGCCCTGGGTCCTCCCCTTGCCCTTACTAGTTTAAATCCTCTCAAGCAGCTCCAGCAAATCTCCCCACCAATGTATTAGCCCCCTTCCAATTCAGGTGCAATCTGTCCTTCTTATACAGGTCACTTCTATCCCAGAAGAGATTCCACTGATCCAAAATGTGAATCCTTCTCCCCCGCACCAGCTCTTCAGCCACATATTCATCTGCTCTATCCTCCTAATCCTACCCTCAGAAGCTTGTGGCACCGGAAGTAATCCGGATATTACTACGCTCAAGGATAGCCTTCTTAAATTCCTGCCTAACTTCCTATACTCTCTCCCAGAACCTCATCCTTTTCTGTCCCTATGTCATTAGTTCCAATGTGTAGAACGACCTTCCGCTGGTGCCTCTCCCCTTTGAGAATATTCTGCACCCTCTCAGAGATATCCTTGATCCTGGCACCAGGGAGGAAACACACCATTCTGATCACTTTGAACCTGACATACCCCTCGTCACATTACAGCCAGCCTTAGTACTAGAAAGCTGGCTGTCAGTGTTACATTCCCCTGAGAGTCTATCACTCCCGACATTTTCCAGAACAGCATACTGTTTGAGATGGGGACAGCCACAGGAAACTCCTGCACTACCTGCTGACCCCTCTTACTTTTCCTGGAGCTCACCCATCTACCTGACTGCATCTTTGGTTTATCTCCCTTTCTGCAACTGCCATCCATCACAACCCTAGCTCCTGCAAATTCCTCATTTCCTCTACCATTCCAACCTATCCATGCAATCCAATAGGATTTGCAACCAAACACACTTCCTGCAGACATAAACATCAGTAACATGAAGACTCTCCCTAATCTCCCATTTCCGACATAAAGAGCACATCGCTCTACTAAAAGCCATCTTTGTGCTTTAACGATGTACAGACCCAGAAAACAGCACAGTCTTACTGCTTTAAAAACAATGCTCCAGGCCAACTTAGTACCTATGTTTTCATATTTTTGAAGTTTAATCTAGAGACAGTTTTCAATAAAAACACACAATCAAAAAAGAATCCACTCTACTCACTATCATAGACTTACATAAAAATAGTAAGGTTAGACTTTAAAACTAACCACTTAGCTGCTCCCCTGCTGTCAGGTCTCCCCCACAGGTTTCTCCAAGGTTAGCTGTGAATTTCGCTGTTTGTTTATTTTTTTTAGACAAACTCCAATGTCCAGTGATACTTGAAATCAAACAGCAGAGGCAGTTAGCTGTGCAGATTCATTGTGGGGTCAGACAGCAGTGCAGGTTTATTTCTAGATAACAAGCATGGGGCTGGATGAACACGGCAGGTCAAGCAGCATCATAGGAGCAGGAAAAGTTGACGTTTCAGGCCTAAACCCTTCATCAGAAAAAATTCATCAGGTTTATTTCTACATTTGACTCACTTCCCACGTGGTCACTGCCTTTGTCTCTTTTCCTCCTTTTTAAAGTGACGTTATTTTGACTTTTTCCCCCCGCCAAAGTTCCAAAACAATGCAACAGCTCATAAAACAGTAATTATTGCTCCTAGAATTCAAGGTCAACACTGAAAATACCTCAAAAAAAGGCGCAGCTCTTACAGCTCCAACCTTTGCCTGTCCTCCATCTTGGATTACCCAGAATCCAATTTTGATGGTATTAGGGAAGAACTTTCAAACGTTGGTTGGGGGTGATTGTTTGCAGGTAAAGGCGTGGCTAGAAAATGAGAGGTCTTTAAAATTGAGATAACAAGAGTCCAGAGGCAGTAAGTTCCTGGTAGGGTGAAGGACAAGGCTGGGAGACATGGGAATGCTGGATGACTAGAGAAATTAAAGTTCTGGTCAAGATACCTTGGGAAGTTCTGAGGAAGGGTCACTCAATTTGAAACGTAAACTCTGACTTCTATCCACAGATGCTGCCAGATCTGATCTTTCCCTACAATTTCGGTTTTTGTTTCTGGAGGAGGCGCACCTCATTTCTCAATTAGGCACTTTCCAGCCTTCTGGGCTCAGCAAGGAGTTCAAAAATATCAGTGCATAATCCATTATTTCCTCTGCTTTGCATTTTTTGGTTTTTCCTCATGTCCTCTTACTTTGTTTTCCACTTGCTCCAAGCACCATCTCGTGTTTCTCAGTTTCTTTTCTATGTCTATGTCCTTTCTCTTTAGTCCTTCTGTCATTCAATCCTTTCTGCCTTCCTTGTCCCACCCATCCCTTGCTCAGAGCTTATTCCATCTCTAAAGTTTCTTAGCCCTAATGAAGGCCCTTGAGCTGAAACGTTAACTTGGTTTCTCTCTACACTGATGGTGCTGAACCTGCTGAATAGTTCTTTCCCTTTTCTTGGTTGTTAATTAAGATTGGGGAGGGAAGTTTGGGGAGGAAACTAGAATAACATAGGGATGAGGTGGAATAGTGGTAATATCATTGTACAAGTAATCCAGAGCCCCAGCTAATGTTCTGGGGACATTGGTTTGAATCTCAACAATGACAGATGGTCAAATTTGAATTCAGTAAAAATCTGGATTTAAAGCTAGGCTAATGGCGACCATATAACCACTGTTTATTATTGTTCAAACCCATCTGGTTTACCAATGGCCCTTAGGGAGGGAAATCTGCTGTCCTTAATTGGTCTGGCCTAGTGTGACTCGAGACCCACAACAACGTGGTTGGCTCTTCACTGCCCTTTGAAATGGCCAAGCAAATTACTCTTTTTTTTTTAAAGAATTCATGGCATGTGGTCATCTCGGGCTAAGTTAGCATTTATTGCCCATCCTAATTGCCCAGAAGGCAGTTAAGATACAAACCAAACTTCTGGAGTCACGTGTCGGCCAGATTAGGTAAGAACGGCAGATCTCCTTCACTAAAGGACATTAGTGAGCCTGATAAACCAATCAGCAATGGTTTCACAGTCATTGTTAAACTCTTATTTCCAGGTTATCATTGAATTCAAATTCCACCATCCGCCATGGTGGAATTCAAATCCAGTTCCCCAGAACATTACCTGGGTCTCGGGATTAATAGACTAGTGATAATACCACTCGGGCATCACCTACCCATAGGGTAGCAAGGGTAATTAAGGATGGACAATAACGCTCTCAGATAGTGATGCCCACATCCTGTGAATGAATAAAAACAGAACTCTCCTTTCCGATAGGTGACCATTGTAAAGATTTCTTGACTCCAAAACCAGTCAGACTATCACTTCCAGTTCAATTTCTCAACTAAAGAGCTGCACTTGTAACACCGTCAAAGTAAGCAGTGACCTCGTATGGAACCCCAATTTTCTGATCATAAAGGTACAAGTGCTGCTGACTGCACAGTGCCTTTGGAAAGAGAACATAGAACATAGAACATTACAGCGCAGTACAGGCCCTTCGGCCCTCGATGTTGCGCCGACCTGTGAAACCAATCTGAAGCCCATCTAACCTACACTATTCCATTATCATCCATATGTTTATCCAACGACCATTTAAATGCCCTCAAAGTTGGCGAGTCTACAACTGCTGCAGGCAAGGCATTCCATGCCCTGACTACTCCCTGAGTAAAGAATCTACCTCCGCCATCTGTCCTATATCTATCACCCCTCAATTTAAAGCTATGTCCCCTCGTGCTAGCCGTCACCATCCGAGGAAAAAGGCTCTCACAGTCCACCCTATCTAATCCTCTGGTCATCCTCTATGTCTCTATTAAGTCACCTCTTAACCCCCTTCTCTCTAATGAAAACAGCCTCAAGTCCCTCAGCCTTTCCTCATAAGACCTTCCCTCCATACCAGGCAACATCCTGGTATATCTCCTCTGCACCCTTTCCTGTGCTTCCACATCCTTGTAATAATGCGGTGACCAGAACTGCACGCAATACTCCAAGTGCGGCCGCACCAGAGTTTTGTACAGCTGCGACATGTCAGAGGTGCCAAGTGAGAACAAAAGGATACAACTTCTGGATGAGGTCGTAGGCATGTTTGTAGTTCTGTGTGAGGAAGCAGAGGGACACGGTGGCGACAGGGTTGTGACACCAGGAACGATACAAGCCACAGAACAGGTTGCAGCTTTCCTGTAGGCAACAGAATGCAAGGAAACAATATTTTGAGTTGCTGGTTTTTAAATAAGTCAACCCATCAAGCAACGGCTTCAAACTGTGGTGCTCAGCGTACTCATTTCGAACCAAAAGCCCTCTGAATACAGGACAAGCCTATCCCATTAGGTCAGACAACACAGCACCATCTGTTATAAAAATAGATTACAGAGTGGAGATGGTCATGTTACACCTGAGGAAAAACTTCATCCTTGTAGATAAATCAAACTGACCATCATTTGATGGATAATGATATTCATTCACGCCAACGTCCCCAACTTGCCTCAGTCTGCTGAGCAGTTTGATGTACTGTGTGGTCTCCAAGTCACCAGCACAGCCGAGAGCTGACATTGGCAATATTCATTTCAGAACCATATGGTCTACATGCCAAGCATCTCTTCTATCACTGTGTATGGAAGTCTGACTCGAACTCTGTCCATGGTATGGACACCCTCTGTATCATGATGGAACCATCAAAACCATTCTCACTTCGATGGCTTGCAGCCAGAACCTGATATCCAGGAGAGTTGCACGTATGAAGAATACAACCTAATTCCGGAATTTTCCAATCTATTCAGCCCATGTGCAGCAGCTACCATCCTCTGCTGCCTCTCCATTTATCTTAGTGAGACAGCCTGCCTGTCCTTGAAGAGGTTTCTCTTAGGACATGAAACCAGAGAAGCTTGAAGTCTCTTCATTAGCATATTGAAGGCCAACAGGAGACCTGATTGGGGTACTGAAAATTGTGAGGGAATTTCAGTGAAACTGAGGGAACAGTTATTTTCATCGAAATTGTCAACTGAAGGGCATAAATTTACAATCAAAGAACGAAGGAGCAGATCGGGTAAGTAATTCCTTTGTATGTTTTAGTCCAGAGATTTGTTAGAACAAGAAGCCGTTGGGGCATAACTGATTTTAAAAGGCAAGAGGATAAATATTTGAGAAAGAATGATTTAAGGGGATACGAGAAAAGGGATTAAGTGGGTAATCCAGTCAGACAGGTGGTATAAATCTAACGTTAGAGCAATCCTCAGGATGTAAAATGGTGGGACACATTTTTGCATCTTTTGAGTATGGAGCATGTCCATCAGGTAGTGGTGCCAATTTCAATACATGCCTGATACCCATTTCCACAAATACAAATCAGATAGGATACAAAATAGACAGTGGATCTGTTACAGCCCAACAGCGAGAGTGAAAATGCACCCAACACTGAGGGACCAGCTCTGATATGCAGAAATGGAGAGAGCACAAGACAAATCGAGTCTCTTAGGGATGTGCAGAAGGATTAGAGTCTCAGCAGCTGCGAGTGGAGGCAATAGCTGTCAGGCGCCTTGGAGTTAGCAGACAAGGAAAGGGAAATTCAGCATGGGATAAGGCATTGAGGTCTAGCGTAGGACACAGCCCAACATGCAGTCAGCAGGGTGAATGGTGCGATGAGGAAAAGGAAATAGGAACTAACAATTGCAGCATCACCACTGGTCTCAGACCTGAGGTTAGGTGACACCACCAACACGATGAATTGAGGTCAGAGCTTGGAATCCTGCAATGGGCCAGCATGACTAAAGGTGTTTTTACAAAGCAGGTGATGAAGGCAACAAGGACACGGAACTCTTTGGCTTCACTGTATCGCACAAACCAAATCCCACCCATTAGTGCCAACTGCATTGATACCGAGACACAAGCCTCACCGTTGTGCGCAGGTCCTTCAGCTGGTTCCGTAGCTGGAAGAGTTCTGTTGATGTCAGGAGAATGGAGTTGAGGGTTTGAACCATGGTGGAAGCAAACTTGAGGTCCTCCTCGCGAAGGAGGATTTCGGCCATGGAATGAAAGATATTTTCGGCGTTTAATAGAAGGCACAACTGCCTAGAAATGAGGGAAATGTAAAAAGACAGTTACCAGTACAGACTGGATTAAACCATACGACCCACATAACTTGCGTTAGCAAAGCACTTTTATTACAATACATTATTCCAAGCCACCACAAAAGGAGTGATATCAGGTCAAACATAACACTGAATCATATGAGATCTAAGCAGAGATGACTCAGTAAAGGTTTAGTCAAAGAAGCAGGGATTGAAGTCCGAGCAAGAGATGGAGAGCATTAAGGAGGGGATTTCTAGATCCTAAGCAGCTGAAGACCTGCTGGGCAAAGGATAGCAGGAATGCACAAAAGCAGCCAGAATTAGGACAGTGCAGCTACTTGAGGGATTTGGAATATTGTGAGCTGTTTTGGGTCCTGTATCTAAAGGTGGTGGTGCTGGCCTTGAAGGAAGTTTACAGAATGATCTTGGGGCGTGAAGGACTTGAGGAACAGTTGAGGACTCTGGGTCTGTACTCGATGGAGTTTAGAAAGACAATGGGGGATGTGAGTGAAACTCTCAGAATATCGAGAGGCCTGGATAGAGTGGACATGGAGATGTTACCATTAGTAGGAGAGATCAAGACTTGATGGCATAGCCTCAGAGTGAAGGGACAATCGTTTAGAAGTGAGATAAGGAGGAATTTCTTTAGTCAGAGGGTGGTGACTGTGTGGAACTCATTGATATCGAAGGCTGTGGAATGTGGAAGATCACAACCAACTGTACATTGCAATAATCAAGTCTAGAGATAACAAAGGTGGAGCAGATTTTATGGGCTGAATGGCCTAATTCTGCTCCTATATCTTATGGTCTTATGTTTGTGGGGCTGGAGGAAGTTAGAGGTAAGAAGGAGCGGGGATTTTGTAAACATCAGTAGTATCAATTGATTTGCAGAATAAATAGCATATGCCCTGGTGGACAGCGTAGTGCACTTGCAAATTCCAACACCCACACAGGGTCCAGACTCACTACACCCCCGCGCCCCCTCACCTGCTTACTGCTGTCTCAGCAGCAAAATCAAAGCGCAAATACACAGAGTGCTCTGCATTTATCATAAATTGAATCTATTAACTGGAATACAGCGTTCCCAGAATCCTGAGATACCTAGCTGTACCTGCAATAAGTTACACATTGAAATGCTTCTACAAAATATTCATGAATTTAAGCAATTTTGCCAGAATATTACAAAGTTCAGTTCAGAAGAAACAAAAAGAATGTGAAACTTGAGAGTCTGTTGCCAGGTTCATCACTTTTGCACCGCGCTAGAGCAACCTCTTCTTTTGGAGTGTAGCTCCACACTACCAACAGAGCTCCCAGCCCATGAGCCAGGAATATTGATAACACAATCCACATCGTTCATACGGCCAGAAGGAAAGGGAAGCTGGAGATTTGATGGGATGGAGGAGAGTGGGAGTGGGGTGGAGGGTGTGCTAGAGGGTGAGTGGGGTGGGGGAGGAGGTTTCCAGATGGTCAGTGGGGTTTGGCATGCGGGGAGGGGGCGGATGTTTGCCAGAGGGTGTGTGTGATGGGTGTGTGTAACAGAACGTTGGGACAGTGTGGTATGTCGCAGCAAATGAGTGTTGTGGAATGGGGCAAGTGGCAGAGGTCACCTGATGCTCTTACACTGCAGATTACACTTGCGTACTGCTCTCCATATGCAAGCCTAACAACGGACACTTATTGAAACAGTACCAACATAGTCTCAGCAGAGACCGACCGGAAGCACTTTTACAATAAATGCAGCTCCATCACTGTCAATTTTATCCCGCGATAGGGCATATTCATACGTAGATTTAGCCAAAACGCAGCTTACGGGATTGGATAGATTTCCACATGCCAGGCTCATTAGGTTGGCAAATGGCAAAGGCACGTGGTCAGCCAACACAGACTGCGAACACAGCAGTCTGTTCAACTGAGCCTCACTTCAATTCTCAAAGCGCACACTGCTGTGAGGTGATGGATTCTTTTCAGTCCCCTTCAGTGTTGAATTATCATGGGAGGTCCTGGTGAAGATACATCCCAAAGGGATTTATTTTATTATATGATGCTGTTGCTTCTCCTGCTGATTCTTGGATCAGAAGGATAAAATCCTGCCAAAACTATGTAGGGCATCATCAAGGAAGCACCCGATCTACTGCGGAACAGCTAAAATCAAGAATAGGTGATACATTCACCCAGCCAACGTTCAAAATGATGTCTAAAAATAAGGTTAAACTTTAATTAAAATGGGTATTTATATGGAGCTTAGTCAGAGACAGACAATTTATCACCTGTCTGATGTCAAACACCATTAATCAGGTAATCACTCAAGTTCATTCACTGAACATTAAGAACTTTCACGACCCCATTCAAGCAGTAACATCTTTTTAATCAAATACAGTTCTGTTGCCATCAGTCCCAATTTGGAAGCAATTTTCTAACCCCACAGGCACCTTCTTCCCAACTAAATACAGCACAAAACATGAGTGGACTGAAGAAAAAACACTCACAATTAGATTGTGCCTTCGGTGACCTAATAGAGGTCTTTAAAATTAAAAAGTTTTGATCAGGTAGACACGGAAAAGATCTTCCCACCTTTGGAGGTTGTGCATTTCAGATTCCGGCATTATAAAATAGTCTCTGATGAATTCCAATAAAGATTTAAGGAGATGCTTCTTTACCCAGAAGTCAGACTGTGGGACTTGATACCACACAAAGCAGTTGAGAACTGTGCAGTATTTAAAAGGAAATGAGAGGGTGAAAGAAAGGGAAGGACACACAAAGAATAAGATGAGGTAGGCTGGGAGGAGGCTTGTGTTAAGAATAAACACTGGCAGTCTAGTTGAGTGAATGGTCCATGCTGTAAATTCTAGGTATCAAAGGACTGAAGGATTTAGCACTTTTAAATCGTTCCTTCTAGACTGCAAAAGCAGCACCCATTTTGCATCCAATTATCCACAAAGATTAAACTGATCAGCAGCATCTTGACTGATACTGGCATAGATGCCAGGAAAACCACCTGCTCGTTCAATGGTTCTGAGAAGTCCTTTAACATTTATCCAATAGCAACTGAATGCAATCAGGAAAATAAAAGGTGAGGCATTGGAACAGTTATTTGGGAGCAGATGATCAGAAGCTTGCTCCGAGATGTTTATAACATAAGAACTAGGAGCAAGAGTAGGCCATCTGCCCCCTTGAGCCTGCCCCGCCATTTAATAAGATCATGGCGGATCTTTTTGAGACTCAGCTCCACTTACACGGACTTCTCAATGTACAGGGTAAAGGATGAAGGCGTAGTTGCATTCAGAGAAGGAACTCCAAAATGTATGCATAAGCAGCTCCAGGCACGGTCACAGATTGTTCTATGGAGGTGTGCAGAAAAATGCACAACAGGCTAAAGAAATACCAAGTTCTGGGCAAGGCTTGTGGAGATCTAGGGCTGAAGGTAGATCGACAGGTAGGGTGCAGCAAGGTCGTGATGGGTTCGGAACACAAGGACGAGAACTGAAAATTGGACAAGCTGGATACTGGGAGCCAATGTGGGTGACCAGGGATAGAAGTAATGACTGGGCAAGACTTGGTGTAAGGGAATTTTGTATGACCTCAGATTTGCAGAGAATAGGTGATGAGAAATTGCTTGAATGAAATGTGGAATAGTTGAGATTGGGGGATGACAATCATACAAATGTGGCTGAGAGAGGATGGGTGGTGGTAGAGAGGCAGACATAGATGTTCTTTGATTCAGAAAGGAATGTGTGGTTGGAACCTGAGCTCTGACACAAATAAGACCCCGGAGATTGTCAATGATCTGGCCAAAGCTGAAACAGAATATAATGAGGGGGCATGGAATGGACTGTCACGTACAAGATTTATGGCTGGGGTCAACTATAATGACTTCAAACTTCCCAGCATTTAATTACTGGAAATTGTCGCTCATTTAAGACAGTATGTTTGACAAGTCGTCTGGTGTTAGAGACAGTGGAAAGGCCACCTTGGCTTCAGCTCAATATCTCGTGTCCAGGAAAGGCACTGTGAGCAAGACAGTCCTCCTTGAGCACCAAATAAAACACCATGGTAGATGGCATGTGTCTGTAACTGTCTTTCTCCACTGGGGAAAAGGAGGAGAGGATCCATATTTACTTTGTGTAGAGCAGTTGACGCAAGCAGACTGATTGTGTAGGACTAGTCACTCCGCCATTTTGTGGGAATCCTTCAGCTTCAAGCAGCTAGTTTGGAAAGACATTGCACACCACTGTTTACTTTTACAAGGACTATAGAAGTAGTTTCCATAAAAGCACAGGAATTGCTCGATGGTAAAAGAACGTGGTTAATTTAGTTTGCCTTCGACCTTCTTGACAGTCGCAAACTGTAATAACAGATTTGTTGGCCACTCATAGTAATAAATCTATTATTGTAGAACCTTGGTGAGTTGAGGAGAATCCCAGTTATGCAGAACTTTGGGAACCATAGGTTTCAGACTTACCTGATCCTCTCAAGCACTCAAGTACTGCATGCAAGGTATCAAATTTTACACATGTTGCATCTGAAAATATTACTCAGAAATCTAATCTTCACTTGAATGAATCAATACCATTTTTTCCCAGATTGATCAATCGCTCACTGAGTTACTGTTTTCTTAAAGTTATCCCTTTTAAATACAGGCCACATCTGGCATCAATACAAATGCAGTCACAAACTGCTCTTGGACTAATCAATGCTGGTTACAACCCATTGTAATTTTCATCCAAATGGGCACTCTCTTTTAATATTTCTGACAAAAAGCAGCATAAAAAACACTTCCCAGGAATCTGTCAATGATCACCAAGTGGATTGTGAACTCATGTTGGAAAAGATACCAATACCCCTGCTGAGTAAATAGGTGCATCTTCATTTTCTTCTAGTTTAGAATATCTCAAATAAACAGAGGTCATTAGCTCAGTGAGATGAAATGCACTCTTTTCTTACAGTCAGTGAAGATGTAGCCCAAACTCTGTGCGAACACAGCCTCAGAGGCACATCAGATGACTCAAGTCGCGTTCAGTGATTTGCCATTTTGTTCATCAGCTAAGAAACCCCTCATAGTTCTTATCGCTTGTGTGCAGACACACCATCGTTCAATGTTGATGCAAACCCTTCCTTCTTAGGCAGATCCTCAGGATCAAGGATGACTTTCTTCCATTCCACTGGTTTAGTCTTGAGGTAACTAATCAGTCCACTTCTGGATATACATACCCTGTCCCAGCTGAGGCGGATAGTCCTCACTGAAGTGCACGGCAGGATCCTTTGGTTTCCACATCCTTCTCTTTCACTGTTTGCACTCAGCCTCTATGTGGGTCTGTTGGAGACACTCAATGGTTGTCTCCTTCACGGATAGAGTCGCACAGCATGGAAACAGCCCCTTCAGCCCAATCTGTTCGTGCCAACCAGATTTCTTAAACTGAACTAGTCCCACTTGCCTGTGTTTGGCCCATAAAGCTTTTCTAACAACGTACCTGTCTAAAAGTCTTTTCAACATTTCTTCTCCAAATCGGGACATCTTGAGCGAAAGATTCATGATTGATAGGATACTGTATTTCCACGGGAGGCTTTGAGGACATTCTTGAGGCTTTTCTTCTCCTCACCCAGTAGCCAGTTGTTGCGAAGAAGCTTGGAGCAGAGTGCTCATTTTGGAGGTCTTGAGTCAGACTTGAAGGCCACATGGCCTGCCCAAAGCAGCTGACTGACTGTACCAGTGCTTTGATGTTTAGGATGTCTGCCTGAAAGAGGACACTGATATTGGAGCGTCTACCCTACTAATGGGCTTGCAGGGTTTTGGATAGGCACCAGTGGTGATATTTCTCTAGGAGTTTATGTTTGCCGTATATTGCCCTTAGCTCTGATGAGTGCAGGAGGGCTGATATCACTGCTGCTCTTTAGACCCTGAGGATGGTGGCAGGATTAAGGTCTTTGCTTCCAGTGTACCAGCGCAGCCCTTGAGCTTCTGAGGGACAGAGTATTTGATGTACTCTGTCCCTCAGACGCCCAAGGGCTGTGCTGGTACACTGGAAATAAAGTTGGAATTGCTGGTGTCTGCCTTAGCTAAGAGGAAGCTCCCAAAATCTGGGAAGCGCTTGTCATGATTTTCAATAGCCAGAGGGACAGTACTGTATGGTGAGATCAAACTAGGAGAGGATCTTTGCCTTGACATCAAACTAGGCATCGCAATACTGAGTGCATGGCTACCCCAGCTCCAATCTTGTGAGGTCACACCATGAGTTAGTTTCACAAGGCACAAATGGAGGGAGTAAGAGGGCAAAGCTGGCTTTAAACCATACTTCGGGCTGCCTTCTTTAAACACAGAGTTGCAAAGTTAGTGGAGAGCCAAGACTGCCATTTCCAACTGCGCCTTTGAGTTTCTCTGTCCCGTAACACCGGGGCTGCAGGGTCCAGGTCCCTCAGCAGTGACTGACACTGAACCTGGGCCTACGGCATTCCTCTAAATGTGTTCGAGCTTTTCAGTGAATCCCAAGAGATTGTACCTCATGTTTTGCATAAAATTCTCGGATACAGTGACTGCGTCATCTCAATAAATGGTAGGTTTTAGAAACAGTTCTAACGCGTATAGTCTGTTCAAGATAAGAAAGTATGAATTATCACAAGCGATGGAGAGAATTTGCTCCCCAGCACCAAGCTGACACTGTGATTGTAATTTCAGCAAACTGCTGTTGCCTGGGGCTCAATAAATCATACTGAGCCATGAATGACTTGTCTGTAGGAGGCTGGGATGCCATCCCTTCCTGCACGGAGACATTGGCAAGCACTGAGCTGGAAGAGCTGTTGCCTGGCAACCAGGCCGTGGCTGATGAGTGCCGCTCTGTATCCCAGAATAAGGAGATAGTTGAGAGTGGTTTTTTTGGGGGGGGGGGGGGGGGGGGGTGGGTGGCGCTGGTGGAATGAGGTGATGAATGGCTTCCTACTCGGCAAACAGAAACACCAAGGGGAGAGCTCAGAGCTGAACTTGGCAGGCAGTGGGGGCGGGGTGACGCCGCAAACGAAATGCATAATATTAAACACTAACCAAGAATTTTCAGCCGTTATTCTCCCGATTGAAGTGTATGAAGATGCACCAAGTGAGCAAACATGCAGAGGAGAGATAAAATACATCTGGTGATTTCAATTTGTTCAAGATAACGACTCTCTTCATTGCCTGCACTTACCAAACAAAAGGGAATTTCTCTCGGTCTATATGCTAATTTTAAGTAGGACAATAGATGCAGTGCTACAATTTTGCTCAGCACCTCTGGAAGAGAGAAGAATAAAATCAAGCAGGGTTTGCCCATCTTCAGGGGTACATGAACACAGCTGGGTGGGGGGAACCGGCCTGAGCTCTGGATGATTTGTCAATGGGCTGCCTGAACAGAAAAGGTCAACCTCGTCAGAACAGGGGGAGAAAGCACATCATCATCTGTCGATAATGTGATTGTTCCTAATGTCAGTTTCACTGCGAAATTACTGTTTGCTCCCATCAGATGTTATAGTAAACAGGAGAAAGGGGAGAGCTTCAGCTGAGGCAAGGAAGGTAAGTGACAGTACAGGACAGAACAGATGGGAGGGGACAGCTGAGTGACAATACAGGAGGCGAGGGGAGGACTTCAGTGTAGGACAGAGAGTGGATTTACAGTAAAGCAGAGGAGGGGAGGATACTAGTGTAGGAGAGGAGAAAGGAAGAATTTGAATGACCGCACAAGGGAAGACAGGAATGCTGTAACAACAGCAAGATGCCAGTGTGGGAGGACAAAGGGAAGGGGATGAAGAAAGGCTAAGGAGTGTTGAAATGGGGTGGGCATGAGTAAATAACCCCAGTGAAGGAGAGGAGAGGGAAGACCTCTAGAGTAGGAGAAGTCAGGAAGGGAGAACGGAGGGGACACCTGCAATTAAGGAGAGGAAAGCTATAATGTGGGAGGGAGAGAGTGGTGAACAAAATTGATCTCAAGCAGATACACAATAGAAAACTGTCAGTTTGTTTTGCTCAAGATGAATTTATATTCCTATAATTTTGTTCACAAAATGTTGGTTGAGGTCAGGGCAGGACTGGGACTTGACTATCCTCACAATGTTCAGGAAGAATAGAGTAACAGCCTCAATACAAAAACCGAAATGATGATTAGGCGGGCAAAGATTAAAATAAACTTGACTGGAAAAAAAGCCAATTTCATCAGCACAAGAGAATCAGTCCAATAAACTGGCAACAAAAAGTGACAGATAAGACAGTGCACAAACAATAAGATTGATTCAAACTTAAATGTACAAACCAAACCCACATTTCCATGTGAAAGAGGGGCTGAGGTAAAGGCAATGCATAATAAGCTGAAGTACCTTAGGTGAGTACAGAATTTAAAATTCAAATAAGATTTCAAGAGATATTCGACAAATCTCGGCTTTAACAAAGAAAATCAATGTTAAAAATACACAGGAAAGGATAAAGGTTGGCTGATAATTTTTTTTCTGAGGAAAGGACATCATCTTAGCGAGAAATAGTTCAGATACAACACAAATATATTTCCAAAGTCCAATGGAAGTGGTCCAAGATGTTATTAAGCAGCAACCAGATAGGATAACTTATATAAGGAGGGCGACTAAACCTGTTGATGGTACTTAAAAGTGGAAAAGGTGCTGTGCTGAGAGATCACTGAGGGAAGTCAGAGTGAGCCATAATATCAGAAGGACATGATTACACTGGAAAGGGTGCAGAGGAGATTCACCAGAATGTTACCTGGGATGGAAAAGCTCAGTTATGAGGAGAACAGGATAGAATCATAGTATCCCTACGGAGTGGAAGCAGGCTGTTTGGCCCGTCTTGTCCACACTGACTGTCTGAAGAGCATCCTACCCAGACACCCCACCACCCTATCCTTATAACACAGCATTTCCCACGGCTAATCCACCTAACCTACACATCCCTGGACACTGGACAATTTACCACGGCCAATTTAATCTAACCTGCATATCCTTGAACTGTGGGAGGAAATCAGAGCATCCGGAGAAAACCAATGCAGACACGGGGAGAATGTGAAAACTCCACACAGATAGTTGCCAGAGGGTCGAATCGAACCAGGGTCCCTGACGCTCTGAGGCAGCAGTGCTAACCACTATGCCACGCCAGGGATAGGCTGGGTTGTTTTCAAATCCTTGGAGCAGAGGAGGCTGAGGGGGTATCTGACTGAGGTGTGCAAGATTGCGAGAGGCACAGACGTGGTGGATCACAACAATCTTTTCCCCATGGCAGGTGTGTCTACGACCAGAAGGCACAAGTTTAACATGAGGAACAAGTGGCTTAGAGAAGATGCGAGAAACATTTTTTTCTACCCAGTGGATGGTATAAATATGGAACTTGCTGCCTGAGTGGGTGGTGGAGGCAGAGACTCTTGCAACATTTAAAAAAGTGTCTGGATGAGCTCTTGAAATGCTAGGGCATAGTCGGCTATGGATCAAGGCCAATAAATGGGATTAGTATAATTTGGTGTTGGTTGGCATACAAGTGGTGGGTCGAAGGGCAAGTTTCTATGACCACGTTGGAGGACTGGAAAGTTGCCAACACAGCGTCTCTGCGCAGTAAGGGAATGTTAGACCAATCAGCCCAACTTTAGTACAGGGTAAGCTTCTACCATCCATCATAAGGGATGTGTTAATGTTTATTAATAAAGACAAGGTTAATTAATGAGGCAGATTTGCAAACCAAACACGTATCTGACCAATAGAAATGCGGTCAATGCTGTGACAATAAGTTTTCAAAAAATATTTAGGAAGAGCCACATCGTATGATTAACTGATAAAACTAAGGCACACAGAATTAATTGGAATGAGAACAAGGAGGAATTTGGGATCTTAGCTCATATAACGGTACTTGCTTGAGAAGCTTAAAATATGGATACCATAAAGGATAAAAACAATGGTAGTCAGAAAGAGTGCATTAGAAGCAATGAACGTGAAGATTAACTGCTCACACTGGAACAAGTCAAAACATTTGCCGACTTTGGACAGATAATAACAAAAGTGATTTGAAATTATGGCAGATAGTAAGTCAGAAGGAATTTTGTGAAGATGAAGCATGTGCGTATTAGAAAATTCAAGCGTACAACAAGGAAAACCTCATAAGGTGCTACGTTTTATCCACTTCCTTGCACTGCTTCTGAAATCTAGACAATAAACAAAGATTTATGTAAGAAAATAAAGGTCTAAAGAAACGTAGTATGTTAAGACTTAAATTTAAAATGCCATATACAAGTGTAATGAAGAAGTGCTTGAAACTGCAAGAGCAAGAAGAACTCTTTAAAAATGGCATCAGAAAAGAAAATGTGCGTATTCCAACCATTTGATCCAAGTTGAAAAGCTATGGACATCTCTTCTAGAGGGTAGCTGGACAGCAGCAAAGGGACCAACCTGGCGCATAGTTAGTCGATAAATGTTACAATAGTTGCAGATGAGCTACAGTGAATGTGCGTGGATATGAGCACTGAGACATTCTATACCAGCTGATCTGCTGGTGGGAGCAGCAGCATAAGATTGAAGGGCTTTGGCTACTTTGGAACATTCAAACAATGAACAAGAGTAGAGCACTCCACCCTTTGACCTGCTCTGCCATTCAAGAAGGTCATAGCTGATCTGATTTCAACCTCAACTCTACACTTCTGCATATCCCCGTTAATCTTCCAACTCCTTGGTAATCAAGAAGCTACTTACCCCTGCCTTAAAATCATTTAAAAATTCTACATCCACTGCCTTTGAAGGAAGAGAATGCCGAATAACAGGTCCACCACTGTTGGCCCCACACTCAGCCAATTATTTCAACATTTCCCTGTGTCTTGTGAACCCAGAACATGAACTAAAGGGACTTTAAGCAGTCCAGCACACCCATATTGAGCTGCTTTGAGTATTTACAGCAGTGTTTCATTCTGCATTTCTTTCCACCAGTACAGCTAAAAAGATGCGCGATCTGGACAATAGGCTTGGGCTGACAAGTGGCAAGTAACATTCACGTCACACAAATGCCAGGCTGTGACCATGACCAATAAGAGACAGTCTAACCACGGTCCCTTGACATTCAATGGTGTTACCAACACTGAATCCCCCACTATCAACATCCCAGGGGGTTACCATTGATCACAAATTCAACTGGACTCTATACGTAAACACAGTGGCTACAAGAGCAGGTCAGAGGCTAGGAATACTGCAGTGAGTAACACACCTCCTGACTCCCCAAAGCCTGTCCACCGTCTACAAGGTGCAGCTCCAACAACAGTCAATAAGCTTGACACCACCAGGACTGCCGAAGTTCACCAAAGATCCTCAGACAGCACCTTTCAAACCCACGACCACTTCCACATAGAAAGACAAGGGGCAGCAGATATATGGGAACACCACCATGTGCAAGTTCTCCTCCAAGTCACTCACCATCCTGACTTGAAAAAATATTGCATTCCTTCACTGTTGCTGGGTTAATATCACACAGGATGCAGCTGTTCAAAAAGGCAGCTCACTGCCACCTTCTCAAGGACAACTAGGGACGGGCAATAAATGCTGGTTCAGCCAGCGACGCCCACAGCCCACAAATGAATAAATTAAAACAAGCTGGCAATCTGAGCTCCCAATGAAATTCAGTCATTTGAGTGATGCGGACAACCGGGAAGGGTAGCGAGTCTGTAAGCAAGTGCTTAGTGGGCAGAAAAGGTGGTTATGTAAGCTTACAAAGAGATCTTGAACAATTGGATCAATGCGCTAAGGAGTGGCAGATGGAGCTGAAGTTAGATAAATGAGGGGTATTGCATTTAGGTAAAACAAACAAGGGCAGGACTTATTCTATTAAAAGTAGGGCCTTGGGTAGTGTTACAGAACAGAGAAACCTAAAGGTTCAAGTGCCTAATTCTTTGAAGTTTGTGTCACATATCAATAGGGTGGTTAAGGCGGCATTTAGCATGCTTGCCTTTATTGCTCTGATCTTTGAATATAGGAGTTGGGACTTCATGTTGGCGAAGCCTTTTCTGGAGTACTATGCCCAGTTCTGGTCTCCCTGTTACAGAAAAGATATTATTAAATCGGAGGGGGTTCAGAAAAGATTTACGAAGATGCTGCCGGGAATGGACTCAGAGAGAGGCTGGATAGGCTGGGACTTTTTCTGCTGGAGCTTAGGTTGGGAGGTTACCTTATAGAGGTTTATAAAATCATGAAGGGCATAGGTAAAATGAATGACAGGTGTCTTTTCCCTAGGGTGGGGGATTTCAAGACTAGGGGCATATTTTTAAGGTGAGAGGAGAAAGATTTAAAGAAGACATGAGGGACAACTTTTCTTATACAGAGTGGCTTGTGTTTGAAAAGTACTTCCAGCAGAAGTGGTGAATGTGGGTGCAGTAACAATGCTTAAGAGACATTTGGATAAGTGCGTGAACAAGACATGTTTGGAGGGATATGGGTCAAGCACAGACAGATGGGACTTATTTAGTTTGGGATTATGGTTGGCATGGATTGGTTAAACCAAAGGGTCTGTTTCCACGCTGTATGGCTTTATGACAATTAGGAGGACAGAAAATACCGGTGGGCGGGGAGGGAAGTGTTACAGAAAATTACAAGTAGTTGACAATTGTCCAATGAAGTCAAATAGAAGGAAGAAATAAATCCATCCACCAACCCATGGTGGATGTAGATTCAACTTTCGAAACAACATGTAATGTAGACTTGAAAAGGAAATGAGAAAAGAGTAATGAGAAAAGGAAAATTATGGGAAAATTGGATAGCTCTTTCAAAGAGTTGACACAAGCATGTTGGGCATTTTATGAAGGCATTAAAAAAGATCAAGCTGAATTGTATGATTGATAGAATGTAAATGCAGATTATTTGTGGAATCGCTTCATAGACATTTCTACTTCAAGTTTAGTAATAGGTCAGCTTCAGGATCAGTGCTCTTGTTAATGAGCACCATTCAAGAGCCTTCACTAAACACACGCTATGACAGTACAAATAGGACTACAACTAAGAACAGAGATTGCCTGGAACAATATACTCTGCTCAAAATGAAAGTGCTGTTATGGAAAGTTATTTGACATCAGTTATTAAGACTATATATCCATCTAGACATTAAAATACACTGGACAAGTAGCGGGTCATAGGTGCGTGGGAATACTGAAACGTTTGAAATGCAATAGGGGAGCTTTGAAAGGATGATTTGTGGTGTTCAGCGCACATTTGGAGAGAATTGTCAGGGTATGACAGATGGTGGCGAGGTATTAGGGTGTGGCAGCAGGAGGCAGGTATACGTGGACTCTGGATTATGAAGTTAGTTGGCATGGGGTAAGTACCAGGATCCAGGGTGGGCACAGGAGCAGTTTCATTGTGTCACTGATAAAACTAACAGGAGATTCTTTGGTGCAGGATTGCAGTGGGTGATTGATTTGAAAGGAAGAAGGATATACCTGTGTCTTTTTAAGCACTAGAGGCATCCCAACATGGCGTACACAACCCCATGCTAGACAAAACCGAACCTTAATGTAAAACGGGATTGCTTTTGATTGCTAAGGACTTTGAAAATGTAGGAGAAAAGCATTCAAGCAAATAAAATCTGCTTTCCAGATACAACTGGGTTCATAAGTAGAGTGGGGCAGGTTTGACCATTATTAATAACTCCTCGGTGGAGTCTGGTGGAACACTGAGTTGTAGGAGACTGGTGGTAGAAAACCAAATCTGAATTTTGTTGCTGAGGGTGAGTGGTGTTGTGAAGCAGTGTCACCAAACTGAGCGACCAGGGAGGATTGCTTGGCAGAGCTGCGTTTGACAACATGAAAGTGTCATATCAGAGCGTGTCAAAGCACTTCACAACCAAGTAAGTGTAGTCACAGTTTAATGAAGGGAAAGAGGCTGCCAAGGTGCGTGCAGCAAGTTCCAAAGTAAATAACCAGCAATGTTGACTGAAATCTAAATATTGGCCGGGGACTGGAGGGAACACTAACAGTGGGATCTTTTGATCCCACCTCAGACAGATCAGGCCTTAGATTAACATTTCATCTGAAAGGTGGCACCTCCAACATTGCACCAATCCCCTCGGTTCTGATTGTAGATATTTTTAATTGACGCGTTCAGGCAAGAAATGAAACACAGCTGGAGCAGGTGGGATGTGAATCCGGGCCCCAGCATTGACACAGAGACTGCCACAGCTCCACCTCAAAAGCTAGCTTACTCTATTGGTTGTGAGATTATTGAACCTACGACTTTCTGACTCTGATGATGCTTTCAACTGAGTCACATCTGCCAAGCTTAGACAATATTAACAATTTAAACAAGAGACTGCAGCAGGACAAAATAGCTGAGAGAAGAAATTGCTGGACAAAGAGAAAGATACTTCTTGCTCACGGTAGAAGACAGAGTTTACTCCATATAAAGTAATGTTTCAGTTTGCTGTGGTGCAGCTGTATCCTCTTAAGCACAGAGTCAAATTATTAAGTAAACAGGCTAAGACAGAAAATTAAACTGTTATTAAGATAGAATACTTTGCCAATTGGTACTTTGTCGTTAAGCACAATTTATGTGCCAGAGATACCCACTTTTTGAGAATTTGCATATTTTGAATATATTATCAGATGATCCGTTGTATTGTTGATGGTGAGTTGCACATTTTGTCTTATATCCTGTAAAATATCTGATGTAGTATTAAGGTGAATATGTGTCCCACTGAGACCACGGATACCTAATTGCTGAGTAAATTCATCAGTGTTTAGAGCTCAAACCACCTAGTGAAAAGAAAGATAATTGTGGTTATTGCAGATCAGTCATCTCAGTGCCCCCACCACAGGACATTTCTGCAGGAGTTCCTCAGGGTAGTGTTCTAGGCCCAACCAACTCCAGCTGCTTCATCAAAACGTCAGAAGAGGGAAGGGTTACCGAGGATTATACAATGCTCAATTCCAAGTGCAACCCATAACAAAATTAAGCAAATGTGCTTTGAAGCAGTAGACCTGCACAATAAAAATGCTTGGGATAATAAGTGGAAAATTACTGATGTGCCATGAAATGCCACGCAATGAAATCTCCAAGTGCAAACAAGATCCATTTCTTTCCATACAGTATGTAAAGTTACCCTCTGAATTGTACATCATCCTGAATGTACATTTATAATGTGACAATGCATACTTTTGTTAGATACAGCACTCTTGGATAATTTAATGAGAGCCTGCATGATGTTAATTAAAGTCACAGACACCATTGTTAGACCAAATGTATTGTTCTGCCTTCCACTCTAACCCTCCATGACACGACCCTTCAACTCTTCCACGTCTTTCTAATGTCCTCCACCCCATGAACCTCGAAATCTTGATGGTTTCTACAATTCAAGCCTCTTGGGCAGCCCTGATTTATCAATTAACAACCATGCTGTCAGCTAACCAGGTCCCAAACTCTTGAGATTCTTCCCTGAAACCACTCTGCACTTCACTCCTCCTTTAATATGCACTTCAAAGCTCAACTCTTCCCTATACTTCTTTCTTGGGCACCAAATTTAGTTTGGTAACTCTGGGCCATCTTACAACGTTCGTGCAATGTATGAAGACAAGTTGTGACTGTTGTTTATCTTGGTGCTTACTCATGGTGGCTCAGTGGTTAGCACTGTTGCCTCACGTCGTCAGGGACCCAGGTTCGATTCCACCCTCAGGCAGCTGTCTGTGTGGAGTTTGCACATTCACCTTGGGTTGGCGTAGGTTTCCTCAAGGAGCTCCGGTTTCCTCCCACAGTCTATAGATGCGCAGGTTAGGGTGGATTAGCCATGCTAAAAGTCCATAGTGTCCAGGGATGTGTAGGTTAGGTGCATTAGCCATGGGAAATGCAGGGTTGCAGGGATAGGTAGAGGGGTGAATCTGAGTGGGATACTCTCCGGAGAATCAGTGTGGAAGCATCATTAGAGTCAGAAAGTGGTAGGTTCAATAATCTCCTAACCAATAGAGTAAGCTAGCTTTTGAGGTAGAGCTGCGGTAGTCTCTGTGTCAGTGCTGGAGACCCAAATTCACATCCGTCCTGCTCCAGCTGTGTTTCATTGCTTGCAGACGTTTCGTCACCATTCTAGGTAACATCATCAGTGCACCTCCGGTGAAGCATCGGTGTTCTGTCCTGCTTACTATCTGTGTGTCTCGGTTTGCTGGCGTGGGTGCCAGCACTTGGTAGCTAGTTGGTGTTCGTGAATCCTGATGGCTAGTTTCCTTCCTTCCCTATGTAATGTTTTTGGCACTCTTTGCATGGTTTCTTGTAAATACTATTGGATATTGTTAGTTGTGATTGTCGGATCCTTTATTCTCATCAGTAGCTGTTGTAGTGTAGCTGTCAGTTTGTCGGCTACCATGATTCCTAGGGGGCGCAGTAATCTGGTGGTCATCTCAGATACGTCCTTAATGTATGGTAGGGTGACTAGTGTCTCTGGACATGTTGTGTCTTCCTGTTGTGGTGTGATGTCTGTTATTGGCAGACTATGCTTTTGGAACCAACATTATTTACCAGATACCATGCAAAGACTGCCAAAAACATTACATAGGGCAAACTGGAAGGAAATTAGCCATCAGGATTCACGAACACCAACTAGCTACCAAGAGACATGACTAGCTATCACTCATTTCAATACACATGGACAAAGACGGACACCAATTCGACTGGGACAATGTAGCCATCCTGAGACTAGCCAAGCAAAGACACGCACAAGAATTCCTGGAGGCCTGGCACTCAAACCAGAACTCCATTAACAAACATGTAGAGCTAAACCCCATATACCAACCACGAAGAAACAAATCCCCAAGTGATGCCACCCACCCCTGCAAACAGAGACACACAAATAGCAAGTGGGACAGACCACCAACACCTCACCGGAGGTGTACTGATGATGTTATTAGTATGACGATGAAACGTCTGCAAACAAACTTACCAGCTCGGCAAGCAAGTCAGCAACCGCATGTAAGTCATTATTTGTTTGATAATTACAGGCTTGGCTCCCCCAGTTGTCTTGCTGTGTAACAATTTATAGCCCAGACTTCAGTGTCAAGTCAGCACCATGACTGCCAACATTTGGTCAGGTCCTTGGGACATCTGAGAAAAGCAGTCAAAACCGTTAACTGCAGCAGTTGTTATTTCGATTCTTTCCAAATTCATAGAATCCTTACAGTGTGGCAGCAGGCCATTTGGTCAGTCGATCCCACCCAGACCCACTCCCTCTATCTTATCCCTGTAACCCTGCATTCTCCATGGCTAACCCATGGAGAAGCATACACATCCCTGGAAGTATGGGCAATTTAACATGGACAATCTACCTAACCTGCATTTCTTTGGACTGTGGGAGGAAATCAGAGCACCTGGAGGAAACCCGTGCAGACACGTGGTGAACGTGCAAACTCAACACAGTTGCCAGAGGCTGGAATCGAACCCGGGTCCCTGGCGCTGAGGCAGCAGTGCTAACCACTGAGCCACTATGCTGCCCATTGCAAGTCAAAAACTGGGTCAGAGCTGCTTGGAGTGAGAGGGATGGAAGAGACCACCATAGGTGGAGCTTAGGTACATCAAGGTGAGGATCATAATGCTTGGAGCAAAAAAAAAATTAAATTCTTCCTATTTCAAGAATTTTGCCAAAAGACCAGGGATCCCTCTCAATGCCAATACCCACTTCAGTCTCAACACCTACACCTCTGCCCCAAGTTCAATCTTTGACCCCAGCATCAGTGTAGTCAAATCTAAAATGACATTGACATGGAATGCTGTAATGTCAGACATACTGTCCGCATGGCCCAAGGTTGCCAATCCTGGGTGATGGGGTTTAATCAGATGACCGTTTGCTTCGAACTGTCTTGCCCAATTAAACCTTCCTTTGCACCTTGTCATTCAACAAACTTTAGAAATAATAATCAGAACTGCTCACAGAAAAGATTAGTAACAGATGAAACTTTAGCGTCACCATGACTTTTCTCTCCGACTGTGTCGAAAGCATTAATCTTTAATTCTTGGACATACCATGACTGTATTTAATGAGAGTACTATTCTGAATGGATAAGTTTAAAATGAGCCAAAAGGTCATTTCTAGATACAAACTACCATTGACACAACTAAATCACATTAATTCCATTCAATGATCAGCACAAGCAAGTATTCAAAAACATAAAATGGATAAAGCACTGAAACTAGGAGTGTACAATTATATAATTCAGCAAACAAATGCATCGTGGCTTGGCAGCAATGCACAAAGTAGATAGTGGGACTACTTTTTAAACAGGTTTGGCTCGGAAGCCAAATAAATACATGGTCAGGAGACAATCTGACAGTATCAGGAACCTAAGAAAGCATATTGGACTTGTGAAACCAATCTGACTGTCAATGTGAAGAGGCAAACTATCTAGAACTGCATATGTCAGGAAAATTCAGTTCCTAGCCTAGAACAATAACCTAGACTGTACCAGACCATACCAGACCTAGTCTGGTGAAGAACTAAACCATTCATATCGCAGATCTATCTGAGAAATGGCATCCTTTAATTGAATATAGCCCCCAGCAATCACAAGAGCATGTTAGCTTGGTCTGCTATAGTGGACTTGTCTATTTGTCAGAGGAATCTACAGCTGAACACTGGTGGCAGCAGTGGAGAAAACTGGACTGAAGGTCATCGCTTCACAGCCAAACAATCACATGGAACTAAGGTAGACCATGGGTTGAAGAAAGACTGAAAGAAATAAAGAAAGAACACTTTGAAACCAAAGGAGAGTACTCCTTTTTAAACAGTGCCTTCTGTAAGCTCCATTCACACAGTGACAATGTTAAGTATTGATCTTTAGCCAGGAGGCACAATCCCAACGGCTGTCTTGCCTGAGGGCAACTCTGAAGAATGGTATAACTGAGTCAGTGCCAGTGATTCCCTGCAATGAGGTCATGTAACTGTAGGCATCTAACCCTCCAAATGAAAAACACGTCCCTCCCTGCAGTGCACTTTTGAACGCAGTTGACTAGCGACTTCTTGGTGGTGGTAACGATGTCGGAAGTGCGGCTGGGCCAGTTAGCAGGACACTTCAGGCTGTTTGTTAATATGGCAGGCAGGAAGCAGCTAGGAGCCCAAGTTGGGTGAGGAGCCAAGCTCAGTCTCTGAATTGGGCCATGCCAGAGTTTCAACAGCTGCATCAGCAGCTCTTTCAAAAGATACATGCGAAAATTGGACCTTGTTAGCTTGCAGCTATGCCCAAGGGATGGATCTTGCATTCCAGGAGCCTCCTGTTTAATCAGTGAAGTTTGGCAAATCCAGTCTAACGTTGTATTAAACAGAAAGTTTGCTGCACCATTTGCTTTGAGTACATCAGCCACAAATAGACTTGAGGGTACTAGAAGTGTTCATGCGTTAGAAAATAGGGGTCCATATGTTGAATGAATTAAATTAACATTCACCTATTCCCAAAACACCTCTTGACAAGGTAAAAGATTGAAGATATGAAAACAACGAGATTTTACACTCTTGCAAACTCACTCCATCGCTTAACTATTAAACAGGCGTGGCTATGTACTGACCATCATTCTTGGAATCACTGATTCAGCATTCAGGAATAATCCACAGAACAGTTTCTTTCTGCTTCTCCACAGTGCCGGGTGGAGGGTAGAGGGAAAGGAAGGGAGTCAAAGGTAGACAACAATTTTTTGTGTGACAAAAGCCTGAGGCAGGCCACTTTTCTGTATAGCAACAAGGACTACTTTATTTGTTAATCTAAAAGCAAAAACAGAGTGAAAATTTGCAGGAAGGCAGTGACTCCTCAGCAACCATATTATGGAGAAGGCACATGTGACATTTTGGAATTAGGCATTCCATTCAGATGGCCAACTTCCAGGAGTTTAGTCCTTTCCTCAGTGAAGCATAGTGGGAGAAATATTCACAGTGTGCCCACTTCCGTATAACCATGATCCATCAGCCCTACAATTGTACAGTCTGCCTTTTCAAACTGGGGCTGAACCTGGATAGAGTATTTTTAATTGTATTTTTAAGATAATCTGATGGTGACTTTTAAGTCATCACTAGAGATGGTCACTGTGAAGTATTTTAAGGGAATAAATTGAGAGCACTAAACTAGAAGTATATTGACACTGATATATTTTACCTAGCTTGAAGTTTTCTCTGTAACAAAGCCATGGAAACCGAGAGACAGCAGAGTGCAAGTAGTAGAGTGGGATGATGCTGACACATCAGTTTACAAATATCTTCATCTATCTGAATGGATATAGCATTTAACAAGTGTGCTGGTGACATCTTGTGGCAAATCATTACTTAATTATATTGATACCTTGATTAAAACAAAGTTCAAACCCTTGCTGTGATTAAATGTCAATCTATCGCTGAAAAATTGGATGTAGGTTAAGATGCAACCTCACTTGGGAGCACTAACAAGACCAGTGATCTTTTGAAAGCACTTCAACAATTTCAAAGCCGAGAGTGAGGTGTGCACAGATTGTGTGACATCCAACAGATTCAATCACATCCTTCAAACCTCTCTTTGTTATGTTCATGTAACATTGCCTGGTTATAAGTAGTAGATTTTTCAATAAAATCTGAAAAGTGATTGTCCCAGGTAAACGCTCAGCACAGATTCAGTTTCATAATAAAATGGAGTGAAATGGCGACCTGAGGATATTAAAAAATATACAGGTGACAATGACTCATACACGGTCAAACCAACAGAGCTGCATCCTTGCAGTTTGCGCCACCTCACTGCTTTGATGTAGCCAGACTTGGGTTTCAATCACCCCTCTCAAAATCTGCTGACTTGGTCTGGGTGACAGATCCACCATTGTCACCTCCCCTTTAGTACCTCACCAAATTCATCACGCTACATGTCCGAAGCAAAAACGTGAGCGTAAAACTTTCATTGTTGGAGAAACCCATCAGGTTCTTTAGTGTCTTGCAGGAAAGGAAACCTGTTGGTCTGATGCTATACATGGTTCTAATCCCACACCAGTGTGACTGATTCCTAATTGCTCTGCTCTCTGAAATGATTGGACAAATGACCGAACCTCGAGAAGACAGTTTCCCCACCATCTTCTCAGGGTAACAGTGGAGGGGTTGAGAGTCCTTTGATAGTGGAGGGTTTGTGGGGGGGGGGGGCGCGTGTTGGCAAAGAGGCGGCGGTGAGAGCACTGTGACAGTCGGAGGAAGGCATGGGAGACCTATGGTAGCGGTTGGGTGGGAGGCAGGGGAAGGAATGAGAGTCCTGTGATAGTGTTGGGTGGGAATGTGGCGGAGAGGTGGTGGTAGCCTATGATTTGGGGGGGGGGAGGGGGGTGGCAGGGGGAGGATGGAGGGTGAGGAGGTGACAGGCTATGGCAGTGAGGCCTGGGAAAAGGAGAACTCAGGAAGCAAAGCAAGAGAGCTGTTTAATTCAGAGCTTTTAGGTAAAAAGCACCGACCTTCCTATTCAGTTTTCTCAAGACAGGATTCAGGCTTCTAGGTGTGGACAGTTAGGCCTCGTCCATTATTAAAACATGCTGCAGTTTTAGCACTAAGTGGGAGCTCCAGTAGCAGACATTGTTGCCTTGTTGCTTGGCTGGCAATTGAAGGGGGGGCGGGGTGCTAAGTTGTGCAAGGGGAAGGGATAGCAGTGAAGTGCAAGAGAGAGAAAGAAAGAGACAGAGAGAAAGAGTAGGAAGGGGAAAAAGAAGTGTGACACTTGTTTATTATCTACTTTTACCTGCCTTTGTTTCATATTCCTATAGAGCCTTATCCAGTGACAAAGAACAGTCCTGAAGATTTCAATCCAAAACCTTCTGTGGACAGAGTTCCAGATTTCCTCATGCGTTTTCAATTCCCCTGCATATCGCTTCACTCTAACATTTGAGTTGTGCCAGAACAGAAGCATGCTTGTTGGACCAGACGGATTGGAAAATTGTAGTCAGACAACTGCTAGCAGTATTGTTTTTCCCGATATATACAAACGATCTAGATCTTGGTATAGAGGGGACAGTTTCAAAGTTTGCGGATGACACAAACCTTGGAAACATTGTAAACAGTGTAAACAATGAAAGAACATTGACAAACCGGAGGAGTAGGTGAAAAGGTGGCAGATGAAGTTCACTGCAAAAAAGTGAGGGGATGCACCTTGGTATAAAAAGAACATTTTGAAACAATATAAAATAAAGGGTACAATTCTCAGGTGCACAGAGACCCGAGTGAACATGTATACAAGCCAGTAAAAGTGACAAGAAAGGTAGAGGGAGCAGTTAATAAAACACACATCAGTCCAGGCTGCATTTTAGGGGCATACATGACAACAGCAGGGAGGTAATGGTGAACCTGTATAAAGTGCTAGTTAGACCTCAGCAAAAAAATTGTGTACAGAACTAGAAGTCACATTATGTGAAATCATGGGCGAAAGTACAGAAGAGATTCATGAGATTGGAGAAGTTTTTGACATGTGAACAATTTGTCAAATGTGTTTAAGGAAATTTTCTTCATCAATATGTAAATATTAGAGAATTACAGAAGGAGCAAAACATGACTCTCTCTTGGGTAAGACAGGGCAAGTGACTGAAGTGATAGGAGGACAATGCTTTGGGTCTGGTGATCATAATACCACTTGTTTCAAAACACTTATGGAAAAGGAA